>WBNO01020394.1:0-172906 GCA_013400575.1 Peucedramus taeniatus | reverse complement strand
TTAAATTCATTTTTAATCCATTTTTAATCCATCTTTAACTGTGTAGAGGGTTTTTAATGAAGTCTCTGTGTCAAATACAGAAAATTAAAAACTCCTGCTGCTGAGCAGAGAGCTGGTTTATATATAGATGATACTGTAAAAAATCCTTGGAAAAATTCAAAGACATAATTTTACCCTATTTTAGGGCTTTATCTCTAGACTTGCTGAGGTTCTCCTCCTTGCTGGAAGACCCTCAAGAATCTGAATTATACTCATTTCATTTGATTTCAACGCCAACAGGTTTTTTTGAGCATAGTTTGTACCTCACAGGAAAGAAAAAATCTGTCAAGGTAGCTGTGTGTGGGTTCCACTGAGATTTCTTCAGAGGCTCAGAAATGATCTCCTGCCCTTGATAAGCTTTTTTCCCCTGAATATCAGTGGCCCTGAATGGCACAGGAAGCACATACCCCCGTGTCCCATCACACAGCCTTTTCTCCCATACTCTTAGTCCTTTACAGGCTAGCACAGAAGATGGGTGATGTCTTTATTTCCTTATCATTTGTGCTGTATGAATGGGAGTGGACAAGCAGGAAACAGTCCTTGAGCTCTAGACCAAAAATATCCCTCAATGCTGTGTCTGGGAGGCATCCATGTGAAGTTCTCACATGGGATTGCACATGTATGGCACTTGTGAGCTGCCAGCAAATAACACAGCACTTGGCAAAGCCCCCCCAGACCTGGGAGCTTGTTTTGGGGCTGGAAACAACCCAAATATACTTGAATGCTACCGAAGGGCTTAGAGTTTTCCTGTTTCCAGACATGGCTTGGCCCTGAACCTGTTGGGTGGCCTTGGTTAATCAGGTTCACTGCTCTGCATCCATTTCCCACCTGGGTACCCATGGGAGTGATGCTGGCCACTTTTATCCAGCATTTTGCTGTACCCTGAGGACAAGCACAATCTCAGGACTGAACATTGCTGTGTAGAACACACAGCAGTTGATGTAACTACAGAGTCCCAAGCCAAAGCTTACTGACATACATGGGACTGCAATGAATTGACTTTGGTCAGTTTTGGATCAGATGCTCAAAGCTGTAAAATTTCTTTGACCTTATAACATCCCCAGTGTGAAGTTACTGGCGTGGTCAGAACTAGATGCAGCACGTACTGTGATTTTCTGTCACAAACAGTTTGTCTTCCTTTTCCTTGGCTCTTCTTTTAATAAATGTAACTCCTTCTCCTATGGCTCAGGCATCGTGCTGAGCCACGCCGACAAATGTTCTCAGGTTTTTAAAATATTCGGTATTAAAGAGATCAGGCCAGATGTGTTCTGCTGCCTTCATCACTCTAGGTTGTGTACTCTGTGTTGAAATGATTATTGTCATCACCCGGTGAAAGGCAGCTGATGAAAGACTCTCTCCCCCTCTGATGAGCTATCTATCCACCCATGCCTGGTGCAGAGTGCACAGGTTTTGTTTTTGAATGATATATTGCTGTGTCAAAGTGGCTTATGTGCTGCTTAAACTTGCCCTGTGAATGATAGAGGGTGTGCATTAAACACTCTCCCTGCAATGGGAGCTGTATTTTCTCATCTCCATCTTTGGGAGCACCAAAGCCCATCCCTGCCAGGAGCCCAGCAGGCACTCCTGGAGCAGTGTCTGGGTGTGCCTGTGCTCACCCTGGGCACTTTATAGAAATACTGTCAGATACCATTTAGAGTCTTTCTAGAAGACACAACTGTGCTTTTTGCCCACCCTACTCTGTTGATAAAGGAAACTGTTCTACACAACACATTTTGAAATGTTTTGGGGTTGGGTGCATTTCCCATAAATTCTTTCCTGTTCTCAAGTAGTATAGCTTTTGTTTTCCCACTTGTTCCCCTTTTACTCCACTTTATTTTTTTTTTCCCAATTCTTTGCAAGGTTAGCAACAATTGCTAGGAAGAGGTAGAAAAAGGAAAATTCCATTTTGGGTCTACTGACTCTCAAACCATCTTCCAAGGAAGTGTTTGATAAACAAAACAAACCAACATTTTGCCTTGAAAAATGCTTTGACTAGAAAACTCAAAGCCTTCCACATTTCCACAGTCCTTCAGTACATCTGGTAAATTCCAGCATCCCTGGGCAGAGCCCATAACATGAATAAGACCTTTCCAAACAACTGAGAAAAATTAAAAAACCCAAGACACAGATATTTTCCTCGTGTAGTGACACAATCAAATACTTAACCAAAAATAATGTAATGAAAAGTCTAGGTCACAGAATGGAGTGCTGCAGCCTGGAAAAATAGTTTTCTGACCTTCTGGATTTCCTCTATTAGAGGACTACTGTGCAGTGAGCAAACCCTATTTCTTACAACAAAGGAATTTAGCAATCTGGAGGCTGTGTCACCTTGCTGGCAGAAACACTGAGCAGCAATAGTGCTGAAAGTCAACACTAATAGCTGACACCAAATTAAACTGCCAGGGTTTGTGTGATGTAGTTCTGTCACCCTTTGACACATTTGATGTGAATTCAGAGGCTTCTGCTGTAAACTCATCAGCAGAGCTCATGACGCATCATCTTTACATATCTGTCCATCCACATTTGTCAGCAAACTGTGAGCCTCAAATGACTCCAGCCATTGGGATATAGATTGCTTTACCTTCACCTATAGTAAATAGAGTGTTTTAACACTTGTGATACCCTCAGCTCCAGCTTTTAACTGACTAAGTCTTGTTAGCTGCACTTCAGCCTTTCTGTCCACGCTGAACGTGGTGATTGATGAGGGCTGATGATGGCAGTGGGGTGGCCCATCCCTCCTTAACTTGTGCCTCAAATCATCTCCAGTTTGCCCATGCAGAGGAGCAGCAGGCACACTCCTAAGAGTCTTCATGAAGTGCCTGATTGAAAGGCCACAGCCAATTAGGCTGAGCTGAAATGGACACTTGCAGGATGTCTTTGCCTCTCAGCTCCCTGCGTGGTGCCTGCAGAGAGCAGGCACTAGAAAACTGCTGCTAGCCCTCACAGCTGCTTGCATCACCCAACAGCCCTCAGACCCAGGGGCCAGTGCTCCAGCCTGGGAACCATGCAGGGTGGCTGTGCCCCCACTTCACAGCTTTGGACCAGGAATGGCCCCAGCAAGTGCCAGGGCTCAGATCCTGCAGCAGCAAACTGCTCACAAATGCAAGTCACACTGCTCAGGCTGTTGTTGACTGCTGACAAATAAATAATCTCCCTGTAAAATAACNCCCCCCCGCACTTCTCCCTGGGCAATCCAAAAGGGATTTCTAATATTTGGTTTTCTCTAAACCAGCTAGTGTTTTTGCAGTTTCAGATTGATGTCTTTTGGTTAAGAGCTCCTAATTTTCCTCTTAATTTTGGACTTACTGAGGTAATGAAAGCAGGTCCCCTCAGATGACAAATTCTGCTGGGTTGCACATGAGAGCTGGACTTGATGTGATGCTCTGAGCAAGGCTGAAGAGACTCCCCAGGTTTGTGCCAGGCTTGTGTCTCCCCTGTGGACCAGAAAGGAAAAAAGGGTCTGCAGTTTCTGTTTATGTCTCCATGGTATTTAACATATTTTCTATCTTCAATAGCACCTTATTTGCCACATATTGCCCTAGTATTGTAACATTTTCTCCTACTGACTGGCTTTGCTATCAGTGTAAATTACCATGGACAGAAAGCTGTATTTAGGCTCATAGGAGGAACAAACAGACCAAGAACAATAAATCAGACTCTTTTTTTCATAAACCATTTTAACATATGGCTTAAAAGTCTACCTTTATAAGGTAGTATGCATTAAATCACACTTATTCAAGTGTGAGCTATAACAGAATGGGAACAGAAACATGATGTCCTACAAGAAAAACCACTCTATTTTCACCCTGTGTCTCCAAATCTCCTGCTTGTATAATAACTGGCATAAAAACACTGCACAGTGTCCCATGTTCCAATAGCACTTTGCACCACTAGAATTATTTCCAAAAAAGGTGGTAGAAGATTACATTTCCTCTTTAAAATTATAAACTCCATAATTTTGTAAAAAAATTAGGAAAAAAAGGATAAGCTTTAAAAATATTTCCCATCAACTTCCACTGATGCTTTGTGAGTTGCTCCATTTGGGAAATGCTGTGGAGTGCCTCTTGGCTTGTGTGATGGAAGCAGCTTGAGCTCTCAGACTGAGCACCTGGGATTTATTTAATTTGACACCTTGAACATCATACTCTTGTCCTCTGGAAATGTCTCCTTGTCAGGGTTTGTTCCAAGGGCTGCAAGAACTGAGAGCAGCATTAAAACAGAATTTGGAGCATCCTTTCTTTCTCTCCTTGGTGCAGAGTGACTCCTATCCCAGGTGCCTCAGGAACACGTGGGTGGCCAGGAGGGACCCAGAGTGGCCAAAGTGCTGCAGCTGAGAGACACAGCCCCAACCTGCACAAGCCCTGGGGCATCTGGGGCTGGCTCCAGGCACAGGGGGATTGTAATGGAAACACTGACAGCTCTTAATAGTTATGACACCCAGGCATCCCTGTAATTACTGCACTGAGGCTTCTGGCATGCAAACAATATTAGGCTACATCTTGTGCCTGACTTGTTTTATCTCTGTGGCAAAGCTCCTGAGGACAGGACATCACTGCTTCTCCTCACGTTTTTACAGCACTGGTTGTGCTCTCAGCAGCTCACAGATACTTACTAACAGCAGTGGCAATTGGACTGATTCAATGCTTATTTCAGTTGCCAGATTTCCTGTTAATAGACTGTAGAGCCCAGATACCCAGTGCAAGGTGCTCAGTGGACAACAACCCTCTCTGCAGTGTCCTAGAGAGGAGAAACCTTAAACCTGCACCTACAGAAACTATTTATAAATGCACCTGACTTTAGCTTTTGTGTCATGTCATCACTGGGACCAGGGCTCTTTGTCCTTTCTTCCTGGTTAGCAGCAGGGAAATATAATTCTCTGTCTGCAAAGGGACTTGTCCCACCCCCTGTATTTGGCACTTTCTAAAGTAATGAGCAATATAAGTCTTACAAGTACATTTTATGGCACTCTTGGCCAGGTAAAGGTTTAAATCAGATGAGTTAAAATGGGTCATGAGATGCAAAGCAGCCATCTCTAACATTACCTGGACTATGGCCAGTGCACCACAGCATTCCTGCAACTGCAGATGCTTGTATGAGCAATAACTACCTGCAGATAACACTGCAGGACAAGCAAAACCAGCAACTGAGACACAGCCCCCTGCCTCCCCTCACACCTCACCCCAAACACTGGAACCATCAGAGCAGGAAAGGCTACAGCTCGAGTGAAGCAGGCAGGGGGGACCAGGGCAGTGATGAGGCCCAGAGATGTGTTCCCCACTCAGACTTCAGCTCTCTGTGTGCCAAATTTATCCTGCATCTCCTTCCCCTTGGGTGCAGGCTCCAGCACAAGCTGCAGCAGCCCAGTCCCATGTCCCACACCCACCCCAGGGGTAACTGGATCTACAGTAGTGCCCCATCAGGAGCCAGTGGTTTGTCTGCATGGCAGATGGAGGGTTTCACAGCCCTGGCAGAGAAATATTTACCCTAATTTAAATAAGTTCTCTGGATGATTAGATATCGTAGCACCCTCTTCTGGCTTCCTGCACTCTGGGCTGTGGCTGTCTCTCCTCTTTGGGACCATTTGGCTCACATGGGTTCCCTGGGCACGGTTTTGAAGTTGCATCCATCCCAATCCTCTCCCAATTTCTATAACCTCATGGTTTCTAGGAGAAAGACTCCTCAAACTCATGTTTGTTTCCCACACAGAGCCCCTTCACAATTAACCTTTTTGTGGAACCTTTTTAAAGCAGAATCTCTTTTCTTATTTTTTTCAGTTGGCGGTCATGGAAAAGCCCTGACTTTGCACATTTGGTGTCGTTCTGACCGTGCTGCTGGGGAGAGGGTGACCCCTGACACCCCACAGGGATCCTGTGTGAGGAGCAGGGACTGCCCCAGCCCTGGTGGCCTCGGGGAGCAGCAGAGTGGGGAGGGTCCCCACCACCCCCAGTGCTGCTGCTAAGGCAGTCAGGGTTCTTCACACAGGTTTTGGGGGTGCTGCTCCCTCTCTGATGTCCTCGTTGTGAACCCAGACACAAGCAATTATAATTCACAATGTGGGTGTGCAAAATTCCCTCTAAGAGCTAATTAACTGTGAGGACTAATATTTCTGGTTAAGGGTCCACAAATGTCATCATACCATTATAAAATAAACTCTTGAAAAATAATTCACTTTTAAAATAAAACACTGCTTTCCTTTTACCCAGTAGGTTAAAGTACTTTGTTCCATGGTATCAGCTTTAAATTTTTCATGTCAGGGTAAAAAGTAATTTTTTAATTATAATTTTAATGCAACTGACCATATTTCCTAATGATACATTTTGAACCCAACTTGTAAAGGTGTCAAAAGAAAATATGTCTATTCCATAGAACAGGCATAGAAATATCTGAATCATAGGAACACAGTTGAAATAAAATAGTGCTTTTTAAAGTGCCAATTATTTATTTTAATTGTGATATTACAGCTGTCATTAGCACTGTGGGAAATATTTTCTGTATTATTAAGGAAGTTTCAACTTCACCAGTTTCAAAACTCACAGAATTTACAGGACTACAAGGTACCAGGTTATGGCTCCTCTGAAGCAGGTCTGGTGCCTTAAATCCACTGTATCTAGTTCCCTTCCCTTTCTCCCCTCAGGTGCCAAAGCCATCCCCTGCCCTGCCCACCCAACATTCTTCACTCCATTCCCTCGGGGCTCTGGGCAGGTCAAACACTGCAGGGGACAGGGGAATTGTCTTGGCTTGGCTTTGCAGGGTGAAGAGCAGGGGCCATCAGCACATCCTGCTGGCAGGGAGCTGGGACAGGGGCTGGGAGGTGCAGCAGGGAGTGCCACCAGCCCCAGGGAGTGCCACCAATACCAGGGAGTGCCACCATCAGCCAGGGAGTGCCACCAGCCCCAGGGAGTGCCACCAGCCCCAGAGAGTGCCACCAGCCCCAGGGAGTGCCACCAATACCAGGGAGTGCCACCATCAGCCAGGGAGTGCCACCAGCCCCAGGGAGTGCCACCATCAGCCAGGGAGTGCCACCAGCCCCAGGGAGTGCCACCAGCACCCAGGGAGTGCCACCAGCCCCAGGGAGTGCCACCAGCACCCAGGGCAGCAGTGGCACTGCCCGAGAGCCCTGCTGGCACTGGGACACTGTGGCTCCCCTGGGAGCAGAGCAGTTCCTTGCCCCGAGCTGCTGCTGTGGCTCTGTGCTCTGAGCCCACCAGGTCACAGCCCTGCTTCATGGAGTGGCTCTCTCAGTGCAGGTGGGCAGGGAACGGCTGCAGGCTCAGCTGGGACTGAGGAGCTCTCCAAACACCTGAGCTGGCTGCTCTGCAGGGCTGTCCCTGCTGGTCTGCACCTCTCACAACCATGGGCTGCAGGCTGGGGTGTCTACCTGGAGCTGCAAACACTTGGCCAGTGTCACCTGTACCAAACTCTGGGGAGTTTTTAGGCTGCAGCTTTGTTTTGTCTGCCTTGGCCTCACTCCCATCAAGTGAGCCATGTTTCTCCTCACTCTCTCCTTGCAAAAGCAGCAAAATGGTTGAAGTTGTTTTTTTCCATGTTAGTTGCCTGGCTCCATCTATGGGGCTTTGGAATCCCCCTAAATCACAACCTGCCCATGGATCAGTGATGGCAGCACCAGCCTGGCAGCAAGAGGAGATGGCAGTGAGTGTGCTGAGGGACACACATGCAGCACCCAAGAAAAAGGTATTCCTGCCAGGGGGATGCTCTGAAGCTGTGGATGCAAACAGAGCTTCATCACTCTCCTGAGCACAGAGTCAGTGGGAACAACTGCTTAGATGCTCAGCAGTTAACCTTAGACAGGAAAATGAGTGCCTCTTGGAGAGCAAAAGAGGAGAGGACCAGGATAGATAGGATGAGGTTTGGTTCAGCACAAGCAAAACATTATCAGTAGCTTCTTCAGCTATGAGATAAAAAAGAGGATTGCAGAGGATATTACNGAGTGCCACCATCACCCAGGGAGTGCAGAGGATATTATAGATTTAGACCTTCCTTTGTTATTTATACCCTCAAACTTGGACCTCCTTCAACCTTAAGCTAAATCAGAAGTCTCTGGTCCTTTATGTTCCCTTAATATTTTTGTGCCCAGCTCATCAAGGCTCCTAAAAACCCCTCTTTGAAGCACGACTCAGAGGTAGTACTTACTCAGCCCTTTGGCTTAATACTGGTGTTCAGTTACCCCAAATCACTCCTCAGCCCTTTTTGGTGGCTGCTTTTCGGTGTCTCTTGCTATAACTCATAGCTTATGCTCCCAGAAGGTCTCATCAGGGTGCTCTGCTCAGCTGTCTCCCTCAGTAAGGTTTGCTGCAGGCATCTTTAGGTGTTTCTGACTCAAGTGTTCCCCTGCACCCTTACAGCACTTGCTGTGGGATGTGTGAGCCCCACAATCTGTGCTGCAGGAGCACAGCTGACAGGAGGCTGCTGCCTTGGTGACAGCAGCAACAGCCTCCAGAAGCACCACACTTTCTCCCTTCCACACAAACATCTCTTTCCCCATTTATGGAGTTCCAAAGGTCTAAGACAGCAGCTCTACCACTTCCACAGCTCTGCTGAAGTTTTATGTCCTGGAATTGCTGTCAAGTTTAATGTTAGCATTTTTATAATGAAACAGCAGTTGTTACAGCTCTGCAGCCTGCATGAATTCAGGCTGAAAAGAATGAAAATTTCAGGTGAATTTTCCCAAATTCCTCAGACCTTTACCAATGGCCTTCTATTGGATTAAAAGCAGAAGTAAGCAGTATTTACTTGGGAAACTGAGCACCAGACATACCTGGAGAATTCTTTCTGAACCTAATATCAATGCATTTGAGAGGAAACCATCAGAATATTTACCCTTTTGTATAGCTTCATCGACCTTTTCTTACAACCTCTTGTTAGCTTTTCCCTTTACAGGTTTTTGGTATAGATCCTTGGGTTATAAGTCTGCAGTCCTCTGACATGTTATTGCTTTGTAGAAAGGAAGGTCTCTTTGTTTTACACTTTTGAAATACAAAACCTCAAAATTATTGCCTCTTCTGTAGTATTTTTACATAAGCATGGTTTCATTGACAAAACTCTCACTGACTTTGATGGTTACAAAAACCATCAAAGTGTTTGAATTTAAACAGAAAACATTATTTTGCTTAAAGGTGACAGTCTGATGTTCCTAGTACCTGAAAATCTGATAGAGCCAGTGGTTTACCTAAAAGCCAAACATATGTCCCTTATGGTAATGAGCTCTAACTGGAGGCCCCTCTGGAACACCTGAGGACAATTTTTAGCATTT
Organism: Peucedramus taeniatus; assembly: GCA_013400575.1. Classification (NCBI taxonomy): domain Eukaryota; kingdom Metazoa; phylum Chordata; class Aves; order Passeriformes; family Fringillidae; genus Peucedramus; species Peucedramus taeniatus. The sequence goes on along the minus strand of WBNO01020394.1, from coordinate 163,596 downwards.
TCAAAGCCAGTTGAGAGCTGATGGGTTGCTTCACAGTTTTTTTATGCATAGTTCCTTTTATAATTGCCGTGAGCAATCCCAGAGGAGCCCACTCTTCAGTCTGGTGGGGGAAGCTGCACCTCAAGGTCTAGTTACATTTGCAGATCTTAACATTTAATTCATTCCCCTTCTGGCAAGTGGAAACTCAGCTAAGCCTAAAGGCACAAGGTGTAGCTGTGATGCTGAAGCAGAGCTGATGAGCTGAAGATGCAGAGCCCCAGAGTTCCCTTTGGTCCCTCAGAATTCACTTGCATGCCCACAGCAGTGCTAGGGGTCACAGGTTCACTGCTGCGGCACCAAACCACTGCAGAGCTGTGCCTGAGCCCGTCCCTGGGGTGTCAAAGTAGCTTATGCTGCACTAGGAACAGAGGAAGAAAAATGTCTCCGTGACTAGTAAGTCTAAAATCTGTATTATTGTCAAAGAAACAATAGCAGCATCAGCTGCTGCTGCTGCCCAGGAGCAGAGCAGTGTCATTAGAGGCACAGGGCAGGGCACCTCGGGGCAGGCAGTGCTGCTGGCTCCACAGCCCTGGGAGGCACTGGCAGAGCAGCTGAGCTTGGGGAGCAGGGGCATGGAGAAATCTGCCAGTGGGAATGCTTTTCCTTCTCCAAAGGACACAATGAACTAACTCATAACTGACCAATCTGGAAAACACAGTGGGCTGTGGTGCTCCTCTTGTTCTTGTTTAGCTGGCAATTTGCCTCATGCTTTTCAGAGGACTGTAAGTGACCATATTTTCAAGTGGCCCTGCACTGCTGATTGCTACTGCCATGCTCCAGCCATGTTTGAAATGTCCTTATTTGAATTATGACTCGTAACATCTGTATTTAAAACCATATACTTCACCTTCACTTTCCACAATCAATATTGTTAACAGGGATAAAGATATGGAGGGATGACAGAAAATATCTACTCATTTCTCTCTGCACAGTCCTCCCCAGCCCTCCATTACCACATCCCTGATCCTACTCACTCTGCAGTGGGGATGCAGCTCGCCCTGGCCCTGGCAGCAGTGGGATGTGCTGGTGGCAGCGCTCCCCAAGCAGCTGGGAGAGGTTTCAGAGGACCAGGATCCTCCTGTTCCTGTTCCTGAGCCTGTGGGGCCTCAGAGCTTCCTCTACACCTCTCAGGGGTCTCTCCAGACAGGAGCACTGATGTTCCTGCACACCTGGGTGTCAGTGGACGTGGCTGCAGGGGGCTGAGGGGGCAGGTGCTCACTGTGGGCAGTGCTGCTCCCTGGGCTGATGCTCTGTGCCACCAGCTCTGGCAGGGGCCAGGGGACCACTCTGCCCGCTGCATATCTGCCCTGTAAAGCTACATTGTGTAAAGATCATCCAAGTCCTTTCCAGATATTCCAGTAAGGCTTTTAAGACCAGACTTATCTGATGTAAACTGATGCAGCTCCATCAAGTCACTGGAGTGATGTTGTATTACAGCTAAAGCCTTCATTTGTTGGTTTTTATAATTGAATATACAACTCTTCCAATTTCAGGTAACAGACACCTTCATTTCCACATTGGCAAGGGGTTGATTTATTCCAATAAATATTGACCTGCTGTGATGAAGCATTCTTATTATCAGGATGTATTGGTATAGCACAGATATATCGATGGATTTTCAGCTCAATGTTGTATAAACATTTTACAATGACATATTTTGAACTTACACTGACATGTTTCTGAAAATATTTGTGATGGTGAGGAAGCTGTGAGCTCAGTCACTTATCTCTGACATGGCAAGGGCTGGGAGAATGACCAAAGATTCACTAGAATTTTGGGCTCTTATCAGTTGTTTTGTATGTACAAACCCAAGCACAGGTCAGGAGTCTGTTTGCAGTGGGGACCCACTTGCAAAATTTGCTCCATAAATCACCCTTTGTTCTATCCATCACTAAAAAAAGAATTAATGGAGCCCAAAATTTTCACACTGATTTGTAGAGAAAGGTTGGTTAATTCTCTTTTCAGAAATTTCCACATTGGTGTTTTGCTCCTCCCAAGGGCTGGGTGGTGGAGTTGGGCACCCACACCTCCTGCCCACAAGCAGCCTGGTAATTCAGTCCCAAAGCACGCTGATGGGAGAGCCTTCTTCCCCTGGTGTTTGTGAAACACAGCCCCTGAAGCTGCAGTGCCAAAGCTCTCTGAGATGACAACAAAATGGCGAGTAGAGCAAAATACGAGACCTAAATAGTTTAAAGCATTCTTTCTCTGAGAGCAAGATACTTTTCTTTTTCTTTAAGTGACAATGAAGCTGCCAACCCCCTCACTGAGCAGGGGCTCTCTCCTGAGGGTTGCTGGCCTGGGCAGGGTTGAAGCTCCTGCTCTGTCCCACTGTGCAAGTGCACACTGAGCACTGGGGGAGGAACAGCCTCTTTTTAATCCCCGTAATGGGTGAATTTTAGCTGCTCCTTGGTGAGAGGCAATTCCCTAATCCCAGAAGAACCAGTATCATTTGAGCTGTCAGCAACTGGCAGGAGGGATGGATTGTGCCTCTGGCTGTCAGGCAGCACTGCAGACCTTGCAGGACTTCCCCCCGTGATGGCACGCGGGATCCCCAAACTTTTCTGAACTTGTTTGGTTTATCTTGATTAATAAGCTCAAGTATTCATAAAGCTGAGGCCTGCCATTAAGGAGGTGATAAACCATAATTTGTAATAAAAGAGCTACCTTTTCCAATTGTCTTAGCTGAAGCTGAGTCCCCCATAATGATTTATTGCCTTACTGCCAGGCTCTTGATAAGTGGACACCAAATGGCTCCTCATTACTCAGAAGCTCCTATGCATTCTTGTACCAAAGTCCCTTCCAAGCTCCACTTACTCCACTTTCTTTCCAAAGAAAATGAATCAAGGCCCTTCTCTCAGTAGCCTATAAAGTATTTTAGCATAAAAAAATATCATAAATGAGAAAGGAGAAAATCTTGTTTGCTAAAGGGCTGCTGGATGAACTGCCTCTTGCCCTTTTGATAGCATCTTTGAAATGGAAATGGCCAGCTGCCTGACCTTCTGTTCAATGACCCTTTTTGTACAAAGTCAAATTGCAGTGGCTTCACAGCAGCAATTCACCTATGGACATAAACTAGATTTCAGGGGGGTACGGGAGAGGAGGCTTCTATCTGCAGTTTCTTTAGAACATTTCTTCCATGCCAGTATTTCCTACGTACACATCAAGAATCAAGCTTATAAAATGAATTACTGTTCATGAAAGGTATTTAGACTTATACTTCAGTAGCTTACATCTCTCTACTTTTTTATATTATGGATGTAACAAGCCGTCTTTAAAAATCATTAATCAAAAAGATTTAGTATGTGAACAGTGCTACATGCAATTTTGAAAAAAATTCTATAATCAGTTATTGGATTGTGGCATTAATTATTTAACTTATTTTATTAGAACTCAAAGAAAAATATCATTCTAAGCAGAATGAAAGATCAGCAAAAACAAAAGAATAGAAAAAAAATCATATTTTTAAATATGTTGAGACTTAGGTGCCCACATTTAGAAACTGCTGGCCGTGTGAGATGTCCAAGTACTGTGAGAACCCCATTTGCTGTCCAATTTATGCTCTCACAGCTTAGCTTATCCTGTGATACAATTGCTTTTTAAGAGCACTCATTCGTTGTTAAATGTATTTGCCAAATTCAAACCCATTCTTCCAGCTGGGGTAAATCACTCATGCTCTATTATACCAGCTGAGAAGTGGTCCAAGGAGGTTTTGCAGACATCCACAGAAGGATCAGGCTCAGGGTGCTGGTTGGCAGCAGCCAGGACCAGGGCTGGAAACCCAGACTGTGCTTTGCCCCACAGCCACAGCCACACACCCTTTATCTTCCAGCCCCTGTCTGTCCCTCTGCCAACTGCCAAACACCAGCCAGCCAAGGAGAAAAGGAGTGGGATGTGTTTGGTTTTACAAGCAGTACATTTAACAGTATTTCAGCTTCATCTAAAATTATGCCTGGATCATGTAAGCATAAGAAATCACTCATAGCTGTCAAAAAAATTAGACCCTTAAGGTAGCTAGTACATTTTCTGATTAAGGAGCAGCCCTGATTGTTGGTTTACAGCTAACAGCTGGTATGTTAAAGCTAAAATCTGAGTGTCAATTAATTCTGTATCAGATCAGCTGAGAAAGACAACTGTGCACAAGCATATGGTCATTGCAGGAGTAAGGCTGCTGAAAGCTGAGGGTGTTTGATGGTTTCAGCCTGTCGCTCCTCACTTATGATATTGTAAATGAGGCTAAAACAGTTTAATTCGTGTAACTGGCAGTCAGAAGGAGTGTTTAATTGAGGAGAGGGGAGGGCTGGCAGCACTGTCAGGCTCTCCTGCGGTTGCTTGATGCACAGTGGATTGTGCCCAGTGGCAAGTTGCCCAGTCCTGTAGCATGCACAAAAACAGTTCATAATTACACCATAATTCAATCTGAAGTCTTGTTTCCAATAAATCCCTCAAGAAATTAGTATTCTACCCAGCCTCAGCCCAGACAGCCACCAGCCCTGCCACCCTTGGATGTGGCATGGGAGGAACCCTGCAGGGTTCACCCATACCTGTCACTCTTGGTGAGGGCATGGTGGTGGCCAGGGCTCCTCTTGGCCACCACCTGGGACCCTGATGTGCTGCCACTTTGCCCTGTCCTCCAGCTCTTTGACAATGGGGAGACATGGCTTTCCTATCTGGGATACACTAATGGCTTGGAAATTTTCTAGTTGATTGGTTACATGCAACCTCAAAGGAGAAGGAAAACAACACTCAAAATGAATAAATGGAATACAGCATAAGAGATGACCCTCCTTCTGTTCCTGCTGGCACAAGTCAAGCCAGGAGAAGTTTTATGACATACTCTTGGGCCCCCAGGTTCCAAAAAGCATCTGTGCATTTGCCTAAGTTTTAAACATGTACTTATGTCCATTCCTACACAACAGCGTTCTCAAATCACGTGGAAACTCTGTCAAATCATAAAGAATAAATTTTTATAATATTTTGTAGAAACAGTCAAAGGTTTGATCCAAAAAGAAGTTTAGGTGAATTCAGGTTCCTGATTTTAGAAATACTACCTGGTTGTATTTTAAAGTTAAAGGTTATATTAAAGTAAAAGGTTCAAGTGGACACAGGTCCATGCTGCCAGAAGATCCTCCAGCATGACCAGGCTCAGTAAGTTGGCCCCTCCTGAGGTCCAAGAAGGGGATGATCTTCCATCTGCTCTGCTTTTGTTCATATCCCCCAGCCTTGCCTGAGCTGCCTGGTCTCTCTTTTCACAGAGCTGGGGGAGAGGTGCTGCCATTCCCTTGTTTGTTTTTTTTTTTCCCAGTGAAGCCCTGTGGTTAAGGCAGAGGGAGACCTGGGTTCCTCCTCTTCTGCCTGAGAGGTTTGTGTACAGGGAGTTGTGGCTACTGAACTGTGCTCTTCTACAGGAAAAGCTTGTGAGGGGACCAGGAGGGAAATTGCTCTTTACCCCTCCTGTTGAGAAATGCAATTTGGGAAGGTCCCTGGAGGCAGAGAGAGCAGCCACGAGCCCGACCATTTCACTGAGAGAGTAAGGCACTCACCTAGCAGGCAGGATGGGCCCCGCTGGCCCAGCACTTCATTCAAGGACTGATGTAATTAAAAAAGACACAAGCAAATAGTCATCTCCTCTTATCTTCTGTATAAAAGCATTTGAAATACTACTGACAGAGAAGGAACTGTCTTTTCAAGTCCCATACGTGGAGGTCTCTAAAATGGCCAAGAAGTATTTCACAGATGTTTAGAGGAAAATAAAAATCCCTCTTTGAGCTGAGAACAAGGATGAAGCACTTAGACCGAAGGTTAGTGTCCTCCCATATATATAAACCTCCCGGGTCACTGGCTGTTAAGATAGAAATGGTTCCTCCATACTGAAGCACCACGAAGCTGAAGGACTGCTGCATTTACAGGAGAAATAGTGAAGTGTTACTGAACAGAGGCAAAGCAAAGACTCAGAGATGTGGGGAGAGCAGAACGTGAACCCAGGCTCGGGGGCGTGTACATGGCATGGCCAGGCAGGAAGGTTTTAAGAGTTTTTAGAAACTTTTCCAGAGAGATAGATCTATTTTTCCCCCCCTGTTTGGAGTTTGTCCCTATAACCACTGCACATGAGCAGCTCCGAGGAAATGCACACCTATATGACCAACACAGATGTGGGGAGGCCCCTGAAGGGACTGTCCCCCCTCAAGCTGTCCCCATGATCCAGCATCCAAGGACAGGCTTGCCAGGAGTTACCCAACCATTCCCTCTATAGCTACAAAACAAAATGCTTATGCTTTCTTTTCACCCATACTGTCCCAGTGAAGATGAAACTAAAATAACCACAGCAGTGTGTTGTTTGAAATGAAAATGGCAGCACATTTTCTTCAGGAAAGTCTTTTATCATCTGCCTTTTCACCAGTGGCACCGTGACAGTGAGAATCAGTTAATGCAATCCTCACAAATCAGCACTAACCCCACAGATGCTGGGAACCTTTGACAGAAGAACTTCATACCGTGGAGGAAGTTACCTAATTCCTAAAGGTCTTTACAAGTTCGGCACTCCCTGTTGTTTCTGCACAGTGGCAGAGCAGGATTAGGGGCATGACACAGACACCACTGCAGACTGAAGTGCTGTGCTAATTCCCCTCTGAAAATTATCTGGTGGTTCTGCTTAAAATCCAGGGCTCCTGGGTTAGGGAACAAACACCATTGTACTCAGATTAAATATCTTTGTTTCCCAAAATAAAATAAATGATGGGATACAAGATTAATTAAATTATTTTATTTGAAACAACAAGTTGAATCCTGCAGTGCAGCTTTACCAGACTAATGAGCACAACAGCGAGGCTGAGCAGAACGCCAGCTAGGAGAAAGGAAAAAGTGGTTCAAAAACCAGTGTGACAACATGCAAATAAAATACCTCCCAGGTTTTATGCTTTGCCCTTATAATCACTGCATTTGCTTTGAAGGATTCTGTAATGCACAATTGCTTGTGTACCCTTATTTTCTCCCAAACATAGGATTGTTTATTTTTTATGGCAGAAGTAGCACGCAGACCATATCACATGGATTAAAGATTCTGCATCCATATCTGCTTGTTGCTATTATTCTTGGCTTGTGAATATTTTAAAGCACATGCCAACTCTTTGCCTCTGAAAATCAATGCAAGTTCGGCCATTGACTTTACAGAGCTGGATCAGAACTGAAGGTCTGTGCCCCCCACCCCCTTTTTAAATAAGTGGGAATTTTATAGGATAATGGTCCTGGAGCATATTGATTGGCTTCAGCCAGGCTGCACATCGCCCTCACTGGAAACTGTAAAACCTGTAATGGGCTGAACACAATGGGGATGTGACTGACATGTGCCGAGGGCATTTGGGGCTCAGGGCTGCACTCTGCTCAGGGTGCTGCAGGGTGGGAGGTGTCACAAGAGACACCCAGCAGGCCTGGCATGACACCACTGCATGGAGCACAAACATCCATAACCCTGCATCTGCTCTGTGGGGTTGGTGACCTCAATGTGACGGGCTCTGGTGCTGCTCTGCAAGGACAGCACACGAGGCTGTGTGTCCCTGCCCACGCTGAGGGGACAGACAGAGCATTGCACAAAATGCTGCAGGATTCAGCAAAATGGTGATGTGGAAAACTGGCAACAGCATTTTGTCTTACTTCCTTCTTCATGTATCAGCAGTGTTGAATAAGGTAAGTACAGAGAGACCTGTGGGGTTTTGCAGAGGTGATGTGAACCCTACAGAAGTGCTGATGAACAGATCAGCCCTGTGCCAACCTCGTCACCACCCTCAATCAGCCCCTGCCTCATCTGGTTGCTGGGTATCTCTATTTGTTGCTCTGTGCAAAGAACATTCAAATCAGAACTACTGTCCCGGAAAAAATCTTTCCGATGTAACAACTGCTGATGTGAGCCCTCATCAGTGGGAGCCTCTTATTGAGCGGTGAGGGTTTTGGATCAGCCCTCCCCTGTGGTCATTTCCAGAGACAATTATTCTGCTAGCTCCTGCTTTGCCTTCTGTGACGTAGTGTGATTGCTCTGGGGCTGGCCAGGCTCCTGTGCTCTCCTGGAAGCCATTTCCCTTCACTGAACTTTGATTGTGAGGAATGGGTTATTGTCCGGGGTTTGAAAAGGAGACTCTGCAGAACCCCGGCTGGATCGAGACACCCACTCTTTTCACACTCAAACAAAACAAAACACTGTTTTCTCCCAACACTGCATGTGATTGCAAAACAATCTACACATTTGTGCCTGTTCATCTGAATATGGGAATATGCTCTGTGAGACTTTCTGCTAAAAACATCATGTATTGTCTGCTGCTTCCAAGGTTTCAGAGTGCACACACAGGAAATAAAATCTTAGTTTTGCAAAAATCAGAGGATCTTTACTTTTCTTTTAAACCTGACTTCACCTCACTTAAAATAATGTTTTAGGAACAGTACTAATGAAAAGCTACTGTCATATAAAAGGAACACGGGTGTCAGCCAGTGTATTAATGATAATGTAAAAATCATAGAAAGTTGATGTGTGACATGTACTAGCCCTATTACATAGGCTGTGCACGCACGTGCATGATATTCAGGACACTCTCTTATCAGGTTTAATTATATTAGTACCTGCTGCTCATCTATATCCTGTATAAAAGCAGCAAGGCAATCATTAGAAATAAGCATTGCAAGGTAAAGCAGGGACTGGAGCACAGCGGCAGCGTCTCTCTTGCGGTTTGATTCGACATGCTTGCATAATCACGTATGGGATGGCTCCTTCTTGTTTTATTTTCAGTAACAAACAAAAAATCCCCTAACCTGAAACAATATGATGACAATTTTCCATAAAGGAAGAAGCTGAACTACTTATGGCTACAAAGACAGAGGAGATTGTATTAAAGGACCGTGAATCTAGACCTCTTTGTTGTGTTCGCAGGGATTTTCAGGGTGATTTAGTGTGGATTGATTTGCAGTTTATTCTGCAGCCATTGTTTGTAATGTGCTTTGCAAGCTCATGTACTCTGAACCTTAATTGTTCTAAATTAAACTATGGGGACCAGACAGAACACATTTCAATCAGAATTACAAAATATTGCACCAAATTCCTTTGGGATACATAATCTCTTGCTATGTCTGCAGCGCTTGTATACATGAAGGAGGAGTGAGAAAGCATATTTAGGAAGACATTTTACTATAATTTAATTTACTCTTTTCCATTGGTAAAGCAAACAAGGACAGAGGTATTGGCAGAAACAAGCAAGGGGAGTCATTCTGAAGCTGCCTCACCGTGGTATTTTTCGCACCCTGCGGAAGCAGCTGCTGGTGCACAATGCTCTGTGCAGGGCCAGCAGAGAGGAAAACACTGCCAGCAGTGAGGGGCTGGCACTGCCTGGGATCACAGAGATTGGCAGGGTAGAGAAGGCAATAAAAGCTTACTTGGGCTAGCATGGGGAAAGGAGCAATATAACTTGCATTGATTTGAAGGATTCTGAGTGAAAGAAGCTCAGATATTAGGAGGGTTGGAGCCCTTTTAAGCCAATATGCCTTTACTGAAAGAGGTCTGTAATATTTGCTTGAAAAATACCTTTGTGTATCCTTGCTAGGACTGACCTGGCTCCTGGCAAGTTGGTAGACAAGGAAACTCCCTTTTTTCCCCCCCTTATTTTTCTTCAGGTAATTGCTTTCCCAGCTGAAGCTTTTCTGAAGAACCATGATAAAGAAGTTATACATGAAGATTTAATTTGGGAGAAAAACACTCAGTGAGGATGAGAAAGAGTGCCAGAATGCAGGAGTGGTGGCAAAAGCAGGAAAGGGTTTTGGGGAAGGGCAGGTGGTGCCAGTGTAAAAAGCATGGCCATAGGGAAATAAGGGCTCAGGACAGCTCTGCCTCCCAGAATCAGATGTCTGGCCTGCACAAAGCTCTTCTGCTCAGTGTGCCAAATCTCTAATAGAAGTTTCCCTGTCTATTCAGCACTAAAGTGGGTTAAAATCATTAAAGAACATTATTTTTGGAGTTCACAATAAGAATATTCTTTCTATGCCTGTGTCTGAGCAAGGTAGAGAGTGGCTGCTCCAGAGCCTGGTGGATACTTCAGCATCCCACACTTGGAACACATACATCATCATTTTAGGCTACATTCTGCATTCTATTTGGGTGATTTGAGCTGGGACCTCCCAGCAGCAAGCTACCTCAGCAGCTCTGGGGGCAGAAGTGATGTCAGGATGCTGACCTGCCCCAGGCTGCACTTCCAGGAGACCACCTGAGCCTCCCTGGAGTGGGCAGAGGGGGAAAGAGGCAACTCCCCAGCTAATGAGGGGTGTGGTGCAAGATCTCTTGAGATGGTTCCTGAACAGTAGCAAACTTTTGTGGCAGAAGTAAGGAAGGAGATGTGATGAAGGACAGAGACTGACAAGCCTTGGCCTCAGCAGAGGGGTCAGGAGCTGTTTACATGGCCAGTCCTTGGAAGGCACCATGATTTTGGGACAGGAATTGAAGTCCTTTTCAAGCTCACAAGTATCAGTGCCTCTTCCTGTCACTTCCAGTCTAGAGAAATACAGATCAACTGAACAGCAGCTCGACAAGCTCTGGAAAGTCACAAGTGATTTGTCAGAGCTTTTTTCTGGGAGGTCACAACGAGCACGAGCGTGTTTAGGCACCGTATGTGTCCCTATTTATCCACTGCACCTGTGCTTCCATGCCGAGCCTGAAACAAACCCCCTCATACTCAATTTAGCATAGCAGGCTGAATTAGTTAATTTTAGTCAGTTGGTGATTGTTATTGCTAAGATCCACCACTGTTCTGCATTGCACAGGCATTAAAATTAGTGTGAAGATTGACAGCCTTTTCCCAGAAAGAATAAAAGTATCCGCACATTCATGATGAATATAAACAGAAAGGTCAAGACTCAAAACCCAGCAGTCACCTATATAGTCTCCAAACAGTAGACTGTCTCATAAGGTCACAACTCATTTAAGCTCAGTGCTTCCTATGAATGCTCTGGCAGATGTACATAAGTGAATGGCTTATTTATCATCAAAGCCTTAGCTCAAATATAACTTTATTAAAAACACGAAGTTTTTATTCCTGCTTTAATTTAGACTAAGAAATTAAATTCAATAGTATTAGAAGAAATGACTCAAATGTTCAGATTGAGATAATACTGGCTGAATATATTGCTCTCAGTGCCTGCAATGGTCTGACAGCCTCTTTATATCAGTGATTTTCAATCTCTTCAATGTTTATGTATCTAAAATCTTCTGCTGGAGGTAGGGACCCTTATAGTGAAAATTTAAGCCAACTGACAAGAGATTTGCTATCCTTGCTTATCTTTTATAGTACTCTCAATCACAGCCCATGGACCCCAGGTAAAAAACACTGACTGAGATATTTACATAGCCCTCCTTCCCACGGCACCTGAATATCCACCTCACCATGGATTTATTTTTACTGCAACAATGTGAATAAGAAGAGCACAGTTTTTCCTCATTCCTACCTACCCTATTTTTTCTCATTCCTCTCTACCCAAAGAGCAGAGACATCAAGTAAAAGATTCTAAAACCAGATGGAAATGAAAGATTAGCTGCCCAAATCCATCCTTATGAACCTACTTAAAGTAAAGAAATCCAGTAACTTTTTTCACAGTATCCATGGGCAGGACTCTCAGCCACATTTATCCTTTCCACCAGTGATTTGATCTGCTAGATCCTCATTTACATGTTATTATTTGGTCAGCTTTGAGATCTGGCTTTTCAACATTTCAGAGTGCAAGTGAAGACAGACAAGTGGTAAATTTTAGGGGCAAAAATGAGGTAAGAGCAGTCACTTATAGCAGTAACAAGGCTATCTCATCCAGAGATTTTAGGTTTGATGCTAAGTATAAAAAATAAGTAAAAAATATTTGCTTACAACTAAAGGCATGCTGTGTGTCTCTGCAGTTGGTCTTTGTGGGATCTCTATTGAACACTGCTTCAGAAAGGTTGACTCCTTGTTTTAACCACTGGCTTATTTAGAGGGACTCATGAATAAAGCCAACTACACTGAGACAGGTCCTATGTGCTCTGCTGGTAACCAAATGAGATGGTAATTTGATGACTCAAAAGAAGAAGACTTCCCAGTGGGTCCATCACAGTGTATGTCCAATGTGAAAAAACCCAGTGTCACAAGTGGCAGCCCTGGCACAAAGTAAAGGCTTGGTAAGCACAGACAGGGATTTGCCCATGCTAAATGCCACTGAAATTCCACTTCCAAGGGACATCCCTCCTGTTCAGAGTGTCAATCCCACCCCCACTGCAAGATGCATAGGACAATCCAGGGGTAAAGAAAATATATGCTGATTACAGAACTGCTTCCTTTTCTTTCCTCTAGTATTGCCATTAGGACAAAAAGCAAAAAACACTTTTGTGGAGAACAACTCAGCAGCTACAGTTTCGAAGTAAAGCCTATCATTTGTACAGCAAAAATCAAAACAACCTTTTATTTGTCACTGCAGGGAGAAGAAGAAATATGATTCTTGTCTCCTGGCTCTGTAATGTTGTCTTCAGCTGTGCATTTTGTCCAGTTGTGCCTTATCATGTCAGTGAAAGGAGGCTTTCTGCTTCTTTCTTTCTTCCCTTTTCCCAATCTTTCTTTCTCTACCTTTTTTTTTAATACATCCCTGTTCTTCACCTGACCTCTTGCTCACGTAACATCTGTTTTAAAATGGTCATTCACTACCACCATTTCTTTTGGGAAACACGTTTCTAAGCCTAAGCATACAAGATTATAGCAGATTTCTTAGCTTACTGTGTAGTGTGTTTCCCATGTGATAGCTTCTCCTCAGGAAAGCTATTCTTTCATGCAGCCATAGCACCAGCATTGATCAGTGGAAAAGTTCAAGGCAGCAACTCATCAAGCACAGCTTCAATACTAGATTCCAGACAAGGTCTGCAATAAATAAGACCAGTAACAAAGCATCATATTTCCTCCTTACACAGAAAACCAACAGTGACACAGTTCTAAATTTCAGAATATAAGGACAATTTCTTCTCTGCATTGGAGCAAGATGAAAGCTGGAGGTATACTCTCTTTTAATATAAACTATCTTTAAGTAATCATGAATTTTTAGGATGCTAGTCTTTGAAGTGTGCTAGCATATAATTTTAAATGCACAGGTTCTTACTGTAGGAGATTTTTCACTGCCTTCACTGACTAGGACTTTGCTGTCTGAAAATTGTGATATTATTGGATATGAGTGTTTAGAATATATTATTCTGACCCCAGTGTTAGTTCCTGCTTTTTATAAAATATAATAATGGTTCCAGGATTTCAACGTTAGCTAACAAAAAAAAGAACAATCTAGTGCTGTAAGCAGATAGGAAAAAAATTCCAAATAGCAGTGTGATAAAAAAATATACACCCTATGAGGCCCTCACAGATTATTGCTATTGATTTCTTTCCTGGAGACGTGGAAATGTTACCAGATGGGGTGTTAGGCAGTAAGTGTGTGGGTGCAAACGCAGTTTATTGCTTGCTGTCTAGAAATCACTGAAAACCTTCACAATTCTGTTTGGCTGTGTCACATAAAAAGGTAAATTTTTTTGCCCTACACCAGTCCTTACAAAAAGCTACATGACATGCCATGCAATGAGCATACAGTAAATTTGTCTCTAAGGAAAAAAAGATCAACAAGGGAATTAAACACACACAGATACATGCACACGCTTACCAGGACCGCAAAACGCCTTGCACATATTTGAGTGTTTGTCCTCATCTTGGTCATATCCTTGCACTATGTTGATTTAAATTAATTTGAAAGACTAAATTGATTTATTTCATGGTTTTTCTCTTTTACCTCTGCCTGGAACATTGGGCTCTGTCCTGTATTTTATGCTTATGGAAGTGCTAATAAGATTTGCTGTAGGTTTCTAAAAGTCAGGTACTGGAGCTGGAGTATAATGCACAACTGTGTCTGACCCCCTCGGGGATGCACCCATTAAAAAAAAAAGGCTGACCTTCTGTCACTTTCTTCCTCCTCCCTTTTAATGATTCCTTCTATATCCTTTTGAGAAGATCTTTACAGCCCTTTGACCCCTGTTAGAACAGGAAGACTTAAACAGCTAAAAGTACCCTCAATATCAGCGGTTGCCAACAGGAGCTCAAGAGGCTTTTTAGGAAATGCCAGAAGACAATAACCTACATTTTCAATGCATTTAGAGACAGGTCCACATTCAATATTGTATAATTCCCCTTTCGTTTGCTTTAGCACAGCCCATGCTCGTGCTGAGCAGGGGCCTGACAGTACAAACACACATTCCCCAGCAGCAGAGCTGCTGTTTTGGCAGCAAACCCACTTCTAATGACAAAACAGCAAACCTCTGTTAATTCTGCATGTTATGTTACTTCTCATTTAGCCTTCAGAAAAACAAAGCTGTGTGCTGTGGATGGATCAGGTGGCTCTGGTTTTAGTCTGGCAGCACTGCTGACCTCCACCTCTCCTCCTCTGAAAGTCCTGTCTTCTTTTCCTGAACCTTGTAACATCCTCCACTGCCCCTGAGCCTGGCATATGCCACTGCTTTCTGTGAAGAGAAGCAGCTCAGTAAAACCAGGTTATGCCAAGCAAAAACCAGGCTGTGGCTGTTTCTCAGGTGGCAGGGAGCCCTCTGACAATCTGCAGCAGAGCAGACCTGTGCTCACAGCTGGAGCACAGCTGGTTACTGAGCTCAGGCATCAGGAGCATCCGGTGGGAGGGAGCAAGGATGGGCCCACTAAAACAACACCAAGACGAACCCAAGGGGTGACAGCACCTTGGCAAACCTTTGCTGTGCTTAAGGAGGCTTGGTCAGAGAATGCAATGTGCCTTTCTGCAATATCTAGATTTTTCTCTCCCTCTGGAAGAGCAGTCTCTGATTCTGTTCTAAACCCCTGCCAGATAAAGTCACTCACTGCTCTTCTGAGCAGAGCAGTGAGTGGCCAGTGCTGAGCTGAGGGTGGGGCTCTGGAGAGCCATGAAGTGATAGTGGAATGAAAATCCCATGGACTGTTGCAATGGTATCATAATCTCACAGGCACCTCCTTATGTGTGTCATCAAAT
Organism: Peucedramus taeniatus; assembly: GCA_013400575.1. NCBI lineage: Eukaryota > Metazoa > Chordata > Aves > Passeriformes > Fringillidae > Peucedramus > Peucedramus taeniatus. The sequence continues at coordinate 148,512 of WBNO01020394.1, read as the reverse complement.
AAAATACCATTAAGCAGTGTGATGTAGCCATCAGCTTTAAAATTCAGGGAAAAGTGTTTTGGGGTAGCAAAACAGAAAATAAGATAAGCTCACTCAAGTCCCCAAGTGTTATTTCTCTGGGGACACAAACCATAGAAGAGCTGGAGCTGTGCTAAAATTAACCTGACCCATCTCTCTAAGAGTTTGCAAAATGTTCCCTGATAAAAACAAGCCCTTGTGCTGTCAACATAGATGAAAAAGAAAGTCAAACCTGAGTTAGACTGAGCAAATCAAGTGAGCAATGGGGATGTGTAATAAAAAGGTATTTCAGGAAGGACAATTAAACACAGACACTTTGTTGTCTTTTGGTATCTCCCAAGACTGGTTAATGTTCTTTGCTCACAGTGCACCCTAACTTTGATAGCTCAAGCAGTTTTCTGCTAAAGTGCCTTGAAAGAACTTATTCTGATGCAAGTGTGCCTGTGTACTGCAGTGGAGGGCAGCCCCCTTGGCTGCTGAGGGTGAAGTTACTCTTGTAGGCAAACAAAACACCTGCCCCTGGTCTGAGGGCATTTACTGTATGGAGACTGAGCTGAATGACCTTATTGGGTCATTGTAGGCTAGTAGGCTTGGAAAATTGATGAAACCAGTCTTCATGGTGGGGATTTCAAAGACAGAAACAAGGAGATCCTCATATGAGTGATGTTCAAGCCCTACAAAAGGAATGGCCATGAATATAATTGGGCAATACCCACATAGAGTGTGATTCTCCAGACAAGGAGGCATTTTGTATACAATTCACTCTAAAGGAAAGAAAGCCTTCTGTTATGTGTTTGCATGACCTAGTGGACAATGCTATAATAACCAGGTGGCCTCGGCCACTCTGGCAAAGGATGAAACTTAGTCCAATATTTTTCATAAGGGCAGTACTTTTATAATTTCCAGTGGAAAAAAAAAAGTAGCAGCCTAAAGGAAGAGGTAAGAAAGAAAAAGGTACATTTTTCCTGCAAGCTTCTTGCTGCAAATGAAAAATGAATCACAACATGAGTCTGATAAGCCTTGTGGGCCAAAACAAAGCACAGCCGAGTCCCCAGCTCTTGCTTTGTCCTCTCTGAGGCACCGTGTCCCTTGGGGACCAATTGTGCAGCTCTGAGTCCTTTTGCCTGGTGGCCTGTCATGGAGTCTGTTAGACTATAACTCACAGCTGCTCCTTCAGAAACATTTATTTTTGTTTGTTTGAATTTATTTCGCACACACGCGTGCGCACACACACAGATACAAAAGCCTGGCCCTGTTTTTTCAAGAGGCCTGGAGTGCCCAGGCATTTCATTGTTTTTCATGCATTAGCTTCAGAGGACTTCAGGAGTAGAGGAGTATTTATTTATGGATTAGATTGACAGAGTGCTCCCTACAAGTGCTCCAGATTCATCTCTACTGAACTCTGTGCACTTATTCTGAGGTTCTTATCCTGCAGAGCAAAGGGAACCCACCCCAGTGATGTTCTCAGCCCAGATGTTAAAGCTAAGAATATGTTTAAAGTGTTTGGGGACTGAAGCTCCAGCCTCTAAATATCACATGAAAATAAATGCCCTATGATTCTCACCAGCTCCTGAAGCTGTAAATCTTTTAAATTTATCATGAAATATTAAATAAGTAAAGCCAACACTACAGTCAAGAATAAGTCTGACACTCAAGTCAGACCTTTCAGGCAGCAATATTCACAGAGTGCATATTTACATAACAGGTAGAAATGATTGTATTTAGGCATATTATAAAGCTCTTGATACCATAAAAAGACAGGAATATTCTCTCAGTTTGCATCAGTACTTAACTAAGAGCCACCAAATCCTAAATTTCTACTAAGTACATAAATCTCCCATATCAGACAGAATAGACTTCATGTTAGCAAAAAGCCCCCAGTAGAAGCAGTAATCACAGTACCTTGTTAATGAAATCCTTCCTTCAAAGGAGTGACTTTAGAATTCTGCAATAGCCAATGAAAATTACATGCAAACATTATGGTCATTTGTTATCATTATAAATTGTGATAATGTCATGGCTGACTTACAAAGATGATGACCTGAAAGGCCATGACATTATGACATTACATTTTATCAATAATGAAAAATTGCTTCTTTTGCATGATTGTACCGGAGGTGAGCCAGGACCCCGGAATGCTGCTGGCTCCTGCAGAGCAGCTCCAGCTCTAGAGAGGGAAACAGACCAATAAAGAAACACTTGGGGAAAACAAACCAATCAACCAACTGCAGCAAAACTAGAGATAAAGAATACAGAGTATATTTACCTCACGGTATTTAATTTGAATTTCTGAAGGCCGGGATGATCTAGGTCTTGAAAATAACACAGAGGAAATTCACCCAAGACAAGGAGCTCACAAAAGGCCCTTTCTAATAGTTGGCACAGTGAAAGTCTTGGGGACCAATGCAGTTCTTAAAGAGGAGTCCAATGTTTTCAATGGCATTAACTGACAATTCTGTTTTAGTTGTTTTCTAATCCAGCCTCTCTCTTCACTGCCTAAAGTGCCCTTCTGCCCCACAGGTCTAACAATCAGCTTTAAGCTGGATCTCAGTGATACATGGTACCCTGAACAGTGTTCCAGAGAGAGAGCTGGGATGAGCAGGAGGTTATTCATGGAAAACAGCTCAGCTATTGCCACTGGCACATGTGCTTTAATTTGACAGCTCTACCAACAGCCAAAAAGCTGGAGCCCTGCAGGAGATACAGTTCTGCCATGCACAGACACATGATTTCTCCTACCTGCACTGAAAGCTCAGCTCTCAGCCACCTGACCCTGGCTGGGTATTTACACCTGAAAGAACATGTAAAGTCACATCTCCAGTCTCATCTTTTCTGAGGCATGGCAGAGCTGGACATCCTGAAGAATTGCAGGACATGAGGTGACCTCTACGTTTTGGCACACTGATGCCCACACCACTTACAGGTAAATCATGATCCCTTCTGCATGTTTCCCCCACACCATCTTCTGCCTCCACTCCTGAAACTCAATAAATACCTGTGAAGCAAGACACAGAGTCCCTCTCCTCAGACACACCTGGCCTTGTCAAACCCTGCAAGGGCAGAGTGCTGTACAGCCTCAGCACAGCCATGTGCTCTTTTCCAGGACCAGAGACCAAACTAGTGACTCTCACAGACTCATTGAACTGCTATAATTCTGTGTGCAACTGGCTTCAGCACTCCTGCCTGCTGTTCCTTCGCTGTAAGAGCACCAAGTCCATGGCAGGACCTCCTACAGCTCCCCCCTGTCCCACCAGGGCTGCCCCAGGCCAGGCCCTGAGCAAACAGATGGGCTCTGCCCTGTGCCTGCTGCTGCCGCTGCAAGCAACAAAGGCAGAGGCTGCAAATCCTCAGCTTGAACTGAATAGGGGCTATAACCTGACTTTAGACCCAACCCTAAATTTCTCAAGCTCCTGGAGACAGCGGGGGGCACATTTAACAAGCAGAGCAGCCTGCCTTGAGTATCCCCTCTGGGTCCCAGCCTGCTGCTGGTGGGACAGGGCTGTGCCCCACTGGAAGGGGGCTGCATTCACATTGCAGGGATGCCTGCAATAATGTGTATAAGAATGTGTGCTCACTGTAATTGTTTTTAGAACATCAGCCAAAACACCACTGTGCATTTGTAGTAATATTTATGAGGACAGTTTTATGGTGAATATGAAAAGAAATGCCCATAGTGGTTCTCTTACATACTACGATAAGTAGGAAAAGGAAAGTTGATCATTTTACTTGCTGGTGTGTCAAGGCTGTAATGTTTCCAGCAGGTCTATGAAGGGATAGTTTCAGTAAATCAACACATAGCTGCCTTTTTTTTGGTAGAGCTTGGAAAACAGAATTTAAAAAAAGCACAGTGGTACCCTGTCTATTCTCAGCTGCACTTATTCTCTCAGATGGCAGTAGAGAGGCAAATACACATATACCACAGGTTGAAATTCCTAAAATAAAGACCACAGGATATCTAAAATCTTGACATTTGGGATTCAAAGTACATTTTGTTTAGTTTTATCTTTTATGTGGGTATTTTATAGCAGGAATGTAAAAGAGCTATTTATTTGATGCCATTATCTCTCAGTAATAGCTCCTGTACCTGTTCTCTTGATGCCACCATTTTGAGTGATTTTTGTGGAAATTAAAAGCAGTAACCCCTGATACCTGAAAATTACAGAAATTGCTTGATTGTCACGGAAAGGATGGAAGCAGCAGCAGCACAAGAGAGCTGCTTGCCAGCACATGGGGCAGAAGCAGAGAAAGGCTTGACCAGTTTTCACCTAAGAGGTTCACTTTTTGTGTGCATATGGGGTTCTGCCGGTGGTGTGAAATCCCAGGGCATCTGCCAAGATGTATTGCTTAATGTTCTCTGCTTTTCAAAGGTTCAGTAAGCAAAAGGGGTTATCCTGAGCAAGCTGCTATGACCATGACAGGAGCAAAACACCTCTGTGTATAAATTTGAAACCTTTAACCTCCTAACTGTCAAATTTCAATATTTCTGGTCACAGTGTTAAATGCACCCTAGCATTTTTATTGAAAGAGTTTTCAGTGTGTCCGGATGGAAAAATCAAAGTTTCCTTTTATATTTACACACTGTTAGTAAGTTGTTAAAAGAAGAATAAAGCAAGGTGACTGCTAGCAATATTTTGTATTAGTGTAAGCTTTACAGCTTCAGCATAATAAAACAGCCTCCCTATTTGCTTTGTAACCTGTGACGTACACTCTAAATGACTTACTGTTACTGCTGCTCTAATATACCCCACATCACTAATGATAAACAGACTGCACTGTCTGGAGGCTGCAGTCCAAACTGGGCAGAAAGAACACAGGAAAAGATAAGATGGCATGAAATGCCTCTTATTTAAAAAAAATACTTTAATCAAATCTAGTTTCCAAATCCTTCAAATATCAGTGCTCATCTCACCCATTTATTCTTAGGTTTTTTTTGCCTTTGCATATGCAAAGAGCATGCCCACCATTGATAGACACAGTGATATTACAGTGCCCTGCCTAGAGATGCCCTTATATTTTGGTATCTTTTCCTGCTCTGTCCATTTTTTGTGGATGAATCCTCTATCATTCCATCACAAAGACCTTTATGACAGCAGACGAGAGAAAAAAAATAATGGCTTTAGAAAGCCATTTTCCCTTCAAACAGTAAGTAAATATTATCAGAGATATGTGTGACAGTGATGGAGAAACCTGACATGGAGCCATCCCTTCCAGGGGCATCACTTGGCTCCAACTCCCTTCAGTGCAGCCACCACCAGCAGCTTCAGCAGGGAGCGTCCAGGATGACATTTATGAAGGCTCTCCAAGGTGAGACCTTCTGAAATGTCACCCCTGGCAGCAGTTCTGGCTGCAGGGCTGCTCTCCAGGAGCCCCTGAGGGCAGCCCAGCCTGCTCTGGGTGCAGCTGTGGGACCCGAGCAGCCCCCCCAGGGCTGCCTGTCCTCTGCTCCTAAGCCGTGCGCAAGTCAGCATTGAACAGTTGTTGTTAAGCCCTGCTGCCAAGAAGGAAATTTATTTTGGGGCAATGAGAGGATTACAACCCAGCTTCTGATCTGCCACGATCCTGTTTCACACCGGGGTGACTGCTGGCTCGAGTTAAGTTACTGTGCTTTATGTGGAGAAGATGTAATCAGAACAGGGCTTTAAGCACCTATTTCTTCCACAGAAGTGTCTCTGGCTCACAAGGACAACAGGATGGCAGTACCAGCATCTCTCTTGGAATTGGAGAGCACAGACCTGCTACTAAATGGCCTAGATTTTTCAGTGGGGAAAGCAACAGGGCTCAGTACTTTTGGAGGGGAACATTTTCTTGGGTTGATAACCCAGATTTTTTGTGGGTGGTGGATACAGAGAGAGCCCTGAGTGCCACAGCAATTTGCTGAGCTCCTTACACAGCTCTGAGCACATGTATCAAGGTGTTTAGATTGACTCCTTCTCCTGTTGTAACTAAACCACTGTGGGCATTTCTGTCTGCAAGCTGCAGCAGGATCACCTGCAGGCTCTGTATGCCTAAAGCTTGGTCCTCTCCTCAGCTCTGCATGGACACAGCACTGGCATGTGCAGTCAGGGCCTGCTTGCAGCCTCACTTCAAAACTAATTTCCAGGAGTCAGATTTCTAAGTAAAAGGGCAGCAGAGGACAGGAAAGCAGCCAAGTCTCCTCTATTAAATGTAGAAGATGTTACTTGCACTGGGTGAGGAGTGCTCCCTTCCTCCTTGGTTGGGTGCAGCAGGGCTCCATCACCTCCATCTGCTCTCCCCTGTGTACCCCAGGACACTGTGCTCCCCCCTGAGGCTTTATTCTGAGCTGGAGGAGGCCCTAAATGCAGCAAGGGTGTATTTACTGGAGAGCAGTTTCAGCTGTATGCATTTCTCAAGGCAGTCTCGTGTCTGGAAGCTCAGCTCTGGCTGGGGGCCATGCCAAGGGAGGTCAGGCTTGGCACAGTGATGCTCAGGAGAGCCCTGAGCACAGGAATCACTCACACTGAACAACTCTACAGGAGCCCTGCAAGGGCACAGCCAAGCCATCTTCCCCACATGGACACAAAGTCCCCACCTGCTTCTCTGGGGGCAGGTGCTTTTGATTTATTTCAAGGAGGCACATCACTGACAGCTGGGGAAAGGTGTCTCACTGCCCTTTGACCTGTGACTCTGCTTGAAGAAAATGGGATGTCAGAATGCTCCTGCTCTGAAGATGAAGTCAGCAGCAGCTACTGGCATCAAGATGTTTAGATTCACTTGTTAAACTAGAGATAATTTCCATGGCATCCATAGGAAAAAGGAAAAAAGTGACAAATGCATCTACATTCACCCCATTTTACATGGAGTTATCAACAGCTCAGGTAGCTCCTGCCTGCTGGAGTGGGACCTGCTGCTTCACTACCCTACCAGCCCCTGATGGTGCCCATAGTTTTGTCAGGAAATACTTGTAACTGGATTTCACACAGCTCAAAACGTCACTACAACCTGAAAATCAACAATTCTGCCATTCTGATCAGAAAAGAAAGGATGGTCAGTTATGCTCTTAGTCTAATAAAATAAAGAGAGGTCTCAGGCTAAAAAAAATAAAGAAAAGGTGGTTCTATCCATATAAGGCACTAAGACCATTTAGTCCTAATAATCCTTTGAAACTCCCCATTCAAAAAGGTATTTGGAGTTCTTATCACATTTAGGAACCTGCTTAAAACATTTCTGGATTTATCTGAAATCCATTGCTAATTGTGATTGGTTTCATCTGTTGAAATGCAGGAACCAGAGCATGGAGAAAATCCTTGCATTACCAACACTTCCTAAATGTATTGTGACAATGAAAAATAAACTTCATAAATGGTTGTCCAGTACCTATTTATTTACTAGGAGCTATAATGAAATTCAGGCCTTTCAGCCCTAAAAGAGTCTTCACCACAAAACACACCCAGTGCCTGCAGGCAGTGTTGCAGGGCATTTCCCAGGTAGGAAAACGTGCCAGGGGTGAGGGCACTGCTTGACATCTGTCCCATCTTTGCCATGGGGTGGCACTGGGAAGGTCACTGAAGCTCTCTGTGCCCTCTGCTCACTCTCTGGAGAGTGGAGGGGTTCCCACAGAGCCCTGTGGCACCACAGGGGAAGTGGGGCTGCTTGGCAGCTCCTGACTTTGTACTTTTCTAGGGACATGACTCCTGCTGCTACTGCTCTTGTTTCCAAAACATACAATAATCTCAGTTTAGTCAAATAACAATCAAATACTATAATTTTAACCATGAAATCAATAGTCATGAAAATGGCCCCAGCTCATTATAGCTCTCTTGGGAAGTTTTCAAATAGATAAGGATAATGGCAGAACGTTGAAACTAGACTGGATCAAGTACTAATTGCAAAAAAGATGAAGGACAATTTTGCGTCTAAATGTAGGAATATTTCTCAGTTATGGCTCTGAAATAACATGTCCTTTTTGCAAATATTTAGGTAGATTCTTGCGTGCTTTTCAAGCTATTCCTTACTTTCTAAATGGGATCCTCAGCTTCAGCTCAAACGATTCCTTGGTGTTCGTCTACTTGTTGTGGCTAAAAAATTTATTGTACAGTGGAAGGCAAGGAACAAAACAATGTTTATGTTGTGTAACCAGCACAAACACAGCCTAAACCAAATCCCCAAAACCAGTGGGCATTGGGCCAAAGCCATAACCAATAAAAGAATAGTTGGAGCAAGCAACCTAAGGATAAGCTGTGGCTGAAATCTTTATCAACCATTGAGAAAACATTCAGAAATAACCACTTCCATTTCGTGTATTTCCAAAGATGCCTAGCAGTTCAAGGTTTCTATAGCAAAGAAAGATTGCATTAGAGAACATTGCATGTCCTATAACATTAAAGCCACCAGAACTTTGAAGAGGAAGGGTTCCTGTCTTTGCAGTGGCCTTGTGATTGCTGGGAGTTCCTTCAGCTTGCCCTTAAATCGCTGGCATTTGGCTCATTTGTGGCGCTTCTGTTCAATTGTTGCCTGTGTGATTGAATTTACCATTTAGAGCCATTACTGCGTGTCATGAACTTTCTCAATCTGAAACGCGAGAATCTCCTCCTCAGTGTGGGGCTGCTGAGAGGGAGGTGCCATGGGGGCAGGTCCCGCAGGACCCAGTGAGGGGAAGGAGGTGGAGAGATCTGAGGAGCCCTCCAGCATCACTTCCTTCTCTTCCTCCTCCCACCTCACCATTGCCTTCCCTCTCCAGTGCCCCACTTTGTGTCATTCCCCTCCTGTCTACATAAGGAGCCCTGTGGCATCCACTATGAAGACAGGGACCTACAGGGTGCATGAGTAGTTTTCCATACAGGGATAAAAGGTGTGTTTATCATCAGTCAGAGTTTTCTGACTTGAAGCTGAAACATGGAGAAAGAAATTAAGAATATTATTTCTCTCCTTCCATGACCCATTTCCCTGCTCTGTAGCAACATTAGCAACAGCCAACAAGAAAATCATATCTGCAGAGGAAATTTTTGGGCTTGATTAATGCTGTTTGTCAGTTCAGCTGGGCAGAGTGGGGCTGTGTGGCAGCAAGTCTCAGAGCACAATCCTTCAGGCGAGGCTGAAAGGGCTGTAAACAAGCTATGAAAGTTTAATGACATTCAAATATCTGAATGACTCCTCAAATGGTATAGTGGTTAGGAATTGTCCTGTACAGCTTTTGTAAAGAATTCACAGGTTTAATGACTAAAGAATGGAGTTCTGGTAATCAATATAGTCCTCTGGCTCTATTGATTGGAATCGCCTGCTTATTTTGCAGCTAAGATTTTTTAGCCCATTCAGAACAAAGACACCCTAGGGGACTGTTAAGTAAATAGGCATTTAAGACTTTTTCGTTGCTAAGAAAGTAGTTAATTATTATTAGTGCTTAAAAGTCTCAATTTAGACAGAACATCCCAGTGAACATCATAATTTTGCTAGTTTTCTGCATGTTTTATGCAAATGCACAGGTATTGGCAGCTGTTTAGAAGTGTGCACCTATTGGGCTGGACAAGGTGCCCAGGGAAGCTTCAAACCTGGAAGACCTCAAGACACTGAGTAGCTTTGCAGGGACCTGTACACAGAAAAAGATCAGGTCCCCAGACTGTTGCAGTGGCTGTAGGGTGAGGACTGCCAAAAAATGTGAATATTCTAGAGAATCCCTGTTGATCTTTTGCTGAAAGATGACATTCACAGAGGTTGAGGAAGATGAGTGCCTCAAAAGGGAGCTGGGGTTTATAGATACAATAAAAAGAGAAAGTGGTTCACTAAACAAGCAACTTTCTGTTTTGTCATACATGTAAAGATTTCTGCTGATGTCACTGTTTTTGCTGGCCAGAGGTGCAGAGGATCACCAAATCACCTGAGGCAGCTGCCAGTACAGAGGACACCGTGGCAGGGCAGGGAAAACCACAAGTGAATGTTCCTTATTTGGCAGGCAGAGTGGCCTCAGCCTCTAAAGCAGCTGGGAGCCAACTGCATTCCCTTTAGCAGATTTCGGAGAACAGGGGAAACTCGAGTGACACATCTTTGATGAAGGGTGTGATCTGTACAGTCAAACTGGGCCTGCCCTGGCTTGCAGTGCTGCCCTGGCCCTACACTCCAGCTGAGAGTGTTCTGCCTCCTGCAGAACCAGCTGCAAACTTAGCCCCACACTTGGCCCTCAGACCAACCAAAGCTGACAGCTCCTGCCAGATCTCCAATATTGTCACAGTAGAGCTGAAATCATTATTACTAACATTCTCTCACAGGCACACAAATCTTAACTTCTTTTTGCCTTTTCTGTCCTTTTAAACCAGAAGCTGCTCCTTGCTGACAGAGGAAGAACAGAATGGCACTTTCCCACTGAATGGCAGATGGTGGGGGAGCTGCTTTGCATTTTGATGCCACTCTAGTTTCCTTTGCTCTTTGCTTGTTCAACCATTTTTGCTTGTTACACCTAAAGCTGTGAACCCAGTGGATCAGAGAAGGAACATCCATTTGGAACTCAAGCATAGCTGATCTTTTCCATCCCCCTTAAAAATTAATTATCGTAGCTGCTTGCTCTTATGGGCATTTGATAAAAACACAGATCATGCACCAGTCAACAAGCACTTATGCACCAGCTGAGACATTAAGAAAACATTACATTTTGTATATGATCCAATTAACAGCTTTCCCCCTGACAATGATTTCCTACATACTTAGGCTATTATATACAATTTAGTAATATGTGGAAGTATTCATCACGCTTGCATCCCCTGACACTAATCCTGTTTGTAGATTCTCCTCACTTTCCCCTTCCTAGAATTTAGAGTGGAGATTCCTGACTGCAGCCTGACAGAGCAATGGCTGGATTTTAGCCATAAGTGATGTCACAAATCTATAATCCATAGATAGAGGCAGAACAGCAGCTCTGTTCACAGTTTTACACACATCTTAATTTTGTTTCTACCTTGTACAACTGTACCACCAGTACCTTTGTAAGTGTGACTCTCCAGCCTTGGTGTAATGCTTACCAACACTTGGTAACCTCCACTCCTTATCTTGCCCAGCTTCTAGTGGAGATATTGTCCAAAAGAGAAACCCTGAATCTGAATTTTAAATCTCAGTGCAAATCTGCTGTCAAAAATCCTGGCAAGTGAACTTGAAGGTTTTATTGCACCCAAGTAGCAGTCCCTCATTTTGGTTACTGTTGAGGTCTATCCATCTGCATAAGCCAGCAAGCCAAAGATTTTAATTAATTTTCTGGAAAAGGTTTACTTACAAAGGAACATTTATGGCAACTGTATAATGATACCTGCTATGGGTGCAAGATCTGAAAATCATTGCAGGTCTAATACAGAGAAGCATTAGACAGATCAACACCTCCCAGGATTTGAGCTGGTTTGCAGCTGATTTCAGATCAGAGCTTTCTTTGCTGTAGTTTTACTGAACACCATGAGGCTGGAGTTGGACAAAATGGTAGAGAAAATAAGGGTTTTCTCAAGGGTTTCTGAACCTTAGGTGAGAATCAACTTGGGAGGACAAATGGGAAGGAGCTATCCCTGATATTTTTTCCACGTTGGAGCATTCTTAAAAATTAACAAATGAAAGGCACATAGCATGGCACAGTCTTTTACAGTGAGTAATACAGATTCAGTCACATTGTAACCTTCTGAGAAATTCTGTAGGGAAAATTACTGCACATTTGGGAAATTTGGAAAAGAGAAAGGAATTCTTTGTGGCCTTTTCATGGAAAAAAAAAAAAAGTTCAGAAGTATTTCAGGTTGAATAAGACACTGAATTTGCCCCAAAAAGGTTTGGGGTTTTTTTTAGAATTTTTCTGGATCATCAGTGAAGAAAAATAATCTGATTTGTTATGCAGTGTAAAGACCTATTGCATATTGCCAGGAATAAGATTGTGAAAGAGGAGCTGTAAACCAGTGCACATTGATATCAAATGTGTAGCTATTAAGCAAGGAGAAAAAGGAAGGTCCAAAGCTAGGGAATTAATGAAATTTTGCCTAAGGGCAACATTCAAATGTATTTATTTTTTGAATTTGTAGTTTTAACTTTGCTGAATCCATCTGTTATTTTCATATGTAAATGCACCTCTCCTCCACTCTTTCTATTCTCTGGGTACATTTTCCCTCTCTCCCTCTCTTTCTTTTTTCTTGTTTGTTTGTTTTTGTGCTAACTCCTCAGTAGCACATGAGACCTCCCTGAAGTGTGGAGTCAGAGAACATTTGGGGTGCCAGGTAAGATGATGTTCACACTGGGACCCTGTAGAAATTGGGGCTTTACCTTTGCAGGCCACAGAGGAAACTGCCCTCTGAAGAAGAACACAAGAATCCTCTGCACAGTTTTTCTGCACAACTTACTATGAATTTATCATGAAGAGCTGAGGAAAGGCAACAGTCATTGTTTTTTCAAGGATGAAAGTATTGATGCCCCTGATGGTGAATTGGGTTCAATTTGTAATGTTAAGTCATGAGCCTTGATAACACAGGGAAAAAAAAGACAGAAGGAAGACCCCAAAATGTGGAGAAATCTTTACCATGTGGTTCTGTCTTCTCTTTTCCAAGATGACAGGTTCCTTAATTGACTCTATGTTACAGGAAATGACATTTGCCTGAAAATGAGTCAAAGTGCTCCCTTTCTCTGGAATGCTGAAGTGCCATGCCAGTGCAGCCAGGGGACACCTCAGGTTTCTAACAGCCTGTGCTAGTGACTGTCATATGGAGTGACCCATTCCCAGAGATGTCATGAAAATCATGGCTGGTTTTATTTTGCATTGAAAATGGTGCTTTTGAGGATCAAAGTTCTCTTTCAGGACCTGCCAGAGATTCACTGTGTGACTTTACTATGTCCCCACAGGCTCTTTTTACTTCTAAATCTTCTGTATAACGGGAACAATGACATTGGTCCATCTAAAAGAAACCCTTCAACATCCCTTCCAAAAAAGCAGTAATCCTTGTTAGGGAGATGTAGGTGACATAAGGTGGTTTTTTTTCCACAAGAAACCTCTCCCTCCAGTAGATATGCAAAATGTATCTTTATGGTTGGTTATTTACCATGGTGTTTATGAATTACAGAGAAGTCATCTTATACCTTTCAGAGTAATGCAACATACTTACTAGAAATCCACCTAAGCAATTACTTTTCTGATCTATTGCCAGATTCCTTTCATATCAGCTGCAGCAGCTTGCAAAAACTTAACAAATAGCATTTTACATAGGCTTGTAGTCTATATTCAGTTTTATCTGATTATTTTTAGCACAGCGATTTGAGAATCCAAATTACAGCTAAGAAAATGGAAAATTCATTTTCCAACAATGCCTTAAGCTTCACTAGCATTTTAGAGCAGAACATTTCTGTGATGGCCTTTGATTCAATCCAGGCTGAACGAAAGACATTTCATCACCACAGAATGCATTTCTTTATTTGCCTTGGATCTATGATTCTGTCAGTATTGAGAGAAAAGAAAAATCAATGCTGCACTATAAACCTCGGGCAGCCCCTGGCCAACGTGGTCAGCATGGTGTGAGCAAAGGAAATGGCAGGGGAAAAAAATTGACCGCTCAGCAATAGTGTGGCACAGTAACGGACAAAGCTCTGGGCTAATAACAGCTTGCAATTACACATGGAAAGCCAAAGCTTGTAGGGCATTCAGTACGAAGGGGATGTAATACAATTTATTGAACCACCGGTTAGAGTTCTGCAGCTTCTCAATAAAAAAAAAAGGGCTGTGGACCTGTACTGCTTAAAAGACAGACTTATATGGTGCCAGCAGGGGAAGGAGACTTGAAGAAAGCAGAAAGCCCTTCCTTTTTATGTCTTGGATAGTGAGCAAGTGGGAGAATGCAGCCTATTTATGCTTTCTAAAAATACACCGGCGAGGCTTAAAGGGACAGCCCTGCTGCCTGCATGGCTGCCTGCACACACACACCCCCTGAGCCACAGTGGCCAAATACATCCAGGCACTGCATTTTAATTCTTCACACTGCACCTGTGCTGACAGCACACTGCACATCCTGCCACTCTGAAAAAGGGGAAAAGCAGCATGACAAAAATCTTTACTCATGTACTGTTCTTCATCTGAGAGAAGCAAGGTGTTTCTGCAGGAGAGCAGAACATTAAATACTAGTTAATGAGAAGGGGAAATCTTGAACTAAAAAGAGGAATAATTGACAAGCATCTTTTTGAACAGACAGAAATTAAAAATTATGACTAAAAGCATGTGTTTTATAGTCATCAAAGGAGGTGGAGGCATGTTCGGGTAGGTCTGGCTGCAGCAGTGAAGGTCAGCACTGCACACTGAGGCCAACACCCTCCTGCCCCTCCAGTGCCCTTTACCAGATGGGACAGCTGGGGACACTGTGGCCACAGGTGGGGCACAGCCTCAGTCCCAGCCACCTGCTCCACTGGGGTTTGTGCATCCACCAAGAAGGAGCAGGCTCTGTTAAGGGTAAGAGGCTATGGAGCAGTCTTGGGGAAATACAAACACTTGGTGTGCAGGGATAAATGATGCTCTTCAGATGGTGATGCAAAGTTTTGTCACTCAATGGCATGAAAACAGGAGGTGCCAAGTATCTCCCAGTGTGGGCTTAAGCCCTGGTGCTGGTTGGGGCTGGGCTCAGCAGAGAGCTTGCTTTGGGAGCAAAACAAAACACTTGGACCTCTTTCTGCCCATGTTAGCATACGTGCAGATTTACCAGATTATCTCTTAGCACCAGTTTTGGGCATCTGATATAATGGCTGCCAAACCAGTAGCAGGTTGTTCAAAGCCCTGTTTTAGAGTTAGGATTCATCTTTCCCCCCGAGTTAGCACAATACAGCAGGAATATTAATATCCAGCATCAGCTCCTGCACTTCCTGGGGACCATGATCTTTGCAGGGCCACCTGGGTCTGGCAATTACCTGACCACATTTATATGTATTGCAAAGAAACATAGAAACATTTCTAAAATATTTGGCAAGTGTGGTAGTACTAGTTCCTAAGTACTACAATGATGTGGTGAAGTATGCATTGAAAACAACTGAAACAACAGCCACAATGTGTCTGGGTGTTTTGTGTTCTTAACTGAAGTCAAGCTCTCCTCACAATGCAATACAGCTACAAGATCATCCTCAGGAATAAGAAACAGAGACAGATTTCCCTTTACTGTGACCAGAGGAACCAGACCACAGGTACAACTGTAAGACACTATCCCAGGGCAAATCTGGACCAGAGAAACTTTTGTTTAATCTGAAATACAATTTCTAGAGTCCCAGCCTAAATATTTCACCCTTTCATATTTCCACACCAACCTCTTCCAGAACAATTTATGGTTCCAGTGGCTCCTCTAGGCTTCCCTGGCACAGGAGGCAGGTTGCTGCCAGCACCTCACCTTCAACACCAGCACATCAGGATTACTGCACGAGAGGATGGATCTGTTGTATCTCTTGTGGCAATTACGCAGGGTCCCCGTGCAATAGCACCGGCCCCGCGGCCGCTCCGCAAATCCCTCGGCCCTTGCTGTAATTAAGCCCTTCTACATGACACGGAGATAAGGGATTAGCGTTTGGGACGGGAGGAGCTCGCTGCAGCGAGGTGCTGCGGTGCAGGACCGCCATCCCCGGCACGGAGGGAGCCCCTCGCCGGTGGCTTCTCTCGGCAGCCGCAGCGATGGGGGAGGAGGATGCGAGCGCTGGCCATTCCCAATGTCACCTGCAGAGAGCCATTAGCCCGCTCGGCCCTCTATTCCTACATGCTGAATCAAATTAATCTAACAAAAACAGATGACCTGTGAGCTCAGCCTGCCTTACAGCAAAGTCAAACGGGAGCGAGGGGCAGCGGCAGCGACAGGCAGGGAGGGACAGCGCTGTCCCCGCACCCCTCGCTGTGGCCTCCCGCGGATCTCCCTCTGTCGCCGGCTGTCGCATCCCCGCACCGCAGCCACCTCTCCTCTGCGGCCACACGAACCCTCTCTTGTCTACCTTGGGCCGGCTCTACCCCCTCCATCACACGCGTCCCCACGCACGCACAGAGCTGCTGACCTAGAGGTGTTAGCCACTCCGCAGCTGCCGTTCTTCTCACATTAATCTATAGGAATCAATGGACATTTCATTAGAGTAATCAAGTGTGGATGCATCCCGCATTTATATCCCGCACCTCCCCCTCCCCCCAGCTGCTTTCACAGGCTAATTGGTCCTGCAGCAAAGACTATGTGGATATTTTTCCCTACAGATGAGTGTCAAGAGCAGTTTTTTACTGCTGGTTGAAATACCTATCAATAGAGAGGCAGTATAAAAGCCTTCACCCATCAGGCGGTGTTGCTGATGCTAATACATTATGCACCCTCTGTTCTCACACACTCAACTCTCTCCTTTACACCTTTTCCCCATACTACTGAGTCATTTATGCTGACTTCCATAAGAGAATTAATCCATTGCATTTTCCTTAAAAAAGATTGCAATTAATACTTCTGTATCAGTTCACAATACATTGAGGGAATTTCTCATTTAATTATATTTATTATATTTCATCAGCAAGCTTTTTATTTTCTCTGTCAAATCTCTTCATCTTGCTTAATATGATATCCTATAATTTCACCAGTTTTATGTGGTTTATATTCATATTGGTACACAATGGTATCTTGTGAAAGGCATCATCACCCTTTGCTGCCTGGGAGGAGATGCTGTCCCCTCTCTGCTCAACTCTGCAAAGACAGCAGAGCTTTAGCAGGACTCAGGGAGTGCTGAGAAACATCCTGAGAGTTCCTGTTGCTAAAATGTGTATGTGACAGAGGGCTGGTGACCAAGTGGAGTCCTTAAAGTTGGGGGACCAAAGGCTTTTTTCAGATGATCTTTTTGATCATGAAAATGATCAAAATGTGAAATGAGAAAATGTGATGATACTTGTTTAAACAAAAAGTTTGAAAATGGAATTCTTCATAACATCATGGACTTTTCGTTCAAAAATAATTTCAAAAGCTTTTACAGGAAGGTGGACACCTAACACAGACATATTTAAAATGTATGAAAGCTTTAGAAATGCCATTGTGGAGAAGGAGGCAGTGCAGGTAAGGGGGGTAAGGGCTGACCCTCCACTGCAGCAACCCTGCAGCAAAGATGAGGCTTACAGGGAAATTCATCACACTGCACCATCACCCTGCACAATGCTTGGCCTGAGCAACCTCCAAGGAGAAGGGCAGGAGCTCAGGAAACAACTGGGATGGGAGCTTTGGTGTCCCTTGAGGTTGAAATTAACTTTTCTCTCTTGGTAGCTGTATTTGATGATTAGAAAAATGAGCTGAATTTAAAAAATCACTGATTTGCAACAAAGCTTATTGTTCTGGTATGTTGTCTTTCAAATCATGTCAGACCTGAAAAAAACCCTCAAATGTTCTAAGCAGAAAAGCACTTGAGCACAAGAGTTACAAGTAACAAAAAAAAAAAAAAAGGAAAAACAAAGAAAAAAAAAGAAAAAAAAGACAATTCCTTTCTTCTTTATCCCATTATTAGAACTATTAGCATGAGTAACATGGGTTTACCCCAGATGAAAGTACAGCCCCATTGGCTGCTGGTGCTAGAGTGCATTGTTTGCAATATATTTGGCTTTATTGCAGGGATGTGGAATTTCCTCTACCTTCCTGACTTTTCCAATATGGCATACAATTTTCAGTTTTGTTAAATGAATACTATATAGGCTTTTAAGTTTTTCTTTTCTTTTTTTTTTTTTTTTTCTTTTCTTTTTTAACTAAACCCTACTTTTTGCTTATGGCCAAATTCATGAAACTGCAATGAAGAAAAATGAACCTGCTGAAGGGGATTGACCCCACATGCTCATGCCCAGGCCTTTCAAGACTAACGAGAGAGTTTGCATTTGCTTTTCCTGCCAGATCTCTTTCCTGAGGGCACACTGCATAATGCAGAAAGAGCTATGTGAAGTTTGGTGCAGAGGATGAAAACAGGACCATTCAGCTGTTTTACAGAGATGAGGGTCTCTTCCCCTTCCCCCTCCACACGTTTTTCACTGTAAGTGAAAATGAAACTTGTGCTTTTCAGAGGAAATGGCTGCTAAAGGTTAAAGGGTAAGTCTTCCTTGCTGCAAGCATACATTTTTGCAAGCTGAATCTTATCCATGTGGCTAGCAGGACTCCCACTGAAATAACTGCAGAGGGCTTAGAAGAAGAGTAGGGAAATAGAGGGCAAGAGCATCAAAAGAACATCCAAAAATTGATTCATCTGCTCTTTTTTATTCCTTCATTTGAGTTCTGGCCACCTCCTTTTCCCTATTCCACATTCCACTATCATTATTCAGAGGCAGAGGGTGGGTAGCTGTGCCCAAAAGGACAGTCATTGTGCAAGGAAGCAAGAGCATTTCTCCAGGGCTGCCATGGGGGCTTGCCTACCACAAGGGCAGGGAAATTTGGGACAACAGGTAGCTGAAGCCTTGACTCCTTGCCCTGCCAACCAACCAGCATATTTTGCAGATGATGTACCCACACAGAAATACAATATCACACATCACAACTCACTGGGAAAAGAGCAGGGGGAGGAAGGAGGCAGCTGTTGCCCACCCCAGCTTGCCTCTCTGCTTTTGTCCTCAGAGTGCCTGTCATTTGGCTCTTGGGTTTTTTCTGACACAGTGAAAGAGTGTCTGAATGGTCCTGAAAGCAGCTTCTTGGACATTTTGATATATTCTGCTTAGTGCAATGCTCCTAGGAAATATTTGACCTCGAGCAAACACACTCATTAGTATCCATGTGGAATTCAGAATATTCCTGGTAACAGTCTGTTATGTAAAATACAAAATAGGATGAACAGAAGTCCAATCAAAAACACACCTTCCAGCAGCACAGTATGCAGAATGAAAATGTGGGCAAAGATTGAATGTATTGACACAGAACATACATGGAGAGCAACAGAGCACAAATGTATATCCCTAAAATTTACAACCATTCAGCTTTAAATGAAGACATTTAAAGTTGTTATAAGATAGCAAATCCAGATTTGAGAGGGAGTCAGCATTTTCCTCCTATTCCTTCTCTCCCACTTGTCTCACAAAACCAAGCACTGAATCAGACACCTGGGGGGTTGGTGATGGGGTTTGTTGTGCTTGCCTAAGGAAAGCTAAAGTTTCATGAAGCAATGCTCCAAAGGATGCTGAGTTGGATGGGCAGAGGGATGGCTGGGAAGTGGCTATGGCCAAGCTCAGTTTTCAGAAGGCTGCAGGTGCCAGCTCTTCTCTGGAGAGGTCTCCCAGTGACCCCAGGGCAGCAGACTGCCCAGTGGCTGCCCCTGCTCCTTGGGGCTGGGCACCTCTCTCCCCAGGCTGCCCCATGCCTTAACACTGTGCAACACGAGTGGAACACACAGGAATGGCTCTTGCTCCTTTGAGGTTACTCAGAAAAGATTACTTTCATTTCCTTCTAAGAAAGCTGAAATGGCCCAAGTTAAAAAAGCTCCTTGTGCTTGTTCTGTAAAGTAGCACTTATTGCTATACCTTTAAGCCAAAATTAATTCAAAAAGTTCATAGCAGGAAAATAAGAGAAACTAGAGAGTTTTTCTGAGTCTGGACTTTCAGATATCTTGGCTAAGTTGAAATACCTTAACAGTGCATTAAAATCAGCCAAAGTCATTGGAGGATGTGCCCTAAAGGGTCTGAAATATGATATTTTTCTTCCATGACAAATAGATGTATGGCCTTTCCTGACATTACAGATTTCCTTTCTTCCCACATAATGAAGGCAAATTATTTGTATTCAACCTGCTGCATAAAAATTGTGTGGGATAAACACCATTTCCACTTAAAAGTGACCAAATCAGCAATGGAGGAGGAGGACATGGAGAAATGGTGCTCTGTTCCATACAGCCCTGTTAGATGAGCTCAAATGTGAGAGCTGTGCTGAGAGGTTTGAAGACAGTGATGCTCATGTGCTGTGTCTGCAGAGTGCAGGGCACAGATCCCAGCCAGTCCCTGTGGTTTTGTGCAAGTGGAAAGCAAGAACAAACAGCTGAATGAAATGATGATCTCAGCCAGGGTCTTCCTGAGCTCTTGTTTTGGAAGGAAATTTGGAAGATGGCACACCAGCCTTGGCCATGCCTGTAATGATGAGTATCAGAGGTATCAGTCACTAGAGTGACACCAAAACACCCATATTCATCTGAAATTTCCCTCCATGACAAATCCTCTGTGTTTGTGTTTTTTTTTTTTTTTTTTTTTTTTTTTTTTTTTTTTTTTTTTTTTTTTTTTCTTTTTTTTTTTCTTGCTTGTTTGGGGTTTTTTTGCATGGCATATTTGAATTTCTTCAATCTTTCTTAGAACAGAGCTAGCACAAAGCCAGTCCTAGGCAGCATGAGCCAGCAGGGTGGCTGGAGGCTTCCCAGATTTCTTGCATTTCTCTACTTGGTTCCTTGTTTAGACTCAGTCTCTGCACATATTAGTTGTTTCTGTGCAAGGTAAATTGAGTGGCCTATCTTACAACTGCCCAGATTCACTTTTGCCCTTTTTTAAGGGAGTTTCCTTGCCTGATGCCATCTGTGCTCACAGAAGCACCTTTTTTCACATCTCCTTTGGCACACAGTGACTCTAAGGGGGAGTGTACATACTGCAACTGGAATAAACCAAAACTTTTCCAAGAATATAGACACTGCCAAGAAAAGTGTGAAGCTGCTGACAAAGTTTTCATATAGAGTATTAGAAAATACATATCAAGGGTTTTTTTAAAATTTTGTTTGATAAAGAAGAAAAAAAAATGCAGTATGAGAACTGTATTGAGATCTCCAGAAATTCCCCCTTTTTTGCCTTTAGCTGCACAGGCAGAAGAAGAGGAAGTCCAGGAAAAAGGTATTCTAAGAAAAAAACAGTTATGTCCAAAGGCCAGGACTGTACATTATTTATAATGTGTAAAAAGCCCATGCACTTGGTCATCACTAGAACCTAGAGATGGGGATTAGACAGCATCATCATCTATGGCTTTATAAACTAACTGATGGTCTTCCTTGCATTTTAATAGCTGCAGCTGATGCAGAACTGGTCACAAATGCCTTCATTCTCTGCTCTGTGAATCACCACTACAGAGGAACAACAAAACCACCACTATTTGGTAGTCACAGACCAACAGTTATTAATGTAAAGTTTTGAAACAAAGTATAAAAGTTTCTGTTATGTTATATGCCACTCTTACCTTATAGAGGATATATTATAATCCATTGTTTTTTAAAACAAGAGGATGAAGCTCTATGATGCTACTGCAGACCTTTTGTAACAGCAAAGCTGCTCAGGACCCATTTGGAGAGTAAGGGGCTGACAGCAGAGGATGGGAGCAGATAAAACTCCTTCCAGGAGAGATTCTAGATGGGGCAGGGGAAGGGATTACTTTAATCCCTGTCCCACTCACAGGCTCTGCTGGCCTTCAGAATATATTCTTGAGCTGAAATGTTGGATCTGCTAAGAGGCTCTTTATAAAACATCATGGAGCCAGTTTAGAGAAAATGGATCCACTTCCTTTCATCTGCCTGGAGGATTTTGGCAGTTGTTGGGGCTTGAGGGTTTGCTAATGGCAAGAAGAAAGGCTCTAAAGTGGTAGAAGTGGGAAAAGAATCATGCTGATGCAGGCAGGCAGATTGTGCTAAGGTTTCATTTCTGTGACCAAAGCCTTGCAAAGGCCAGCCAGTGAAAATGAACACAAAACCCAGGAGCTGCCTCTATCTGCTTTCCTCAGTATCACAGACAGCTTTAATCATAAACCAAAAGCTTTTGCTATGACATTCACCCACAGTGCAGAGCCCTCCCCTTTGCCCAGGAGGGACAGAAGGAGCCCTTGGGGTGACCCCTTGGTTAAACTTTGTTTTGGCATTTCTAACCATACTTCCTTTAACAAAAAAATTTCAAAGTACAAATGTTGGTTACCTTTTTTTAAAATCGGGTCAGATTTTAAAGATGAATCATCTTAAAAAAAAAAAAGGACTTCAGAGCTTGCAGTGTTCTTATTGCCTTACAAAGTGTTGCAGGCAATAGCAATTCTAATATGAAGCAATAAAAGAGGAGGTGTGAGGACTATTGCACTACAACTTGCAGATGGCTGCTCAGGCACAGGAGGTTGCAGGGAAGGGGTCCCAGGAGCTGCTGTGGTCCCATGAATAGTGAATATCCCCCCGGGCTATTTGGGGCTGAGCAGAGCTCTTTGCCAGGCAGGCCCTGAGCTCCAGCAGCCCCTGGGCCACAGCCATCCTCTCTATTTACACAAGTTGGTGGACTTTCCTCCACAGCTGAAGAGGCTGACAGCCTCAGAGATTGGCTTTGAGTTTTTGGTTTGAACAAATCAATGAGCTACAAGGAAAACTAGAAAAACAACAACAAAAGAAATGGTTTCTGAATGTTACCTGAAAAACCACAGTTTCAAAAGAAAAATCTCTAGTGAAAAAGATACCTGGAGCAAGGCAAGGGAAGGAATTCCTCCTCCAGTACACAGATCAGTGCAAAACCATAAAACACTCCAATAGTGAGTTGCTATTTATTGCATACTATTCTGGACAAAAAGACAGACTTGATGAGAGTCACTTTTAGGCTGTTTCAGTCCGTCAGTAGAACTGCCAAATAATTTCTAATGCAATGCAGAAAAACTATAGTTTTCAAAGTTTGTGACCCTCACTTGTGCTAGTCCCAGAGGACAATAACAGCTCAAGCACTTCCTCAGTGAAATAAAATGTGTGTAGGAAGATGTAGATGGAGTTTCAGTTTTCATCATCAACTTTTCAGCCTAATTACATTTAATTCACATGTGATCAACCCTGCCCTGTGGACCAGTAAGGAAGGGAGTGGGCAGAAGAGAAAAAGGTGACTTGAATAGCTGGAGTACAGACATCAATAAAGAAATATTTATTTACTAATGGTAATAATCCCTACTCTTACACAACACTGGAAATAAAGAGCACTGTACAAGGATTAACTCATCAATGACCCAATTAATGACTCAGACAAGGATTCCACTGGAGCCCTGCTGCTGTGGAGGGGCCCTGTGCACCTGTAGGGCACTGACTCCCCCAGAGAGGCTTGGGGAGCAGCACCAGAAGCTGTCCTGCCTGCCTGCAGTGCATCCCAAGGCACAGTACCATCCCCTCCTTCAGGAACATTTGGGTGATGAGCTGGGGAGACAGAACAGGATCAAGAAGCTCCTTTGGTGGGTTCTCAAAGGGGAAAAGTGGCAAGGGGCAAAACTCACAAACAAAACACCTTGTGGGTGGTAAATACATGTGTAAGACATTTATTTAAGGCAAACTCTCATATATCTGGAAAGCTTTTATTGCTGCGTTGGCATTGGTGCTGTGGCTGTGAGCTAAGGAGTTCCCAAACCAAGCACCCAGAGGAAGGCACTGCCAGCAGGTCCCTGAGACAGCCTCTGTGTGCTTATCCTGCAACCACATCCCAGTGCTGCCCCAGCAAGGGGTGATTGATGCAAAGGGAATGAAATTGCTGAGCTGATTACAGAGATTGCAACAGGTTTTTAAGGGTTCTGGTTTATATCCAGCCCAGTAAGAAATCCAAGCCTGTTTCACTCAGGTACAGCAGGTTCAAATTTGGGCTGAGCTTTAGCCACTGTAGAAGGGGCTGTGAAAGGCAGGGCTGTAAAGCAGCAGCAAGTGAACTGGGTTCTCTGTCAGGGAGGAAGGAGGTCAGCACAGCACAGCACATGCAGCCCTGCCACCCTCCACTTCCACCTCGTGCCCAGGGCAGCTCCTCACCCTGCAGCTGACTGAGCCTGGCTCTTGGCAAAGCTTTCCAGTAGGAAAGGGTTTGTCTGGTACAAAAGATAATCCTGAATTATTGTTCAGGGCTCAGAATAATAGAAGGGTCATCAGTTTGCTGTGTCTGATTGAGTATACAAATTTGATCTGTGAAGTGTAAAGACTTTATTTATTTTACAATAATGAGGAAGGTTATGATGCTATGTCCTTTAATGCTGGGCACCTTTACAGGTTAGAACTTCCTACAGTAATATTATTAAAAACATATTTTCATTTATTTTGAGTGATTAAGTCTGCCTTGCATGGAAATGGAGATGCTTCAGCTTTATGAAGGGTTAGTTGAACTTTTTATGTGTATATCAAAATAAAGTTATATACATCAAAGAATATGGTGAGTTTTCAAGTCTGAGGTCCAGATTCATTACTGGTGTAACTGCTGTAGAGGTAACCAGTAATCTGACCCAGATTCTGGACTTTAGACAAAGTTTATCATCCCTGAGGATTATGTAGAGTTTACTTATCAGGAGAAGAATCCAATCATGTTCCATGCCCTTGTCTGAGGAGTGGACTTTGCAGCCACGTTTAGCAGTGGATACCTTGTCTGGGAAATGTCTCAGTGTGCTCTGTAATAAATGGGACTTGCTAGAGCTGAGTGCTGGCAAGAAATTGTGCTGCCCTGCTTCTGTGTGTGGAGGCATATGTGAGCAGGCTGTGTGTCACTGAGATTTGTAGATAACCAAAGACTGAAACTCTATGGTTTATAGTTTACTGATGCAAGTTCCTGCTTTTCATTGATCTTCATTCACTAAATCTGGACATTTGACTACTAGAAAGAACCAAGCAGCTTTTACCTCCATCTTTCACATCTCTCCAGTGCCTATGAAGTGCATTGTTTTGTTCTAAGGAAATGATGAAACTGAAGGAGAACCCCTACTTTATGCATCCCAAATATTTGGAGAATTTAAAACCCAGACTGAACTTGGGTTACATTTGTATTTTGGCTTCCCTTTACATTTTATAGGGAAGTGATTGATCCATGTAAAGCACTTCTGTCTCCTACTGAGAATGGCAGCATGTAGTGCCCAACAATTAATGTGAAAAATTCCTGGTTCTAATTTTCTGTTAATGTTAACCTGAGCCATTGTGTGTCCCTGCTTCATTGCTTAGCTGCAGTTGTACTGAGCAGCCTTGGAAATCAGATGAAGCATGGGTGGTTATTGCCCAAAATACCACTGGATTTCATTCCTAAACCCTTGGAGCTTAGAATTTATGCCAGTGCTATCTGTGGCTACTAAATGCCATTCACCCCCAAGAAGCATCCCCCAATCACACAAAACATTTGTGTGATTTAGCTTGATGTGGTGCTTTGCAGAGTCCAAAGCAGGGCTGATATTATTTCTAAAAATGAGAAAGGAGAAATAAAAAAAGCTTCATTTAACTGCTAAGGAAAAAGATAACTTAGTTTCAAGAGATTCAGACTTTCTTTTAATTGTGCTGCAAACAGATTACTCCGGTCATGAGGTGAAAACAGCTTGTTGTGTTTCTTTAAAAGGGCATAGTCAATCTGCAGAGGTATTTTTCTCTTATGCTTGGATATTTTATGTACATTGCTCTATTTTTGGCTTAACAACTTTCCTGTTTAAATCCCTGAAACATATCAGCTAAGCAAAACTGCATTTTGCAGACCCATGACCGAAGTGTTAACATATTGTGGTTTCAGAAAGCATAAAAAGGACAGACTAGAGGAAGGGAAAAATTTTCATTAGGGGATTAATTAGACAAAACAAAGCAATAAGAGACTCCAAAAGGCTCACTCTTCAGAGATTTCCATAATTGTGCTCTTTACAAATGAGTTTAATCACCCGAAGGAAGAACCAAGAGGCAGATGAGGAAGTGGTCAATAAGTGACCACTGCATTACTGGGGTATCTCTGCACATCAGGCCCCATCTCCGGGTTGTGCAGTAATGCAGCAATGAATCCTGACCTGCCTTTGCAGCACTGTGGTGAGTTCTGAGAGCTGCTTCTATTCTGGGGAAAAAACAGTTCCGCTCACATTTTTCCCTGTCATCTAGGGGCTGCTAACACTCCTATAGGATGTATATTTTGGAGGTCAAATAAATCAATACAATTCAAAATCAAAACAAATATGGTAAACAAACAGTCTAATGTGATTAACTGGGACGTTTTCCTTATCTTTCTTCTGTGCTTGGTCCTCAAAAGCATTAGTGGCATAAACAATAGAAGGAAACAAAATGAATATGTAAAGTATCTCATCTCTTCCCACATGTAATAAAATGAAAACAAATGTTCTCACTTCTACAAACTCCACCACATCAAATTAATAATGGAAAACATCACATCAAAGCACTCTTTGTGCTCAATAGCCTGTGGCACATTTGGACTCATCAATAGATGTTCAACAATATTACAACTTGTTTAAATCTTGGTAAAGTAGTGTTATGTACTATTGTTATTGACTTTCTTTTTCTAATTATCACCCAAAGGTGACAGATGATACAGCACTAATGATCAGACTGTTTAAGAGCTGAATCAGCTTAGAATCCCAACTCATTAAACCTCAGCAAGACTAAAAGATTCCTTGGACTTTAAGGCTAAAAGCTTCACTTTGCTGACAACATTTTGGTCAGTTATACAGGGGACAAAAATCAGGAGATTTAAGGCATTTTTCACTGACAGCGTCTTTGGAGATTTTAAGGATTCTAGTACACACAAATGCCTAAATATTTAAAAGTATATAAAATCCATACAGCTGTCATGATAAAGCAAATATTTGCAGAACCACTTTTGTTATGCTAAACCTTCCCTTGAATCTGTTTAAGCTAATAGTAAAACTGTTTTGATTTTAATAGAAGCTGAAGTCAGTAGGAGTTGCAGAGCCATGGCATTTGCTTGAACCCATTTCTCCCAGTGTGGTCAGAAGCAGAGACCCCAATAGTATTTTTGTGGTGTGTACCAGTGTACTTCAGCCTTGCACCAAATTCATTATTTTCTTAGCCAGTTTGGCAATGACGTGGCATTCTTACATCTGTTTTAGAAAATCTGACTAAACTAATATATTCCTTTCTGTTCCTTCACTGGGTAGAGGTTAGAATGATATTCCTGATGCTATCCTGATGTAAGAAGTGATGGCTGTCTCTAACAGCAAGAGCTGAATCAGATTTCTGAAGCTAAAAGTAAATGAAGAGATTAAACTAAGGGATGGGGACTAAACTCACATCTTTTGTAACTGCATTGAAAAATAAGCTATTAACACTCCCTGACTGCAATGCTTGATACCAGTGTTTAGTCTGAAGCATTGCCTCCATGCCTTTCAGTAAAAGCCCAAACATTTCAGCTCAGTGTGCTGTCTCTCACTCAGAGCTCACATTTCCCAGTGAGCTCTGTTACTTCTGCATGGAGACCTATAGGAATTAACTTCTAAAATCAGGCAGTAGTCCCTCTAATCTCTGTATTTAGTTTGTCCCATTCAAGCCCCATGTTATAAATCAGAATAGTAGTCACCCAGTTTGCCAGGCCCCATTCCTTACAAAGCAAAGGAAACTATTAGGTGCTATTACGAGGGCAGGATTAGCAACTGAAAACCTCCCTGTAAACTGCTACCTAATAATTTATTACAGTTTTGATGTTTCCTGGCAACTGAACAGATTAATAAGTCCATAGTCCACCTCTGATATTCTCTCTCCCCCTATCACAAACTTTTGGACCTTGCAACATTTATTTTCACTTTCATAAAATTCACTGTATCAGAGAGTCCATGCAGGACTGGCAGTGGTGCCCTAGTTGCAGCCCAGGAAAGATTTTACCCCAGTTAGATGAAAAACACAGAGTGTCACAGCAATGAGGTGCAGAGAGAATTCTGCTGCCTGATGTGCACACAGAGTGAAAACACAAATATGTATTTGCAAAGCCTCTTCCCACCTTAACTGCTTTTCTGCCATGAGCCTTCCCACTTGTACTCTGCAGATGTCTTGAGTCAAAAAATGATGGCTTGTTAATTTTTCTACTTCTTTTTAGGGCTACCCATGTGCTAATCTGGTCACAGACTCACCACTTCAAAGACACTGTGCACCTTGATGAATGTTGTAAATCCCAAATTACACAGGATTTATTTTGGGAAATTGCTTTTTCCTTTTTTCCTCACAAAGTTGATCGAGGCCAAACCTTTTGTTCATTTTGGGTCGGCTTAAGTCTAAGTCCAAATGATACATCTAGCTTTAGTTTTGATAAGGGTAAAATTAAACCCCAGGCTGGATCCTCTGAGTCCCTGCTATGCAGTCCCCAAAGGCTGCCTGGTACACAGCTTTTCAATCCCTGGAGCAACCAGAGCTATTTACTTTGGAGTCACAAAATATAAGGACTAAAGATCTTTTTTCAATATTGACATTCAATGGAAAGGTTACTTATTTTTTGACAGTCCTTCAAAAGAGATTCCCAACGATTCCCCCATTTCTCCTTCTCTCTGTGTCTTATCCCTGAAGCCTCCAGCTGCAAGCACCATTCTTCTTTGCTGCCTGTCAACATGAGCAATTAATGGCTCCGAAGGGCTGCTTTGAATGGCCTCTGTAGTCCCACCCACAGGAACTGGCTCCAAGATAGCAGTGCCAAGTAGTTTCATGGGAATCCATAGAGGAGCAATAGTTTTACCCAGAGGTCATAATGTTTTGGATAAAATTGTGAATCAGTTTTTAGCTGTGTGCTATGAGCTTCAGGCTACTTTTTAAATTCTCCCCCAAAGCTTACTGTTTTTTACATGAAGAGGCCATATGTCATAATAAACATCAGGCTTAGGAACAGCTCACACTCTAAATGTCAGGCTACAAAGCTACCTTTAAAGATTAAACCTCTGCCCTCTTCAAAAGGGAGGTTGAAGGGAGGGATGAAGAAATCCCAAATACAGAGAACCTTACAAATAAAGCAAAGTTTACTACTAACAAAAACGTATCTTGCAAAAACACACTTGGTGCTTTGCTGCTGGAGCTGCCCTCGATAAAATGTGGGTGTCATTTGAAAAGGACATCATTTCCAATGAATTCTGAAAGTGTCACACAGAGTATTGATCGATCGAGTCTTGCCGTCAGCGTGACCGGGGCCGGCAAAAAGCTATCCCTGTGATCCAATTTTCAGAGCTCACAGACACCTCCAGTCCCAGGCAAATGGCGTCAGCAAGTGGCAGGAGGGGTCTGGGGGAGGGGAGCTGGAGGGAAACGTGGAGGGGAGAGGCTTTGCACTGTCTGCTTGTCTAAGCATTAAATGTTATTAGGCACAAGCATGGCACCCCCATTGTGCGGGGAGGCTGCTGTATTTCTGGCTTTTGTGTTACCAGCAATGCCCAACCATTTGTACATCAAAAGTAGGTCCTTATCAGCAAGATATACCCTGATAAGATCACGTTTTTTATGATTACATCAGTGTTCAGCCAGTTTCCTGCTTTTGCCTACAGACACGCACGGCGCTTGGCGAGCTCCAGAGCCATTGCTGGCCACACACCCTGAGCCATGGGCTGGCTCTGGCACAGGGCTGGCACTGCCCCCTGCCCCCCTCGTCCCCCAGAGTGGCCATGGGGACCAGGATCACCCCGTGCAGAGCACAGAGCCAGCCCTGGGCCTGCTGCTTGCAGGGCTCAGGTACCAAACAGATCCACCTCACAGAGAGGGGATGATCAAAACCCTTTATGGAGCTGAGCAATCTCAAAAGGAAAGCATTGTCTCAGCCTGAAGGAATCCTGGCTTGAATCTGAAAGTGCTGGGGATGCCCCCACCACTGCACAGTTAAGGATGCACTTTGTTTTTCCCCGTGTTACACAGGGAGAAACATTGTGTGGGATCCTAGCACAACAAATCCTTTGCTGGACTTGCAGGCACCACACGAGTGAAATAACAGGAAAGATAAAAACATGAAAAACAACAATAAAAGGAGAGCTGCCAGGTAAGAGAAATAGGATGATTTGTTGTTTGTATGAAGCCAGTGGGGAACTGCAGCAGGTAAGGAAAAAAAGTTTAAGTGGGATGAGTGAATGACATACATTTTCTTATTATACACCTGATTTCTGTTTGTGGACTCATTGTTACTCAATATGGGAAATATTTGCTCCTGCTGTATGGTTTCCTCTTTGTACTAAGTGACACAAAACCTCTCTCACTCCATTTGCAGGGAAATTACTTTCTTTCCTAAGAATTATTTATATATTAAAATAAAACTAGGCATTGAAATGTTCTATTAGTCATTTCTAGTGTTGAAAAGAATGCTCTCTTTGAAAACAGAATGGAAGCATTCAACAGAATCTGAATTTTACTGACTATATTAATAGTATTTTAAAACAAAAGCATCAGAATGTAAACAGAAATTTAAAAGAATCCACACAGCTTTCATTTTATTAAAAGAAAAAAAACCCTACTATTTACTCCCAGTGGTACTCTATTTAACAGGCTTCTTTTCTAATTAGTTTCTAAATCTACAGTTATTTCAGCTAAATCTGAGGAACTCTCATGTCTGAGTGAGTACAGCAAAGAAAAACAAGGCTCCACAACTAATAATAATAATAATAATGAATTTCTTTAATTTAATATAAATTAAATCTTTTGTTTTAAAAAAAACACCTAGGGAACTGAAATTCTTATAAGTCACCCAGAAAGCATGTTCTAGGGTTGGCACTCCAAATTCACCACTCATAATTAGAAACAAGGAGAGCAGATGTAGTGAAGGCACATAACAAAACTTGCTACAGGATAAACCATGTTTGCACAGAGAGCATAGCACCACTTCAAGCCACAAACAAATCAATCAAAGTCAACATCTATTTCCAAGTGATTTGAAAACAGAAAAAAAGTAACTAATTTAATGAATTTTTCATTAGGAGTCTTTCACTCTACCACAGATGAACTAAAAAAAAAAAAATCTACAAAACAGTCAAGCAGTGCTTGAGAGAGACCAAAGTCTCCTTACCTTAGAAACAGCTCCTTCCACTCCATGAGAACTAGGCTAAACCCAGGCAACCTGAAAGACCCTGTTTAGACCTCTGCTTATTTTGTGCTGCCTGTGCAGGTGTGTGTGTGTGTGTCTCCTAACAGCAGCACCTGAACTTTCAGGTCCTGCCATTTTCCCTAGTAGAGCCCTTTCCCCAGTGATTTATAACTTTGTTAATACATTTAATTGCAGAGGTCTGAATTTCTGTATATTGGTTCTCATAACCAGCTGCAGCTGAGTTTTTTATTCAAAAGTCTGGGTGAGAATGCACATATTTGAAAAGAACCCCAAACTGATCAATATGCACAAAATCTGTCAGGCTCCACTTCATCAAATACAAGGTTTTAAAATTAAATCTTATCTGTTTTTCAATAAATGTTTCTCCAAGTGTTAGTGGCAGAGTACAGAATAAACTCATGTAAAGGGAAGGACTCTGTGCTTCTCTAAGGTATCACTAATTGCTGATGCATCTGCTCTTGCTCCAGATGGAAGGGATCAGAACTGAAGTGTCTGTGTGGATTGCACTGGCAGTACAATGGGAGAGTGCTCACGTGGAAAATTCTGGCTTTTCTCAGCACTGATGTACCTAGCCCAGAAGTATAAAATATATTCTCAATAAAATGCATCTCTTCCTGTATTAGTATACATGAGTAGTCATGAGAAAAATCATGGAATTTTATTCTGAAGGTACCAAGTCAAGTCCATTCATGGCCAAAGTTCCTGTTAACTTCAGTGGGGTTCAGTTATGTCCCAAATATTGCAAATGATTTCTTCAGAGGTTCACCTGGGCAACCCACTCTGCTGCAACAGCAGCACTGTGCCAACCAACAGATTAAGCAGATTTTCCCCCTTGATTTAAGATAGTTTCTAATTTTCTACAGCAAGTGGATATTCCACAGCGAATCACATAGCCTAAATCTGAAAACCAACAGGAAATTAAAGGAGAGCAAACCTTATTCCCTTTCACCACTGTAAGCACTTCATTGTCTTTTATTTTAGCTCTTTTTTACCATTATTTATACTAACAAGGTGAGGGGGGTTTACTTTGATGGTTCTCTAATAACCATAGCCAGTGAATCAAGGTCTGACTTTTGGACCCCCAGTGCCAAACTCTGCTGGGTGAGGTATCAATGCAGCTTCCCACAGACATTCCTGGAATAAATCAGAGCATGTTTGGAGCCAGCTAATCTGCCTGTAAATGTAACCTGTAGCAGGGGGTAGTGCCAGAGCACCTGGCTTTTCACAGTCTTATCCCTTTTTTTGCCTGGTGTTGGGATACTCCCAAGCCTCTTCTCAAAAGCAAGGCTCTTGTAATGAAAACTTAACTAAGCTATCTGCCAGGACTTCTTGTTTTTCCATTGTAGGCAAGAAGACAAAAACTATTCACAGTCAGTTTCCAGTGTGTGAAACAAGCCCATTTTGGGTCCTGCCTAACTCCCCAAACAGTATCTCTCTGACTACCCCATCCAAAATCACTCCCTAGACTCTCTCTTGCCCTCTGAGTGCCCAGTTTCAGGTTTGCAGAGACCTGCTCATGTTTGCCAAAAGGAGTTTCACTGTAAGCCTTAGTAGGTCTGAATGAAACAAAGATTCTGAAAACAGTCCAGGAAATGGAATTCCTGATTACTTGACTGGCATTACAAAAAAAAAAGTGACTTCAGGGGAGCATCTAGAGAATATACCAGGTCCTATTTCACCAGATTAGAAATTTTTATTCTGTTACAGTCTGTGCATAGCCCCCTTTGAGCACAGTAGTGTGTAAGCAATGGTGATGATAACACATGGGTAGCAGTGATGGTGTTACAGAGTCTTATTTGGTGAGAGGAAGAAGCTGGTCCCAAATCTATTGCTTCTGAGGGCTTTGAGAGCCAGAATCTCAGTTACAGGAGGTTAAAAAGGTCCATCTGTCTTCAAAGAATGGAGTAAGCAGCAGTTCATGGAGACTGAAAGAAATGTAAGTCCTGGAGGGGATGCTGTGGAAGGGAGGAAGCCTGAAGCTAGACTGCTTGTCTGGCTCTGCAGGAGCCATAGCACAGTGAAGATCATCTCTGCATTTGAAAAGTGCCAATTGAGGAGAGCCACCCTCTGAACCTGAACGGGCACACAGAGACACACAGCGAGGCTTCTGCAAGTCCATCTGTTCCACCCCATGCAAATACTTTGCCTTTGAAAGAAAAGAAGGATGCAGCTCATGCCAGCTTTCCCTAAGCACCTTTGGCACCGCTTCGTGTCCCCGCGCTTGTCTCATTAAGGAGAGAATGAAGGTGCGATGCTCTGAATAAGCATCTCTGCCCACATTATGTCAAATCCTTCATAGAAAGGGAAAAAATCCAACTGTGGGGTAGAAAACCCCTGCCCGTCTTCAATCAATCCTCACTACCACCAGGCATCTAGTCAATTTTTATTCAGTCTTCTGTAGCCTGACTTCAATGAAGTGGCACAGCAGGGCCAGCGCCAGCAGCTGCTCGGCCCCGGCTGCAGCGCCCGGTGCTGGAGGAGCAGAGCCAGCCGGGCCCAGGCAGGGCTGTGCAGGGACTCAGGAGTGTTTCAATCCGTGCCCCAGCCCTTAATCATAAACTCAAGGTTCAAAGCCTTGCTGGACTGCTGGCCGCTGATCCCATCTCAAGGTGATAGTCACCTCTAGCCCTTCTGCAAACTGCAAACCTACTGTCCATCCATCTTAGAGCAGCTTGACACTGGCTTCTCTACCCATTTTACAGCCAGCGAACATTTCCTATTGATTTATTGATTTCTGTCTGCCTGTGGAAGGAGCTCAGAACAGACTCTATGTGCTCTTGCAGCCTCCTGAATAGATTTTTTTTCTCCCTTTTTCCCTTTTTATCCAAGCTGTGTTAGCAGTCTGTGGTGAAGCAGGAATTAGACCATGCGGGAGCCCAATTTGCTACTGGTGAATGTGCCAGGCTTTTCTTCCTCTCCCTGCCCGGCACACACGCCTCTGCTCCCACTTTCTGCCTCCTGTCTCCTTTTCCTGCAGGATAGCTGGCAGATCCCTGTCTGCCTGACCAGTTCATCTTGGCTGAAAACCTCTGCTGCTTCCCTTCAGATCCTGTCCCTATCATTAAGAGGTGTTTGATGTGCATGTAAACATCACTTGTAATTGCAAATCCTTGATTTCCACTGGTCAGAGAAATTTCTTCTTTTCTGAGTCAATCAAGGAAAGGGCTGCACGTGCATCTGCCCGAGTGCAAACCTCTGTGTGTTTAACAGACACGTGCTTTATGAACATCAAAGCCAATGGGGGACAGGATGGCTCCAAAGATCTGAATCAGGGAAGGGGCTTAGTGGGCTTTCCACCTCGGTGCTTTCCACCTCCTACTTGCCAGTCCAAATGCAGCCCAGGTAACCAGTGATTGAAAGTTATTCCTGGCTGATGGTGGATCAGAGCCCTACATGAAATCAGTGCCTGCCACAAGACAGCTCCCAGCAGGCAGATGTCCATGTCACAAAGAGCAATCTGGCCTGTCCTTCTCCACAGAGAGGCAAGCACTGAGTGAGCCAGGGCTGCTCTTCCTCCCCAGGCTTCCAGGTGGTGCCTTGAAGTTCTGCTTCAGTCATGATGGTGGCAAACTTTTGCTTCTGGTGGCCTCACTTTTCCTCAGCGGGGGAACAGTGTCCCTTGGGCTGCCTCACCCTGGTTCCATGGCCAGCTCCACTGGGCAGTGATGCCCTGCCTGAGCCTCTTGGCCTGTACTTTAGGTGAGGTTGGGTTCATCTCCTCACTGTTCTTCATCCTCCTCATCCTTCTCCCACCTGAGGCTGCCAGAGCAGCAGTGACACTCAGTTAGAGAGCAAACACACTGGCATGGCAGGGGAAAAAGGACATTAGCAGGTACAGGACTGATGTCCATAAATACAATCTCACTTTTCCATGCCAAAGACTGAGGAGAGGTTTGACTGCAGGCAGCTTCTGTGGAAAACACCTGTAAGTTGTTTGATACCTGCTTCCCATCCTCCCCTCAGAGTGCATACACCTGAGCAGGAGAGACAAAATCAAACAGCAGCCTACAGGCCTGGCAAGCAAAACATGTAGCCTTGCTCTCCTTTTAGGAGATCACAACATCTTAAATCCCCATCTCTGCACTCAGGTGTGCAAACCTCCCCTTTGCCCCTCCCTGAGGGAACACATACAGGCAAATATGCTCAGACAACAGGGGAGGAGGAGGAGAAGCCCCTTGGAAACCACTCCTCTCTGCCCTCAGAAGATCTGGGGGGGTTAATCATTTTTCCAGGCTGTGGGGGCTGACCCCAGCACAGGGGCTGAACACTCAGTGGCTTTGCTTGGGCTGAGAAACTCCAATTTGTTTATACTCTCCTTATCCTCTTTTTACAACAGTCCTTTGCTTGGATTCACAGGAATTTTTACTCCTTTATCTACTTAGAGACTGGCCTGCTTTGTGGGAAAAATGCCTTTTGTGAGCCCTAACCTTCCTCTCTGGGTATCCAGAGAATGGATGAACTCAGCACTGCTGAGGTCTTAAGAGAAATGCTTCCTCCACACCTTGTTTGCACAGAACACCCTTCACAGTTGCTCCAGTTTAGTTACCATCCATTAGCATTTGTTTTCTTGACCAGAATTTATTGCATCACAGAAATTGTTATATTATTCTCTAATATTATGAGCTGGTATAAAGCATTATGGACATCCTTCTGAGATGTGAGAGCACTGAAGCTGTGTGTGCTTTCCTTTGAAGAAGCTGGCTTTGGGGGGAGGGAGATGGTATTTTCTCCAGGATAGCTATGCAATACTAGTGAGGGACCTTGTGGGCATATGAGTTAAAAATATGTGAACATTTAAAAATTATCCCCCACATTTGTGTTGCCTATTCTGATTTATTAGAAATACAGTACTGATGAGCTCGTGGGGACTCTAAAGTGGAGATTTTTCAGGCAAGTGGAAAGGGAAGGCTACAGGCATGGTGTGCCAGGCTGTGTGGCCAGCAAGCATCAGTGGCTGGAGCCTGCTCTTGTTTAAACTGATGTATTTCCAGAGGTGTCAATGAAATGATGCAGATTTACAGCAGCACAGACTCTTGGCTCAATCCACTCTCTGCCCCACACAAGAGAAAATGTTTACAGGATAACTAGAAGTGTTAAGAAACTGCATCTGCCCATTTTTCCATTGGGTCTATCCATATGTACCTGCATGCATTTCAATGGGTTATTTCTGATTTACACTGCAGGCACTGGGCATTTCCCTAGACCAGCATTAACTATTTATTGACCTTCCCAGTGCTGCTGTGAGGAGGGCCCTTATTCCCATCATATAGACAAACAAGGATTACATTTTGGAGAGTGTCTGGATCTGGTGCACACATTTGGTCCTCTTTTGCCATCAATTACACTTCTTACAGCTCTTATTTCCCCACCCCCCTCCCCTTCTCCCTCCCTCCCGTCACCACCATATGTGTGCAGGAGAATGGAGAGGAAAAACAGCACTGACCATAGTCCAGGTCTAAATGTAAGGTAAATCTCACAGGCTCATTTGACTTGATTTCTCTCTTTTTAAACTAAAAAAAAAAAGGCTCTCTGACCTCTCAAATTTGCAGAAAGCTATTTTTAAGCCTTGCTGGTTTACTGGTTGGTCTGCTGATGTTTCAAACTGTGCATGGAGATGGGGTGAACCTTTCAGAGGGCTTGGAGAAGTGGGCAGCACCTGCAGCAGGCAGGGAGCAGCCCTGAGGTGGGAGCTTGGCTGGACAGAAGGGGCAGCAGGCTGTTCCAGGCAATATAGGCTGATGTTGGAGTTTGTTTAATGTGGAAAGAGAATATGAAATAGTGAGCAGGATGTTAAAACTCGAGCCAAAGCACACTTAATGCAGCTTAATGTCTGCCCTGGACTTCAGTGTACCTTGTGTCAGGTCTTTATTAACATACTTCTGTAGAAGGTGAGGAAATCTCCCAACAGCACAGTTCTTATTTCTGGATATGTTCTAGGATGCCTGGACCTCCTGCTCTCACTGCACACTTGCCACGTGCCAAACAGAAGTACCAGCACTGCCCTGTCAGTAACAGGCTCAGAGTCTCAGAGCACTGAACTGACTTAGCCAACAGCTCCAGGAGACCCCAGACCAACAGCCTGTCCTTTTTCCTTGGGCAATAGGGCATGACTGGATTGTCCCTGTCAAACTGCTTCAGTGTTTCACAGACCCCTGCCTCCCAAGTGTGGGATTTCCCACTGTCTCCTTCCTTCCAATTGCCCTCTTCCTCTGGAAGGAAGTGGTGGAGCTGTGGTTCTCTGAGCTGCCAAACAGCAAACCCCAACTGAGCATCACAAATGTGAGAGGTGCAGCACAGACAGCACCATCCCTCTGCAGTGGCCCAGGCACTCCAGAGTGGAGTGCAAGTTGACATATTGAATAAATACAATTGGCACATGATTTATCGATTACACCTCTTCTGAAGACAGGTCCTCTACTGAGATGAGATTCATAGGGCATCACATCACTTAAACGAGCCCTGAAGCATGTCCTTCACCATGTTTTCACCATTGGTGCTTTCACAAGACACCAACATTTTTTAGGTTTTCTATGGGTGAGATCCAGCCAACAGTACGAGCCAATGCTCCCTGTGGGAAGTGCATCAGAGTTCAGCAAGAGGCAGAATTTAAGTTCTGCAGAAAATCCAGGTGTTTCAGCACTGTGATTCGTGTCTGCCTCATCAGGACTGTCTGACAACCTGAGGTCCAGAGCTAAGCTCAGTTTTGCAACAAGCCCTTGCAAATGTTACAATTTGCTTTGGCCATGCTCCTTCACTCCAGGCTGGAAGATGCAGCACAAAAATTGTAGGAAAGCACTAAAAATAGAAGTTTGAAATTGCAGTACTAGCACATTTTAGGAATCAAAATATTTACTGGCTAGGCAGAATTTTACCATTGTAACTTTGAAAATACTTGTGCATTGGGATAAACTCCAATTGCAAAGTATGCCAATGAGATCCTTTTATAAGTAGAGTGATCTGCTACATACATCTTTCATCAAATGACTTCAGCTCATTTAGTGAGTCACTCTATTTTACCCAACTTGCTTTGAGAAGGCATTAGCTTGATTTGGTTTTGTTGCCAATGATATATCTTCTCTTCCTTTTGGTTTTGCTGCTCTTTCTCCTATCACTCTTGTTCTGTCACCTGCACTGCCTCTCTTTACCTCTCAGTTACACTCCCTGCAACCTATTTCATCCCATTAGGTGGACAGCTGCAATTGGTGATGTGGACCAGACAGATTTTCTTGTTTCTGGTAATAAATGGAGTTCAGTTGTGTAACTCTGACCTTGTGTATAATTTTCAAAGATAAGTTTTGGGGAAACAAATGGGTTAGTTGTTATAGAAATAGCGTAAGGCTTGACAGAAAATAACATGGCAGAAAATTATGACAGAAATAGCAGAAAGCCACTGTGGGGCTCTGCAGTATCTAAATTATCTTTTTATATCCCAGGATTGATAGTTCTACAATTATTCTCTAAGTTTCAAAACTTCATTTCCCTTGGGTCTCCCACTGCTATTGTATTTTCTATTTTCCTGCAAGGACTCCACTTAGGTCTATAGCTCTTTTAATAATTTTTAAAAAACTTTCAAAATATTTAGTCTATTCCTTAAGCTATTTCCTACTAAAAATAAATATTTTGTACTAAGAGATTTTTCAGTGTTTCCCAATCTCATCTGATTGTGGATAGTAATGCTCAGGAGGAATCCAAGAGTGTAGCATGATCTGCTGCAGATAATAAAGCACAGACCTGTGAGCACTGGCAATAGGTAGTGGGAAGGAAGTGGCAGAAGACAGAGGTAGGTACTGAGGACTGTGAAGCAGGCTGGTGAGGACAGATACTCCTCCTGCCTCTGATAAGTCACAGACCAGTCTCCATGGCCTGATCCTGGTCTCCTGTTGTCCTGTTAGAGCAGCAGCAGCCCCACAGCAAAAGCTGACACACACTCCAGGATGTTTGTGGGGAAAAAGCACTGTGCTCAGAGAAAAAACTACAGGGCAGTGCATCTCAAAGCAGTGCCAGAGTCATACACCATCACCAGCACTGAGGTTTGTGAGAAATCAAACCAGAGAATAATACTGCACATGCATTAAGGAGCACATGCTTTTTTCTGCCCTGTCCTACACAGCCCTGACTGTGCTGGTACATAACCATCCAATCCTACTGAGCACCTGTTGCTGATTCCTGAATGCTGATTGACACTTTGGGGTATTTGAGACATGTCTTATTGTTAGGAGTGCTTGTTGACTGTGCAGAGGTAAGGAGATTTTTTCCATGCTGAAGGTAAGGCCACTGAATTCCTGTGTGCAAATTTTGGGAGTTTCCCCCTCCCCTGATGTTTGGAACAAGGTGTCTTGGCCATCTTACACCCCCTGTCTGCAGTGCTCTGGCCGTGTCTTGCCTCAGGAGCATCCTGATAGTGTAGAATATCTCCTACCCAAGCTATCATTGCCCTGCTCAGTCTCCTTTCTTGCAGAACCTCTACATCTGCAGCTCGTTGTGGCATGACTGCCCTTCATGAACCACACGTATTTGTGTGTGGCATTAGGGGAACAAACCAGCAGCTTGTGTGAACTGCTGTAAATAGAGTGGTCTTCAGCTGAAAATCTCAAATGCAGCCAATTCTGCTGAGGTTGCTAAAAAGAGAAACAGATTTTGCTCTGTTGGGGGGCCATAGGGTGGATTTGTGCACAACAGGGAGTAAGATGGTTTGACCCCAGGAGCCTCCCTGACAGCTCTGTGCTTATTCTCCTGATGGCTACAGTCTCTCTTTTTCTCTCTCCATTCCTTCCCTTCCTGACTCCTTACGTGCCGCTGGCTTTTTAATTTTTTTTCTGGAACTTGCCTTTGCCAACCCAAAGGATGGCTTAAGTTCTGTTGTGTGGCACCATGAATGTCATACAAATTGGAGTTTTTTACAGAGGAGCTCTGTGTGCAGTAGTTTTTATGTTGTGCTATGCAGTTTGTTCTCTGGGTGTAATTGTTGACTTCAAAGTCGTGGCACATCTGTAGGTCTGGGAAGGGGCTGTTCCCCCTGCCCAGTTTGGGCCTCATGCCTGACTGGAGGGAGAATCAGCAATGCATTTTGATGGTAGGGCAGAGGGACCTGATATCCCTGACAACTTCACTGCATCCAGAGAAGGGGTGGGTGACTGCTCAGTACAGCTCTATTGAGAAGACAACTTTGCTCAGCTTTACCTGAAAAAATGAAAGCTCAGGATACTCCTAATGACAGTAAGTGTCTCTCCTGGCTTTCTCCCAGGGGGGAAGATGACCCCAGGACACTGCAGGCAGATCTGCACAGGGAACTTGCCAGTGGCCCTTTAGAAATGATTGCTGAGCAAGGAGGCAGCACCTTTTCTGCTGACACCAAGGGCAGCAGCAAAGGAAAGGGTGGGACAACTGCTGGAAGGAGGTAACCCTGCAGCAATGGGGCAGAGGCTTAGCAGCATTTCCACTGCCATCTCCTGCCTTTTCTATCACTTTCTGTCTGTCCTTGAAAAAGTTACACAGGGACATGTTACCAACAGAGAATCCTTGGGAGGTGAGGGAAGATTGTGTTACGCTGGAAAGTATTAACAGTTGCATCAATCACAAGCCTGGTCAAAGCAAATAGATGTCCTACTCACCCTTTACCCAGGCTGAATAGAAGATGCAATTAAAGGGCTCTCATACAGCAGTAGCAGGAACAGCTAAAGCCATTACCAAAGGCTGAGCAGAAGTGTGTGGGCTGAAGCACCATGACCCTCAACAGAAGAGGGACAGGCAGAGAGGTGAGCTGGGGCTGGCTTGCAAAGGCAGCAGGTGAGAGCATGAGAGAAAGGGAGACATGGAACCTGCAGGAATGAGCAGAGGCAGTGCTCTCGTGGCCCAGGATTGCCAGGCAGGTTGGTTTGGAAACCCTGACCTGAAAAATTGCCTCTATCTGTGTCAGGAGAACAGGTTTAGACCAAAGAAATAACCTTTTAATAGAACTCATTTAACTTTTTGGGAGGGTGAAAAGCCCAGAAGAATATAGGGTAATTTGTGGCCAAATAGGTCTTATTAAGCTGATCCAACTGGGGAAAAAATATTATCAAATGTGCTAGAGGGGTGGGATTCACCACATGTAAATAGTGCAATGAATGGGTCTGTACCTGACTGAATGGCCTAAATTGTCCTTAAGACACTAGAGAGAAATGGGCAGTTTTAGGGAAAGCTTCATCTCTTCCTGAAGAAGGTGTCTAAAACAGGTCAGATAAATTGGGCTTAGAACTGCCTGCTTCTCTCTATTGACATTCACAAGAGTCTAGACATCAAGCTGAGATAGAGATATCCACACTATATATGTCTAAGGTTAGGTAAGATGAATCCCATCCAATAAGTCTCTGTTCCTCTACCTGCAGGCAAGGAAAGGAATGTGAATAGTGATGGATGAGAGGAGCATTGAATTTCCTGCAAACATTCATCCACTCTTTCTGTGACTGGGCTTCAGCTGCATTCTCATGTATTTGTGCTCTCCATTAATGCTGCACGACAGTACAAATGCCAGTGGAAGGTGAGTTTCATGCCTGCACACACAAAACTTGTGGGAAGAAGATTGTCAATTTTGTCTCGCAGGTTTTTTGCACCAAAACTGATGGCCATATTTACATTCAGCCAGGCTATCTACACAAACTGCCCTGAACTTCTGACCTCTTTAGGCACAATGAAAGATAACAAAGATGAAGGCTGTATATTTTCTTTGACAGAATTATGAAGGCCAGGACATAAGTCAGTTAAGCAGAAAGGATTGAACAGGCCAGGGGGTGTATTGGCTGCTGCAGAGAGAAGAGATTCAGACTCGTTCTGTCAGAGAACTGGTGGATGCTGCTGATGGAAACACAGCTATAATCTGCATAGGAACAGCAGCAAGATACTTCCTTGTTGGAGCTGGTGTGTGAGCCAGGGCCAAGTCACCCCCCTTAATTCTTCCTGTCATTTCTGAAAGATTTATTTCCCAGTGCCTCTGCTGGAGAAATGGGCTCCGTATCCCAGGTCTCACCTTGTCCATGAATGTCTCAGGAGCTGTCCCAGGGGTCAAATTCTTTTCCTGCTCACAATCCAGGAAAGCCCATCATCTTTAAGGGTCTCACAGAAACATTAATAAGAAGAAAAATATGGCCACCATTGTGTTATTCTGATTTAACTTTTATGGGTGACCAAAGTGTTCTTTTCAATGTATTTTAGGTGTACTTGCTGTGAAGCAGAAAAATGTTTAGCCACTTCTCAGCTGCTAGTAACATTTCAAACCCTACCATCAACTACCTGTACGCAATGGATTTTCTCTAAATAACTCTTGGCAAATGCTTGACATCTGTTTTCTCTAATTAATTCTAGCAGTCATCATACTTCACTGCATATGTTGAAAGCTTTCAAGGATGATAAGAGCTACCTACAGCATTTCAATCATGGGAGCCTGTATTGCAACCACCACTCCATGAAAGCTCCAGCATAGCTCATTCTGAAATGTCAGTGAGAGAAAACCAAGATGAAACACCTGCTGAATGTGAAAATAATTACCACATAAGTTAGGGAGAAGTATTTCAGAATTCTGGCTTTGGATTTTCTTGCAATTATATTCTGGATTAAAAGGAGGCAATCACTAGGAATAAGGGGCCCAGACAAGCACTCATTCTTGTGGAACTATGAAACAAAAAAGTTCTTCCCTAAAGTAAATTCAAAGCAAAAAGCAGTTACTGATGGATGAGCACAAGGGAATTAGAAGGCAATAATTTCATTCCTATGTATTTAGAATAATATTATTCCTATGTATTCCTGAGCCTGCCCCTCACTGCCACCTCCCAAAATGCCCTACAGCCATCATACTCTGAGATGAGAAACTGCTCCAGAAAAACATGTCAGAGAGTGTGTCTGTGTCAGTGCTGACCAGACCCAACCCTGCTCCCATTTCTGCACAGTGGATTTGGTTGTTCCCTTATTTCCACCTGCACACCCCTCTGCCATTTGCCATTGTGCTCTTGCAGCCTGGAGGTTCCCAGTGACCTGGGACTGACAGCAAACTGCAGGCTCTGCCAGAGGCAACAATAATCACTCCAACCAACAAAACAACACAAAAATCAGCATTCATATACAGATCTGATGCTGTTGTCTGAAGAGGAGTGTACCCTTCAACATCACCTTTCACTTGCCTCTAATCACCCCTCACATGTTTTGTAAACAGAACAACAGAGACCACTTAGATAACGCGTTAATGAGTAAAGGAGCTTGCTGACATCCTTTTGGGAAAAAATGTCCAAGTGCTGCAAAAACCTTATTAACTGCAAGGAATTGGAGATTTTCCTCTCACATCATGTGTGGAACCACAGCAGTCACCTGGCAGTGCCCACAAGCCCCAGTTCCCCCAGCACTGCCAGCAGCAGGAGAGGGGCTGCAGCCTGAGCCCTGTGGGAGGGGAGCAGGGAGGAGGAACAAGGAGAAAAGTTCCAGTTCCCCACCCTGTGCCAGCCCTGGCACAGCAGTGCCAGTCTGCCCAGGTGGGACTCTGAGGGGGCATTTAGTGCCCTGCACAACACAGCATTTACAGCTGCTGAGCAAAAACCCTCCTGTGTCACTCCTAAGA
Source organism: Peucedramus taeniatus (assembly GCA_013400575.1). Lineage (NCBI taxonomy): Eukaryota > Metazoa > Chordata > Aves > Passeriformes > Fringillidae > Peucedramus > Peucedramus taeniatus. Next base: position 105,244 of record WBNO01020394.1, on the reverse strand, counting down.
CCCTCGTGCCTTTGTTGGTGAGTTGTAACTCCTCAATGCTCTGCAAGTGATGTACCACAGGCTTTGTGCTTTGCTTTGGGTTTCTGGTATTTTGTGGTTTATCTTAGGTACACTGAAGTCAGAGCTGGAAATCAGCATGAGGGAAAGACACAAGTTGTTAATATTTGTTGGTTTTTTCCCTTGCAAAGTGCTTATAGTGCCCATTTCCATGTTAACCCATTGCAAAGTGTCTTCTCAATGTTAAGTGTCCAATAATGGCAACAAAACCCAGCACAGATAACGTGTTACAAGGATACACAGTAAATCAGACAATTTAATGAATTCATAACCTTTCATTTTATTTCCTTCCTGTGAGATAATTTTAGCCAGTGTCAATGGGATTTGTAGGAAGGGGGAATGAATAGTGATCCTACTTCAACCAATAAAACAAAATCCTAATTTTCTGTCTTTTATCTTTTCCCATTCTTTCGTGCGCCTCTTTGGCCTTGTCAAAACATATCGTTCAGTTAGAGACTAAAAATATTTTCCCATCGATTGGGGTTATTGATTTTTTTTAATCTGTACTTTGGCTTAGAGAGCTCGGGTGAAGGGTGAAAGTTCACCGGCTTAGTCCGCTGTTTTATCTGGACAGCAGAAGAATGTATTGGCAGCAGATTTGATTTACCTTGTTGGTCAGCTGTAGTCACTCCAAGCTCTGCAGACATGCAGCAAGCGTATTTTGCTGTCTATTTTATTGTACACTGAACTTCTTGAAGGTCCAACCTCTCTATTGATTTATCTCTCAATTTCCAGTGGCCTATGTTTCCATTCTTATTAACATAAATGTATCAGAAATCAGATTCCCTCTCAAAGATATATTGATCATTTATGAGCTTTGAAAAAAGTCTGACATGTATGCCATGTATTTCAATCATTCAGGGTCCACAAGACTGATACATGCTGAGTAATAAACAAATGGAGAAAAAAGTACAAAGATGATGTATATCATGGTGCTGTTATAGAATATACTTGGATATATCTGGTGTTCATATTCAAAATCATTTTCATACTAACAAATTGGTTGCTGTGAACAAATATTTGTCTAAATGTTCAGGAGTCCTGGTTGAATTGCTGCAAACTTATTTCTGAACAAATTTAAAATATTGTGAAATTATGATTTTATTGAGAAAAATAAATTGTACCACATAGTGAAAAATATTTGTATTTTTCTATTCTTCCTGTAAATATAAAAATACTTATATTTTTTCTATTCTTCCTGTACCACATAGTGAAAAATATTTATATTTTTTCTATTCTTCCTGCAAGTTTTGTCAAAAAAAGGACCTTTTTTGGACAAAACTTGCTAGCTTAAAGCTTTCTACATAATACCTGTTACATATGTAGTTTGTATATAAATACATAAAGGGAAAAGTTTTTGTCCTAGAAAATGATTTTTGGAAGATGTCATTAGACAAGTCCTTGTACCTACCCAGGATCTCTAAGTCCCAGTGAGTCCTGCTCTTCCAGATCCTGGAGAACCTTTGTGAGCAGAGCCAAAGAGAAAAGGGAGATGGGAAGGGAAAATGTGGGGGAATCATTCTTCTCTGAAGAAAACTTTTCCTGTACTTGCAGAAAGTATGTCTGACTAAAACTATTAAAGTACAGTTTTCAGGCAAGTCTGGCATGCTGCAAACACTAAGTGAGGACCTTTAGCAGGCTCCCTGAATACTATCTGGTCAATCAGTGCTGCAAATAGGTGCATAGATTCAAATATAATTTTGATGGTTTCTAGATTTCTTGGAAAAATTCAAATTCATTAGGTATGTAAGATATTCATTAGGTAACTCTAAAGAAGTTCTAAGTTACTGCAATACCAATCTGTCCTCGGAGGTCACTGGGTTTGTTGTCCCTTCCAAACTTGTTTTTAAAGGCAGAAACAATCCTGTGACCAGCAGTCCTTTGGTCCAGCATTGACTTGACCACAAGTACCTGAAGCACTTCCCACAGCTCTGAGTGCCTTTCCCTGACCATCCCCATGGCCCCTGCAGCAGCCTGTGGATATCACTGCTCAGCAGCTGTGGACAATATTTCTGTAGATATCAAGTTATTTGGAGGGTTTCATTCTCCATTTGAAGTGAATCTTTGTAACAGGTCAGAAGTCTTAGGATTTCTGGGCCAAATCCTTTAAGGGCCAAATGGTCTGTGTTCTGCTTTTTCTTCAGTAGCAGCTTCCCTCTTTCAGTTTGCCAGGTGCTTTTAGCATCCTGCCAGAGGAGGGACAGGGAAGAAAAAGGGAAGCTTCCCTTTGCTGTAGGCAGCAAGCATGTGAAAGTTTATTTTGCTAAGCTCGTTGTGGGGGCAGGGAGAAGTGAGGAGGGGTATTTTCCTCTCCCCAGCCATTACCTTCTCAGAGGCAGTGAAGCAAAAGCAGCTTTCCAGGAAGGATTTGAATAAAGAGTACTGTGACCTTGTGGATGACAAGAAAATGCTCATGCAGTGAGCAATGTCAGTTCTCCATCTTCTTTGTGGCTGGATACATCCTGGAGGGCTCTCTCAGACAAAATGCATTTCCCATCACAAACCAGCTTCCTGCATTCTGGATGGTTTCTAGCTCTGGCAGCAAATGCTCCAAATCTGTGGCGTCAGTTTTATTTTAGGTTTTACTTTTGCCAGCAGTGTTGTGTTCTTGAATTTGACTTTGCTCCACATTCCAAACAAACATGCAGACTGTCTTTTCCTACTCTCTGTCTCCCCTTGGACTTCCAAGAACAGAGGGATGCTTGAATATTGTCCTGTCTCACTCCTGTGGACTTCTCTGCAGGACACATCACAAGCTGGAACCACAGATGACTGGACTGCCTTCTCTGCCACTTGCTACCATGCATTTCTATGTGCTTACTTTCACACTGGTTGTATTCTGGTGGGCTGTGTTGCTGTTTTGTTTTGTTTTCTTTTCTTTTCTTTTTGTCTTGCTTGCAAAGGGAACAGCTGGGAAAGGCATTTTTTATAAGTAGAAGAATTGTATCAATATTGCATAATCTATCTCCATTTTCAGTAAGTCTTCATTAGATAGCCATACAGGGATCCCCAGGTGACATATAATAAAGCCCCTTTCCATGACAGAAACATACCCATTAACAAATTTTACATTTTCCTTTCTTCCGTTGCTCACCACAGAAGCAATTTCAGTAAGAGCCTTATTAAGTCTTTGCAGGAGTGGAACATATGCTGTCAAAGGAAGTACTGTCAAGACTAAAGGAATGAGTTACTGGGCATTTTCTGGCTCTGAAAATTGCTTAAAAAAATTCAAGTAACTGGACACAACGGACACTATTCTGTTTAGTAGCTGTGCCCCTAAATTTGAATTTCTTTGTTACGTAGAGTAGATAAGATACAGCAATGGTTGTTCAAACATACTGTATCAGAGACCTTTGCACAGACTTCTGCCACTGCAAAAACAATCAGTACCTGCAAAAGCTGTTTGCTTTGCCTGGGGTACCACAGGAGCTGGACATGGAGACTCACACCAGGCCAGACAATGCAGCTGCCTGGTACCTCAGAAGATAGTGCATTCCATTATTGTACTATATGATCCTAAATACTGTCATAAACTGCTAATATACTAATGTGTTCATAGTCTATTGATTGATACTGGGAATAGTATTCTGGGTTAGTCTAACTCATTTGTAATACTGCATATAAGCAGAATTTTTTGAAGCAGGTGGTGTGTAGGAAAAGGGATTCCACACATGTTTTATCTTATCATTGCAGCATTAGTGTTACAGTTCCTTTTACAGTGTACTAAAAATAATTTTATTTATAAATCTCCTTACTCTCTTCAAGAATTTGGGACACCATACAAAATTCCAGAAAGAATTTAAAATGCATTAAAAATTATATTAAAGAGCCACAGCCTGGAAGTTTTAATAAAAACCTGATCAAGGGTGTCAAGGGGCGAGAGACATTATTCATATAGAGTCAATAAAAATAAAACTGAATACAGTTAAAATGTTTTGAATATTTTTAAGACAAGGAGACAGAGCTTGAGGGAGACCTGGAAAACAAGAGCCATACTGGGCTCCCCTGATGAAATGCTTTGGCTGGAAGAGGGGCAGGGGGGGGGCTGCAGGCTGCATGTGCACAAGGCCTGGGGGTCCTCACTGCTGCTGTGCCAGGATGTAACTTGCACTGGGGGGGTTCCCAGGGGCTCTAATTCTCCTCTGCCCACCCAGGCTGGCGCTAGAGCACGTGTGCTGCTTGCCCAGGGCTGAGCTCAGCAGGCCCAGTGGCACTGACTTTTGCCCTGGTCAGTGTCCTGCTGGCAGCCAGGGACAGCCTGGGACACGGGGCAGGACAGAGCAGGAGAGCCCTGCGGCCGGGGCCGTGTCCCCGCGGCCACACCTGGGCTCTGCTTTGCCATCTGCTCGGGGGGGAGAGCTGCAAGGATGCCGTGCTGCCAGCACCACTGGCTCAGCCTCAGGCTGCAGCAGGGCCTGTCCCTGAGCCTGTGCGGTCCTGGGCAGGCTGGGAGCGTCAGAGAGAGCTGCTGGAAGTGCCCTCAGTGGAAAGCACAGCCACGGAGCCCTATGGCCCTGGGAGCACACGCTGCTGCTGCTGTGCTTCCCAACCTACTGGCCAGGGTGCAGCCTGCAAAAACCATGCACAAAGAGCAGCTTTTGGAAAGCTGTGCCTTCCTAAGCTTGGCTGCTGTAGTGAGATGTTGGTAAACTGAACGCTGTTCCTCTGGAGACATTAGATTGGACTTGATGATCTGACAGGTCTTTTCCAACCTAAATGATTCTATGATTGGAAGGTGAAATCTGTTGGGTTTTCGACTGCTGGAAGCTGCTTGCAGAGCTACCTACACCAAGTGCATTCTGACTTACAGAGAGCCCTCAGAGCCTGTGAATGCCTCAGCCATATCCAACACACTCATATACAATGGTTTTCTGAAAGAAAATGCTCCTTCCACACAGTAAAGCATGAGCAAATAAATATGAGCAGTGGTCACACTACACGGTATCAGCACTCACACTCTGACCTTATTGATACATATTCTTAATTTTTAGATTGAGGGTAGCTTTTATGCACTCACTAAAATATACCACAGAAGGAGTAACTGGTTACACAGGAACTGCAAATGTCTTTCCAGGTCACATTTGCCAAGTGTAATTAGATATTGCTGGGTTTACCTTGTATTTTAGCATCTAAGATAGTCTACAGTCAGTAGCATAAGAACAGTGTTAAAAATAAAAGGTTTTTCCTAGGAGAACAGGCATGTGCAGCAGGGGTTTGCAGTGTTGCATGCTGTCAGTCAAAATTTGCCAGCAATGTCATTGAAGGTCAGAGTCCCAATATCTCTGCAATCAAAGCTGACAATGACACATTCACTAGAGAGATATAAGGAAGGCACTTTTCCACTAACTGTCCTGAAGTAATAAGTGAAAAATTAAAACTTTTCTTTTAAATATACTGCACATATTGTAGCAAAGTAGGTTTGGATTTTTTTCCCTGAAAGAAAATAGCAATGATAAAATGGAAAATGAAGAAATAGCACCTGTCATTTTAACCAGCTGTGGCATACTGTTTTCCAGTGTTTTCCAAAGGTTCACAGCTGTGGAATCAGTCACAATAATGACTAGAGGTGCAGAAGGGAAGCTAAACTAAGAGGGGCACTAACAGGCAGCAAAAGAGGCTCAAAAGAAAACAACTCAAGTTCTGATTTAATCTACTGATGCAAAAACAGAGATACTCTTCTGTTTATTCAGTTCACTCTGTTTGCATTTATGCTGAGGTTTTGGTTGAGAGCACAGTGCATTTTAGAAGCAAATTTCCAATCTTTTCCACTTACTATGTATTGGTTCACCTTAATCAGCAGGGAGAACTGAGCCAAAAGGGTTCCCATTTCACTGCATCACTCCCTAATGTAGATCATACATATTTCAGCTGCTATGAGCCTATCAGAAGAAAAATCTGGGGGGAGAAGCCTGGGTAAAATCAGTATTTGACTCTCTCAACCCCAACACTAATCCTAACCCTCACCCTAAACCTAGCCCTACCCCAAACCCAAATCCAATACCATGCTGGTCCAGATCAGAAGGCTGTAGGAGCAGCAATACTGGGGCCTTGCTGGGATTGTTTTGGCATTGTTTTTCCAGCCCCAATACTTTTGGAGCTGTAGGATGTTAGACTCTCTCAAAAATCCCAGACACAGAATGATGATGAACTTGCCCACAGGCAGATACTGCTGGGCAGAGGCTCGTGCTCAGAGCAACCATGTCACACAGTGCAAGAAACTGTTAAATGTTAATAACATCTAAGCACTATCATCTGTGTAGATAGAAGATTCCATTACCAATTCCCAGACAAGCCAGTTCTCAAAGGGAAGTTTTGACTTGAAATGTTGTTTAAAACAAATGACTGCCACAGTGATTCAACCAGACATCCTGAAGGAAAATCTGAAATGCTTGCCTCCAAGAAAATACTTCTTGGAAAAACAGAATTTCCCTTCAAATCCAAGTCCCAGTTGAAACATTTTCCATCAGTTGAAACAATAGCATTGAACTGTCATACAGACAGTGTGAGAAAACAATGGAGAAACAATTCAGTATCATGGGATGGAAGTTTCATTACAAAAGATATGAAAAACCAGGGTTATAGCTCATTTTATGTTCTCATAGCTGTGAAACCAGTACCTGACTAGGAACTTTTTCTACTAGATTGCTACTAGATAGCAAAACCCTGACTTCATGGACAGTTTTTTCCCTCTTGAAACCTAGGATATGTCTGCTAAATTACCATGCCAACAAAGGTTGCATGTCCCAGGAATCCTACCCCAGAAATGCCAGGAAGTCCCAGGAATAGTTTGAGCAGTGGAAGTTTGAGCTGTTTCACTATCCTGTCACATTTCATGACTCTTTTCTCCAGTTCCCAGCCTGTGCATCCTTCTCAGAAATACATGGATGGGTTTGATGGTTTCCATCTATGTGTCTTGATGCTTCAGAAGCTTCAGGGACACTTTCTAATTTTGGATGTTGCCAAGAGGGGCTTTTCCCCACTTCCTATACCCTGTTCTATGACATCCTTTCCCTAAATCCCTCCCAGAAATCTCAGCACAGACACTTAGTCGGAGCAATATATAAAGCCAGCTCATATTTTATTTTTTTTTTCCACCAGTTACTGTAATGATGACCTGCAGTACTTGGGTTCAAATCCTGCTGGCCAGGAATATAACACTCCTTTCTCATCAAGACAAAATAGGATCATTGTTGAATAAGTAGTTGTGTTATAAGCACAGGAATCTTACAGCTGATTTAATAAAATTGAATACCTGGTGGAGGAGGGAAACATTCACAAGGGAAGGAAGAAAATAGAGCAAATATCTTGCCATGGTGAGTTTCACACATCCAGCCTGGGAGTCTGGCAACCAAACAGATGTTTTGAAGAGCTAAATGGTAACATAAATCACCTGGCAATTTATTATGAAGTGATTATATATATTTCAGTAGATGTCACACAATATAACTGCATTAATTAAAATGGAATTAATATAAGGCATCTTGCCATATCGAGCAATATATCAAAGCATAATTTGCCATATGAGTTCTGCCCTCACTGTTGGGCTCCCAGAGCACTCCCTACTTCAGAAACATTTGTTTGCTTAAGCCTGTCTAGGTTTAGTTTTCAGCTGCAGTTAACTCTGGAAGAATCATGATGTCTTTTTAAAAAAGGACAAAACTGATAAACACAGTAAACTAAAAAGCATTTTAATTTGTGCTCAGAAGGCTACTACTACTACTACTACAGTGTGGATTTAGTTTTGCAGCCAGGGTCAAGTATTAGATAGAAGTGCTACTTATGGGACACTGAATACTGTATGCAACTTTTTTAATTCAAGTGAAAATTGTCTCCTTCCACCAACAGAGTGGGTGGAGGTTGCAAATACCTTCTCACTTTCAGTGCTGTTCAGACTGAGAGGGAATGAATGTCCTAAAAAAATAATGAGCTGTGTTGAAAGAATGAGATTCTTAAAATGAATTCACATGGTGAATCTTTTTGTGTGCTTTCTTATTTCTAACCCCCTTAGGGTTGAAGTCCTCCAGTTCTCCATCTTCAACGAAAGGGAAGGGACAGAGGAGAAAGAAGGATGCATTAAATAATAAAACAATAAAATACCAAAAAAGAATTGTAGCAATTATTCTGTTTGGATGAAACTTTGTGGCAGCACTGCTGGATCTATGACAACAGGAAGGAACATGGAAGGAGTAACTTCTCATCATCAACAAAGAAGTTCATTAGAACAAGGAAAACAGTGTGACCCCCTAAGCTGCTTTATCTCTCTCCCTAATTCACTGTGAAATTCTGCTAGAACTCTTCTTTGATGGTGAGAAGTTAAGCACTCTGTGCTTCACCTGCTGATAAGTATTCAGGATCAACTTTTGAAATCACAGCAGTGTGAGCATTCTCCTTTGCAATGATGCCTGCTTTTATAAATATTATTTTCCTCATTGCCCTTAAAACTTCTGCCAGGCTTCTGGAACAGAAAAGTTCTATTCTTCAATGAACACAGACATTTCTTCTTGGGAAAATGGGAGCTGCATTCCCATGCATCTGGAGGCTCAGTTTGGCTTTTAGCCCAGGGACGAATTTATTTGTAGATGATTTTAGAAATCAGTTCCACTGTCTGAATCTGATTTTCCTTAGAGCAAAGACAAGCCCCCCTAAACCAAGAAACCTAATTAGGGTGCTATGTAACTGCCATAATAATCAGTACAGCTTCTATGTACTTATAAAATGAATGTTTACATTGCTATAGAGGATTTGCAGTGAGGTAGTGTGTGAAGAGTCTCCTGCTGTGCTTGGTACTGTAAAATTCACTTTTGCAAAAGAGGGAGATTCTCCCAAAGAATGAAAGGCTTCAGCAGGTGACTTGTTCCCTTTTTGTTAGGTGACCTAAAGCCTTTAAGGCCTGGCCTATGCACAAAGGCACGGAAAGTGTTGTTTGATACTGATTTGATTAAACTGGAGCAACTTTTCCATGAGAGTGTTCATGCATTGGTTTAATTTGTGTTGATGAATTTACAAGCATGAACTAAATTTGCATAATCAGTCTTAGTCTGACATAAAAGAGAACAAGCACTAAAATTGCACCAGTTAGCTAAATGGATATAAATTAACCCTGAAGCCCTCTCTGATCAGAATTTCTGAAGCCTCAGAAATACTATACAGCAGCAGGGAAAAGCATCCAACCAGAACAATTCTATTTATTACTTCAGGATTAAGAATATAAGATTAAAAAGATGCAAAACCAATTCAAAAGTATTCCAAAGTTAGTCTGCATTGAAAATTACCTATTTGGAAAGACACACATTCAAATGCAGATTTTGGAGCTGCAGGTCAGCCTAGCCTGAGCCTGTGGCAGAGCAGCTGGTGAAGGCTGAGCTGCTCCACACTGCTGCTCCCTGCAGCACCTCCCGTGCAGCCTGGCAGAGCTGGCCCCACCCTGACCTGCACCTCGGTGCCTCCCCAGGACAGAGGGGTGCAGAGAGTGAGACTGTTCTCTGTCCTGGCCACAGCCACCAAATAGCTCAGCTCAGATGTCACCAGCCACTGAGTTCTGCTCAGGTGCATGCCCAAATGTTTGAACTTTTCATTTAGTAGAGACTCATCCACTCCATACAGCTTTTACAGTAATTAAAAAATCTGAATCAAATCATACTAATTTCACCAGCAAGTCCCAAAGGAAGAGTATAAAGTAACAGCAGGACAAAAACTGAGAGAGGGACCATTACAGTATTATTACAGACTGTAGGGAAAGATGTAAATTACAAATAATGAAGGAGAAGTACTGCAAAGATCTATAATCTCTGTATGAAGATCAACAACAGGCTTTTGAAATCCTAAAAAATTACACCCATGACAAGGCAGTGTCACTGTGGGAGAGGAAAAATAGTGACAAATAGTTTGTCAGAAAGGTAAGAAGCATTTGATCATCTCTCCAGCTGGGGTAGTGGTTATTATTATTATTATTATTATTATTATTGTGATTTGCAAGGCTCTGGATGGAGCTGGGCAATTGCAACAAAAAAGAATAGTGTGACAACAGATGTTCAAATTAAGAAAGAAGTTAATTTTGTCTGGATCACGCATTTTATCTTGTGTGGTCATCTGAATTGCTTATGGGATATTTTCTTTTTGTGTTAAGGAAAATAATTTTTGATAATCACATGGATACACCTGTTTTGAGTATTTGTATAACCATCCTGAACATCACTCACCCCCCCACCCCACCCCTATGGTGAATATTTTCAGATATCTGATCAGAGATGAAAAAGGATATTCTGTATGAGAGCTGACCAAATAGACACTGTTAATAAGTTAGAAAACAATGAATACTCAATGTTTAGTCAAAAAGATCAACTTTTAGACTAAAATAACTGGCACAGTTGTCAAAACAGGACTGTTCAGTGATAGCTGACAAACAGAAACAGAGCAAGTATAGCTACCCCATCGTTTGCTATGAAGTTTGTGCCCTCTAATTTCTCAAGCCAATTCAAACCAACCACTTCCATATCAAATGTGTCTGATGGACAGCCTCAGAGCTGAGGTAATGTGATTTGTTATCTGTCAAATACTGCACATTTGCTGTGAACATTATGGATTTTAATTTTTTTTAAATTAATGTACTTCAAATGTATTCTATTAAGAATCTCTGGAACAGTCTTCTTTATTCACAGAAAAAAAAAAAAAAAAAGATTATATGTCAGTGTTGGCTGTTCACATGGACTTTATAGTGCCTCAGTTTTCAGAAGGTGCAAAACTGCTGCTGAGGACACCAGCTTGGCTCCCTTGGTACATCAGCACCCTCCAGTAGTCTAATGCCACCACCTTCAACAACCAATACAAAAAATCCCATTATTTATATGCATGAGGAACTGCATTCAGATACTATTTATAAGCCATCAACCTGTCATGAAAGCAGCTGACTTCTACACTTTGCTCATCTAGGTTGGCACATCCTGATGTCAGTCCTGAAACCTCTTGGTCATCTTCAATGATACTTCAGAAAAAAACACAAGATGTTGACACTGGATGAGTACCAGCTTCCTGTGGGCAAATGTCTTTCATCAATATTTACAAGACACTTGTTCATAGGTGGGATTCTCAGCTGATTGACATTTGCTCATCTCTATAAACTCCCAAAGCAGGGAGGTTGTTTCACCATAGGGAAGGACAGGCCCTTCTTTCCATCCAGGTGCTTTACATTTCATTTTCCATACCTGTTTACTTTCCCTTTTTGCATTCTTCCCCTTTCTGCTAGCATGTACTTTGGTGTGAGAAGGATCATCACCTCCCTTTCAAGAGACAAAACATCATCTGCCATCAGCATCTTAGAGGAGCACCTGTGTCTGTGTATCACTATCATTTATTCCATGGGTTGGCTGGATCTCTCATCTCTGATGGATTTTCCCTTTCTTTCACCTATCTGTCACAATACCTTGGAAAGCATTGCTATTCAGGCAGTCAGACCAAAGGGATGAAGTTTATTTTACAATCGAACTTGCTTTTGCTGAATATTCTGAGCACTTTCTTCCATCTGAGAGAGTTCATGATCTCTGCTCCCTAACTGTTGACATTTATCTGCCCTTTCTTTCATTCCCAGCTCTCTCTCTGTCATTATGATTCTGATTCCAGAATGACCTATTACCATTTGTCTTTTATTCCTGCACACTTTAGGAATGACACCTTTTATGTTGATATCTGGATACCTTTTGCATTCCTCTCAGACCTTACCCAACTTAGGCAGTTCTTTGTGAGGAGTAGCAAGTCAGAGCAGTGCAGCTCCCTCTGCCTCCCCACACAGCCTCCTCAATCACCAGGGTGTGCACTCCCCTGCTCCTTCCTGGGCCTGTCAAAGGACAGCATCAATCAGATGCCAATTTTGCAGTGGGTTGAGGTCGGGCCTCCCATCTCTCTCTGTGGGCTGGGGGTAAATCTTGGCCCCATGAAGGGGTACACAGGAGCCTTCAGCAATGGTAAAAGCTGGCACCATCACTCTGGCTATAGACAGTGCCAAAATAATGAGTCCTGCCTTCTCTGCTCTTTCATAAAAGGGACTGAGGGAGAATCTGTACTCTTCTTCTGACACTCCTGCCTCCCCAGAAATATCTAAGGTGGTTTTAAAGAGAGCTGGGGGACAGGGGTCAATGCCACCCACAGCTGCACACTATGGAGTCACTGGTGGAAAAAGGAAGAGTCCTTTCATTTAAGTACAAATTTTAAACTATGGCTGCAGCAAATGAAGGGTGAAAATGCATTAGGTAAGGTTAACAAGTTTGCTTGACTCAGCTAATCAATAACTAAGTAAAGAAGATTCTCTAACCATGAAGAGAACATATTTATTCCCTTGCAAAGGAATGGGGAGGTGCTTTCTGTGATGCTCTGTTTACAAAAGTGTTTGAACCTTGTTCATATTAAACTTACATTATGCATAAGCTTATATTAAGTTGCACACTGATAATCTGAGTATTCTAACTGATGACAGCCTTCTCAGTGCTTAGTTAAAACAGAGCAGATATGTCTAAGAGCAAATGAGCTAAACTGCACAGAACATACTTCTGTAACTGTTCTTGGGCTGTTTTTTTCTGCACAGCTCATTAGCTATCCAGCACTGCAAAATGCAGGTATTCTTTGCTCCCATTACAGTTTTAATTGAGAGCTTATGATGCAGCACTGCTCTGGAAAAGAATTCAACATCCTTCTCCTGATGGCTTCAGGATAGTGGGGTGTTGATTTTTTGCCCTTACAAAATCCATTTCTTTGTGCTTTTAAAAATATATTTTTTTAATACATGACTCTCCAAGAGCTTAATATCCTAATGTGGCTTTTACAGAGGAGGAGAATCAGGCAAAGACTAAGTAATCTGCCTAAGATCACAGATGAAGGCTGTGGCAGCATCACACTGAGACCTGAGGTCTCCAGAATCCTATTACTGTGCTGTAACCCCAAGACCATCCTGTCTTTCTTAAAAGCTTTACTATTACATTCAAGTATGCAGAGACTCAGATGGAAACAAAACCAGAAGGCATAAACAAACTCAGCATGACAGTGACTGCAAATACCCATAAACATTAGAAAAGCAAAAAATAGAAAAGCTAACAGATAAAATTATTTCAGTTTGAAATATATTTGGAGAGTAAATTTTAATATAATGAATTTATATCTATTTTACAACTACTAGTTAATTAGTCAAGGAACTAAAACATTCCTGAAAACAAAGGCAAGTGCTTTTTACTACCCAGTGGGGTGTGATCCTCCTTTGTGAGAATTTACTATTTTAAATCTGTATTATGCCCATGATCTTCTAGGTAAAATCTGCTGGAGATAAAAATAACCTTTCTCTTTAAAGATATCATCTCTTTCCCTGTGATAAGTCTGTCCATCATCAAAGAACTGATAATAGGGCAAAAGCAAAGGTCACTGATCAGGAGCTACATAGCCATGCAGCAGAAATGGTTCTGGAAACACATGAAGTTATTCTCAACCCTGTCATGAGTATCACTGACAGACACTGCAAAAGCCTACCCCACTGATCAGAAGGACTCTGGTCTTGCAAGGGCTCCTGCATGCTGGGGAACTCTGCTATTCATTTTATGAATAGAAAAAACCCCATATGTGAGCTGTTTTGCCATGTTGCAGACACATTATTTTAATCCCATGCCTTCCAAAATTATGCCCTTAGGCCATTTTTTCTGTTGGTCAGACAGAGTCAGTCCTCTGAAGTGATTTTATGTCACCTGAAATCCCCACTTAGAGTGGAAGCAGGAGGATGTGTGCAGGACAGCAGGAAGTTAAAAAAAGCCAGCTGGAGATAAAAGGGCATAAATAGAAGAGAGCCTTTGGGGAAGGCCACAATACCTCTGCTTGAGTACCTCTGGAAAATTTCCTTCTATTTCCAAATGTCCAGAATAGTGGAAAAAGTCCAGCCAAGGGATTTCACAGTGTAATCAAGTAGTCACCTCAGAATATAATCAGTTAAGAGATTGTTTCATATACACCTGCTATACTACATTATTTATCGTGCCCGGAAGGCTCTGCATGACTTGCTATCTTTCATCACAATTCATCCTCTGTGGCAGGTGACTGTCATGAAAGAAAGAAGAGAAGATTCTCAGAACAACTCAACCAGTCACCACCTACTCGGTGTGGAGCTGCCCCTGCAGCAGCAGGGTTTGTTACCAGGCTTTGAGCTGAGACCTGCAGTCCCGTTATTCTGCACACCAAAAGCAGCAAGCACAGTTCATGCCTTAAATGTTTCATATTTGAGGCTATTCTTACACTTAGGGAAGGAAAGGAAATTGAATTTTGATCTCCTTCAGATCATAGTACGAAAGGTATTTTATTTCAGGGAATTATCTTTTTGTGTGACTAATGTTTGTTCATTTGACCGCTCTCTGGAATTGAAGGTAGGGCATTTCGAGATGTTATTGTAGTGCTAAGTGCAATAAAAGCTGCAGTGAAAGTAGCTAAACACCCTGAGGAAAGCAAACACACAGCTAATGACACACAGCAACTGCTCTACTTTGAGGATTTACTGGGACAAACAGTTACAACCATAAGCAGAGTTTATGACACTGAGGAGCCTGATCAGCTTCAAATGCATCTCATTCAGTCACATTTACCTCAAACAGCATTTCTGACTCATGAAATGTTCTTCATCAACTTAACCGGGAACATGGAGGGAAATAAGAAATACTGCCTTGAATAAGGGTTTGTTTCTGGGAGTCTGTGATTCAGTGTTTCTGAAAAGACCAAAATGGTAAATAGTATGTCTCCCTATTTTTTTTAATGTATTTTACCACCCTACTTTTGTTTCAAGGTTTACCAGGGGTTTGAATTAAATCCATCCAAAGGAAGACTTGATATTCAAAGCTGCCCCTCAGCAAAGAGGAGTTTTGCATTCATTAATATTGCCTTGGGATAAAGGAAGGAACAGGAGAACCCTGATTGACCTTAGACATTTATAAAGGTAATCTAATTTGTGCTCGTTTGCTACTTTTTCATTAAAGCCACTTCTGGAATGTTTCTTATCATGGGTTCCCCTTCCCTTGAGAAAAGTTTCAACAAATAGACCAAATCCAGCACAGAGCTGGCCCAGCAACTGACTCAAGTGATGTGGAAATGCAGACTTGGAGAAATTCACTGCATTCTGACCTGCAGAATTAGGAAGGTAAAATCAGAACCAGGAAAGTCTACAATCAATCAAGAAAACTTACAGCCAGTACATGGCTCCTATTACATTCACATGCAAAGTGACTACAGCTTATCCAGGACTGACTGAATATGTTGTTCATGCAGGTCGGCAGCCCATTTCACAGCTGAAACATTTTAACAACCACTGTCCATTTGTGTACACACAGAGGGTAGAGAAGTAAATCTAGTCCTCAATACTGAAGCTTTCTCACAGTCACACAGTTGAAGACATAATTCCAGAAATAGGTGATGCCAATGACGAAAAGAAATGCTGCAGTTCTCAGAAACATTATTGCTACTTGTCAGGAACATTTTTTTCCTCCTGACTTAAAGTATATTTGTTATACCACAGATTAACTGCATCCATTTAGGGAAGAAACGGCCTTGAATCATTGTTTCATCTTAGGAACCACAGGTGATGTTGTACACAGTCTGTTTACAACCTCAGGGTTAGTGAAAATGAAACCAAACTAAGAAAAGGCCGACCATTGACCAGAACGAGCCCCGCCAACATTTCCTTCTTTAATCTCTTAACCAAACAATACAACACATGACAGCACGATGGTGAGGATGAGGTTTCACAGCCTGCTGGGAGTGCCACTTTTTGGTGAAAATTAAATAAAATAATGTCTTGCTTATCTGATTTGCATATTGCACATTAAATAAGCCCTGCAAGGTACCATGCTTCAAAATGGACTTATTTTTAAAGAAATGTAGATTAATAATCCTCCTTGCTTAAAAAATGAGCTTCAATATTTGTGCGAATCGTAGAGTGAAAAAAATCAATGTGCTATCGACTGCTGGGGATGATCACATTCATTTTGCCCTTTGTGGTTGGTGAAATCCATGCTGCAATTACAGAGACAGGCTGGCAGCAAAGAGCCTCAGTTGGGCTTTCAGCTCCACATTAATCCAAAACTCACCATTTTAATGCAGATATAGATTGCCACGAGTCAATAGCTGACTACTTGAATTGTGAAGTAGCAGTTCCATGCTATATTGGCAGCACTGGCTGTTACAGTATCTTCAAGTATTTTGAAATTTCAAAGTGTTGCTCCATGAAAGTGAAGAGCGTAACTGACACTACATCAGAAGGGGCTGCAGTGTTAATGCTATTATCATCAATGCTAGAGTCTACAATGAAGACATAACACCACAAATAATCTTAAAGTAGATCAAAAGTAGACTTTTCTTAGGATAACATACCAACGTATCCACTCATGTTTTAATGGCCTGATGCATTATCTCACAAAGTACACCAAGTGTTGAATTTTTATAATAGAGTTCCTAATTCTCTCTCATTTACACTGTTTCAAACACAGATGACTTCACCAGAGAGTTCACTCTGCATTTACAATCCGCCAAGTGAGGTCAGAATTTGGCTTTGGGTAGCAATTCCCTTTTCAGCAATCTGTCTGTAACCAAAAACTGAATTCTACCACTAAATTTGTGTGAAGAATAAGGGAATCCACTAAGTGATTATTGTCTCCTCTGCAGCACACCAGGGGTAGGGTGAACTCAGGACTCTGTTTCATGTACAGTAATGACATTCTTGTACAATTCCATGGCACTGACCCCTTTCTGCCACGTGCTGGTGGCGCGGTGCAACCGGCACTGACAGACCCGCACCCCGCTCCTACAGCTGCCATTCATGGTGTGCAGAGCAAACACAACCCAAAACACATGGAGCTCATGGAAACGCTTCCATTGATTTTACTGAGCTGTGCTTGAGTGCCTACAGACAGGTTCACCACCGAGGCGAGCCCCAGGGCTGGGCTGGGGAGGAGCTGGCTGCCGTGTGCCAGGGCTGGGTCTCGAGGCAGGCAGGCTGTGAGTGCCGTGCCACCCTGCCGAGCAGCCGGGCTCTGCACACCCCAGAGGCACCATGCCATTTCTCCCTGGGTTTTCTGTTAATTTCAGAACTGATTAAATATTTACAAATTTCCCAGCCACCACGCGATGGTGGCACTTAGTGACGTAACCTTTCAGGTTTGGGGTTGATCACCTTTTCCTCGTTCACACACATAACCATTGTCTGAGCCACAGGTAGGAACAGGAGAGGTGTGTGCTGAGGCTGAGCAGCAAACTCAGCTTTGTCAGATGCAGAAAAATGTGCACAATCATTTTTGTTACCAGGGTAACCTGTGAACTCAGCAAGATCTTGTAGCACATGCAATTTTATCAATAATAAATTAATTAAATAGGTAATAATATATAGGGACTAGGCCCAGGTATTTTGCTGCAAAATCAGGTGTGTGCAATCCAAAGCAGCCATTTTCCTTTGTTCATATCTGAAATAGTCTCATTTGATGTTGGTAAGCCTTCCTGTGGTTTAGACTCTTAACAATGAGTCGAGCAGAGTATGCAGCTATGAGACTTTATGGAGGATTTCAAAAGAAAGAGGATTCACCCTGGTATTACATATTGATATTCTGGGTAGCTTTTCATAGCACACCTGATGCACCTTAACAGTTTGCCTTAAAAACATGATGAGATTTGAGAAGGATCTTAACTTTGCCTGCAGAAAAAAACACTGCCACTGACCTGTAGTTGAGGGGTTCTTACATCCAGAAATCTCATTAAGGAAAAAAAATTGATATACTGTGGAAATGAAGATTATTTATATCTCAGTTATAAATAGACTCACACTATGTTGTGAAACAAACAACCACAGATTTTCATGGTTTTGATTGCTTAGAAAGATGTGAGTTTTCAAATGTTTTTCTTCTGATTTCCTCAGTAAAACATAAGGTTTATCTCAACTATAATGGACAACATAACAGAAATTTCATTAGTCGCAAGAGTCAGAGAAACAGGTTTCACTGAACATGATGGGAAGAGAGAAGGATGCATTTGCATGGGCAGGGTAGGGGTCTTCCATAGGAAGAGTTTGATTAGCTGAGACTGAACAAATTCTTAAAATTGTCAGAATCAGGTTGTCTCCTTATGAAATCACTGTGATCTAAAATACCAGATAGAAAGAGGTCTTGGCCACAACAATTCAACATCAGTTAGAATATTAATAAGTGAATGGAAAAAGTGCTTCAAATCAACAGGAAGAGTTTTTTGCCTTGACCTTCCTACCTGAGTAGTTTTAATTAATTATGAGGAATTGGACTTACTGCAGAGTGCATAATGATAGCTATTATGTGGAAACCCTAAAATTAGACCCTGTTTTTACAGGCTGTAAAAACAAACTACAAAGTCTGTCCCAAGCAGCCAGAAATCTTAACAGAAAGCACAGGCAGTAGGGATGAGGTGTTGGATGCACAACCCAGCCAAGTCCCAGCACCCAGCAGAGGTTGTCTGTCCCTGTTTTGGGGGAAGTGGGAGGGTGTTGAGAGGTGTAGGGGAAGTTGGGACAGCACAGGGAGTGGAGGGACCAGACCTGACTCAGGCAGTGGCAAAGCAGTGGCAGGGAAAAGGCAGAAAATGCCTGAACTGAACCAAGCCCAGGGTGCTGCTGTTCCAGCTCCTCTGTGCCCCTGGCTGGATCCTCTCTACATTTTCTTCTTTTCTTTCTGATTGATATTTTGGAGATATTGCTTTGATTTTCCCTAATGTGGCTTCCTCCCTTTGCAGGGGTCAGTCCCTCTGGGGGAGCACCAGCCTGTCCTTCCTGGGCCTGCCAGGGATAGAGCTCTCCCCCAAACTGACTTTCTCCTTATTTTCACTGTGCTTGTATTGCTTCAGCTACCACTTTTTCACACCATTCACCTTGAGGCTGATTTTAAGACATTTAGGGAAACTTTGTACTCCAAGAAAGTTAATTTTGAACAGTTCAGGAGAAGTAAGCCTGCCTTTAACAATCTCCACCTGGAATAAGAAAAACTTAATAAATTCTTCATGTTTACTGCATTTACACAAGGCCCCAGACTATGGATTACCTTTTTATTACTCCTTGTTGTAAGTTTTTTTTTTTTCTCTATTATTAGTTTTTTTTTTTTAACAAAACAGTGGCAAGAAGAGAAAATTGTTATCTTCCCTGTGGACATTTACAGGCTTTTGAATGAAAGTTTGGTTACAGATTTGTTCTCTGGGAAAGCATGAAATAGTTTTCCCTTACAGGGCTTGTGTGCCTCATATCTCAATAGGAGAACTTTCCCAATGATCTGGCAACAGCTATGCAACAGAAAAAAAAAAGATATATCTAAAAATCTGGAGTGTCTGCTTCACTGCTGACAAACCACCAGGAAATGAATATACACACACAAAAATACCTGTTTCTACACAGAAGATCCTATGTGCACTTTTTATAGACAATCCATAGACAGTAGCTTCTTTTCACTATTTTTAGCTGCAATTCTCTCTCCAGCAGTGAGTGGAATTTTCCAGTGCTGCTTAATGTTGAAATAATGAACTTTGGCAAATCTAAATCAGCTGAGAGCAAACTGCAAATATGCCACCCTGTAGCTTAGGTGGCAGTTTGTGTCATTGCATCATTGGGGCTGAGCTGTCCTTATACCTCTGAGGACAGAGAGAGAAATCCTGCTGGACTCCAGGGTCATGATCTAGTTTCTCTATTGCTATGTCCTTTATCCTATTTTCATAACTTGGTGCTGTCATTTCATGTTCTGTCCCTCTCCATACATTAGTGCATAACCCACTGTAACATTGTAGGCAGTGATCTTCTCCAGGGGAAATATTTGAAATTTTCTAAACTAACCATAATTCCTTATCAGCATAGAGTGACTGCATTTCAAGAACACATGGAATTAAGAAATGGTCCAGCACAGGCCAGTCACAAAAGACAATGAATTTTCTCTCTGTGGTCATTATGAAGTGTGCAGAAAGAGACAGTACTGCAGGATGGGCTCACAGAAATGCCCAGAAATACAAAGCTCTTCTCAGGGAGAAGTCGACTGATATGCAATCAGGTATTCTGGAGAAGACAGAAATAAAATAAGTTAGGAAAAACAGTGCTAAGGGAGGGAAATGACAGCAATTATTCACCCCCTTTTACAATCAGAAGAGTGGTGAGCTGAACTCACAGCTCCACTGTTGCTGCCCAAAAGAAGCCTTGAAAGTGAGAATCCAGGTATTAATCTTCCTGACACTATTTCTCTATTCCAATGGTTATTTCTATCAGAGCATATACATGAGCAAAATTAACCCACCAAAAGTACAGGCAAAAAAATCTCCTCACCCTTCAATGCCTAAATAACAACTGCATGAGGTTTTAGACAGGGCAGACTTGTAACAGGTATCAACATTTATCACTGAATTAAAAAAATAACCCAAATGAAAAAGACTGGCTGGTAAAAGGCACATAGCATCATTCTCATAGGTTAATCCTCATCTGATGAATACATTCATTTTAATCGAGGTACTTCTATTTTGTCTAAAATTAATATTTTCAGAGCCAATGGACCTGTGGTTATCCTAAGTATCTGTCACTGAGTTATTCAAACATATCACTCCAGCATTAGAATACATTCCATACACTGACTACTCATAAAATTCCCATGTTAAATTTGAAGGTTTATTATTCCCTTAAAAGCACTTAATGGCTCCAGCCCTGCACATTTGACAGAACTTCTGCCACCATTCACCCTCAGCCATTCTCCAGGTTCAGCACAGGCAGCTTTTTGGAGACCATTTCCAAGCAGGGAGAAAGCTCAGTGTAATGAATTCCTGTGTTTCTGCCTGTTCATAGGTCTCTGAAGAAGCATTCAGGACCAAAAAGATGGGTATTTATCAATACAGATTGTTTGTGTGTGGTGCAATTGGTCCAGACAGCAAAGCTGGGCTGAATTTCCCTGGATTCTGGAAAATGTAGAATTCAAGGGCTGATTTCAAGTCATTCTCAAGTCAGTAGCCACCCCTCAGGTGTTTGAGTGTCTTTTTGCTGTGTGTTAACAATTCAGAAATTCAAAGTAGGAACTTTTTACATATCAATCTACAGACACACCTTAATATTTACAGAAAACAAATGCAAAAAAATGGTTTCATCAGAATAAAGTAGATTCACACTTGGCAGTACATTCATTACAATTGAAAAAAATCGCAGTATTACAATACTTGTAATTCAATTGCTTCTGAGCCTCTTAATGTGATGATAAGTTGCTTCATTAAAAAAAATATTTTGCTTCTTAAATTAGGTATGAGGAAAGGGGAAGTACAGAGATAAGTAATTATATTTCTAACAGAGAATACAAAATGAGCTAAATGTATCTGCATTAGAACTCAATATGAATTTTTTTCCCATTTTCAGTATTGGAGACCTCATTTGCATCCTAAATCAGAATTAAATACTACAAAAGTTTTTTGAACCAAAACCTAAGAAAAAGTCCTACCTCATGCCAACAGAATACTTTGTTTTCATATGTTCAAAATGCTACAATTTTGCTTTTAGAATTTTTCTTTGACTTAATTTTGTTATAAATTAAATTTAAAAAGGAAACATAATAAAACCAAATTTGTAGGAAATTATGCAAAAATCTGTGTGAACTATTTGTAATTTATTTTTCAAAACTTCTTATAAATGGAAATGTCATTAGAGGTAGCCTGGTGCAGCAAATTTCACCTTTTACAAATCCACACATTTTTAAAAAAATAGATTTTGTCAAGTTATTTTTCCATCAACTCTCCCTGATATCAATATCTCAAGTCTGTGAAACATCAGACTGAGTGAAGCTATTACAAATACTGAATGTGTAAATAAGTATCTCCCTCTAAATTACTTCATACTTTTTCACACAAGAAGCATAAATGCAACAAAAGATCAATCTGACTGTAAATATCCAAATATGTCCTTTAAAAGCCAAAGGAATGTCAGATACAATTTATTTTCAGCAAGTGCAAACTGAGACATTAAGTGGCAATTCTACTTCCATTAGCTAAATCTGGCAAATATGCAACTGTTTAAAGGCATTGTCAATAGCCATTGCACAATTAAGTATTTGTACTGATGCCTTATTAAATTACCCTTTTCAAGTAGGCATAATAAACTAGGAGTTCACTGTACAGATTTTCATGGTGAAAGTTCAGATCACTGGAAAATTTATTTAAAGGGAATGCAGTCCACTGAGTAATGAAGTAAATGTCAAATGTTTTTGGGCAAATAAGTCTGAGCTGTCTTAAAACTTTTTTGGCAGGTATAGCTGAAGACAACTCTGGTAATAAAAAGCCTTCAGATTTACAATTCTGATTTATGGAGTTCCCAGGTAAACTTTCAAATGCATTGCATCTCCAGCAGCAAACCCTGTGTGGTGGAGAATGGAGATCACTGCCATGGGCAGTCAAAAATGGACAGTCAGCCAGAGCTGATAACTTGGATGCTTCTCTGGAGTACCTTTATCCCCCTCAGTTGAATTATAAATTTTGCTACAGTGCCCTGCAATATCCACTGTGGGCTCTGCCCAGCTCAGGCTCTGGGGCTTGGCCCTGGCTGCACATCCTGCTGCCTTTCCACCCAGCCAGCACAACACCCGGGACAGAAAAAATGCAAAATTACTTTTCTACATTAAATTACAGTTTCCCAGGGACAAGGCAGGTCTTTGAGGATCAGTGTTGCTCAGGATGGGCCATCCTGAAGGATGTTTTCCCCAGCCCAGCTACAGAGCTGGAGGAGAGCCAATCCTCCTCCCTGCTCCAGGGCCTGGCCACCACAGAGAGAAGCTCCAGCACAGGGACAAACGCTCCCACACCAGGCAGCTGCCAGAGCCCACCACAGGATAAATGCCAAAACCAATCCAGACTCAGTCCACTGAATGGAAATTAAGTACTTTAACTGTGCCTTTTTTTCCCCAAAATATTTGTTCTGCTTGCTATTCCACACAAACAGAACTGGCTATATTCAGGTGCTACATTTTCAAAGCCTACTTGAGACCTTTCTTTTTTTTTGCCTCATTGTCAGGTGCTGAAAGGCAAAGAGAATTACCCTCAGACCCTCAGCTTTGTGCCAATTTGCCACCATTGAAATGGAAAAGCAATGGCCACAGAGTGACAAGATGTTTCATGTTGGAAAATTGGAATTTTGTCTTTCCAGTCTCTTCCAGGGCTGGGCAGTTGATTTCTTTATACACTGCACGTATCCTGCCAAGCATCAGCAGTGTCTGGCTAGAACTGACCTCAAAGGAAGACAGGCACTGATATTTGCAAGCAGATTTTGGACACTTGCAACACTGAGGCTTTATCTTAAATGTAACATCAAACCACGTACAATATTTACACTTTCCTCAGACATACACTCTTTGAATATTTTCCCACTGAATGCACAATGATTTCTTCTCTTCATAACTTTTTTTCAGTCTGCTGCTTTTAAGAATAGTATAGTTCTAATGTCCAAACTGTTATACACAGGGTTGTGAATTTATTCTTTTAAATTAAAGCTTAGTATATTTAGTCAGTTTGTTTTATATCAAGCATTCATTTAAGTGGTTTTCATTGTATTGACATTTTATAATGCCCTCCTAATATTCTTATTATTGATTTTAATACTGCAATGGTATTATTCATGGTGACACCTATTGGAAAGCAAGCTTCAATTATATCAATAGATGCTATTATTATAACATTGATAACATTAATATTTGATAGTGGCATAAAATGTGATGCATTGGCAATTAACTCATTAATGTAGATACCATTAACCAAAAATGTCAAAGTTGTTGTAATGATTTTTCTGTGGTTTTCTTTAACAAATTCTCTAATCACTGGCTCAGTTTTGCATTTTCAAGTATGTATTAGCCACAAAAGTTTTTTCTGAAAACTAAATAACATCATCCCTTTTAAATAAGAAAAGATGGGCTTTTATGGCTCAGAAGATAACCTGAGTCTTGAATCAAGAGCATTAGTAAGAGAAACAGTATCTGAAACTCCATCACAGAATATTCAAAAATAAAAGATTTACCAAAACATAACTGTGCCTTTTTGCTTGTTGCTTAGCAACCAGAATTGATCCAGCAAAAAAGTCACCTGACTGAGGGATTGCTGGTGGCAATATTACTCCATCATTTTTCTTTTTCACACTAAACTGATGAAGGTTCTATCAGAAACAGCCATTAAATGTTTCTTTCTTTTCTCTCCAGCTCCTTAATTATACAGTAAAAACATTTCTATTGCTGTTGCTGACAGGAAGAGAGCACAATGTAAAGCTTAAATAATTAACAGACTTATTCAAATACATCTAGCTCTAAAAGGAGAAATACTGCAAGTCACAACTCACTGTCAACTCTGCCATCCCAAAATAACAAATGCAGTGAGCTGTTCATATAGCAGCAGAATAGCCATTTTTACCACACCTGCACTGATGGACAATTTGCAATAATCTCTTAAAAACCACAGACTAAAAATACTTGTTGTTTTGATGACTCAGTTGGAATTCACCACCACATTTGTCTTGCTTTCATCATTTCTAAACATTAGCATTTTCATCTGTTGACTGAAAGCACTTCTGGTCCTCTAAAACATATATAAAAAACACTTTTGATCTTTTAAAATCCTCCTGTCAACCTGGAATCACACAGCCTCTTACATTACCTTGTTCTTGTCCTTAATGGTGACCTGCAGTGAACTCCGCACTCCCCACTTTCAGATGTTCAACATCCTTCCTTTGTTAAAAGCTGCTGATCAAAAAGGAACATTGTGTTCAGTGTTTCCCTCTATAGCCCCTCACAATCATTTACAGGAATTACACTAAAACACAGGCTATGGACAGCAGCAATTTCATTTAACTGCACACTGGATTTTTGTTTTGCTTTCTGCAATATTTGATTCCTTAAGCAAACAAGGAAAGGGAATGCATCTTGGGACTTACACACTCGGCCCGTCGTGAGCCAATAGAAAGTTGAGTCAAGGAGTGGCCAAAAGAGCATTGTTTTTACCTGCTGATTCTTTGAATTGAATGCTCTAAATAAACTCAGATGGCATTTGTCCTTTTAAGAAGTGAAGAAATGCTACCCTAACGCAGTATATATCCAGTTTCACTTTTCCTCTGTATCATATTCAGATCTGGTAGATGGGATTTGATGCTGTTTCCCATAATGCCTCCATGGCTTTTTCTGTAAAAGCTTAACAAGGACACAGCATCAGAGAGTCTTTAGTGGCTAATACCCGACCCCTTTCTCTCACATTACAGCTCCAAGTGACCATTTTCATGCCAAAAGGTCACCAACATCCCCATCCCCATGGAACCAATGTGCATCAACCTTCTAACCTTTGCCACCGAGAGATGATAGCTATTTGGGCTGCAATCCCTTCATTACAGATGCTCCATATTTTATATTTAGTGTGGGAGGTCAAATTTAGGAAAGCAATTTCTCTTAAAGCTAAGAGTTCCAATAATCCAAGATCTTCTATTGGCTTATGGGTGAGTGGACAGTAATGGGTTTATGGGCAGCTTTTTTCTCTTCACTGGGGAGGGAATTCCGTCAATCTAAATTTTTAGGATTGGGTGGCTACCACTGTTTATTATTCAATGAGCTCTTATTAGATTGTATCTAAGCACACTACAGCAGGCAGAGAGTATCCTTATAAGCAGTCTCACAGGCTGGATCAATATCTCAAGGCATTTACAATCTTCTTGAAACAGATTAAATAATGCTATTTTTTAAATTCTGTTTTTAAGGCTTATACGTGGTCATGCAGTTTTGTTAGTGACAAAAGCATTCATCCATTATCATCATTAATCACCATGGTTAATCTACTGTTCAAGCAGCTTGCATCTTAATACAGAGACCACCTTAGGTAGAAATAACATCTCACAGATCAAAAAAGAGTTGAGTAAATCCCACAACCAAAAAAATAATTTAAAAATAAACTCCAAAATGGTGGTTGAAAGATATCTGCTCTACATCAAGGGGGAACATTTTGATTCCATTTTATACTAATCTTTTTAAAATGGAAAAATTAGTATAGTCCCAATACTACAAATGTTTAGGCACATACTTAAGTTCTTACAGCAAGGCCCAAGCCAGCAATGCATTTGAGGACATGGTTGCATCCAGTGCTGCTCAGGACAGCATTCAGGCACGTGCTGGTAAATCAGAGATCCACACAGAGTGTTTGGAGGGCAAGGTAAGAGTTTATAATCCATGACACCATTGAACAATTCTAGTTTTTGAAGGCCAGTACAGTCTGTGGCTAAAAGTTTCTCTTAGACCTGCAAAACTACTTTCAGACAGAGAAGTTGTGAAGCTACCTGTGAATAAGGAATGTAGAGCAAATTGCTGTTGTCTGTATGATCATGTTCTCCATTAGCCAAAAATATTAACAGAGGTGTTAGGGAAATTTGAATTTTTCCAAGATAGCATTGACCAAAGCTCCTTGTTAAAAAACAAAGCTTGCTACAAACAGAGAGCAGAAACAACATCAGGTCATTGCATTGGGAAGAGCTAGTGACATGCTCTTCTTATGGCTCCTTGCTGCTGGGCAAAGCATCCTTAGATAAATCCATACCCATTAAACAGTTGGACCCAGCAGTTTTCAAGTTTCCAGCTCTCTCCTTTAATAGCAACTCCAGAGATTCCAAAAGGAGATCCATAGGCAGAGACCATAAACAATAAACATCCTTTGTGACGGGGCCAAGACAAGATCACAATCGAGTTCTAAAAGTCAATTTTACAAATATTTATTTGCACCTACATTAGTCTTCCACTTGCTGAAACCTACACTTAGGATTTCAAAGAGCCTGACTGCACTCCCTGGAGGGCTGGCCCTGGTGCCTGCTGAGCAGGAGCTGTGCTGGGAGCACAGCCCCTCCTGCCACCATGTGCCTGGCACCCCTGCTCACCTCGAGTCACGAGGGGACTGAACATGATGCAGCCCAGCATGCACAGAGGTTTGGTGCATGAAGGAAGAGCTAGACATTGAGACACATCTAAGGGGCAGAAGATACAGCATTAATCCTAGTGAGGTTTTAAAATAGCACCCAGCCCTCAGTGCCAGCACCTGGGCCATGGGGAGTATCTGCAGACTTACTGCGTATCAGAGAGGGGGCACATGGGAAGCACATGGTGAATACCTTCTTTAGACCATCTTGAGCCCTTAAAGCAAAGCCTGCAAGGAGCTGGTGCCACATGTTTGCCTAGAGAGTGTCTGGAAACATCTGTGGGTTCCAACTGGACATTTGGAGAACATGGCATGGGAACTGGTGGTGATAAAGGCAGTTCTGGAAATAACACTGGGCTGATCTGACCCCTGACATAATCCCACTCTGATCAATAGGGTTATCAGCATTTTTAAAAAAGTGAGTCTGGACAGCTTCACACTGCATTTTTTGTGGCAGTACAAAGGGTGTCAGTTTCTTCAATCTCTTTTAAAACATCTTCCATCACCTTTTTTGCCAGGTAAACAGAAGTGAAATTGTCAGGATGGCTGCGAAGGAAATAAAGAGACTAACACTGCCCTGCTGTTAACATCCCTGGTGTTGCCTTTCCTTTCTTATTAGGCTCAAATATTACAATTTTGATAATATTTACATACAACACTTCCATAATTTAAAGCAAACATAATACAGCAAATTTCTTATTGATTTTACCTTCAACATGTGTTATCCAAAAAATTAAATGGTGTTCCTCTCAACAATGTAACCCCTAAGTCAATGACCACAGGTAGGCCTGCATCCAACTTAATTAAGGAACTTATCTGGGTTTTAGGGCAACTAAATATGTTTCAGATTCCAGGTTTAGCCAGTTATTTTCCTCACTGGAAGGTGTTCTGGAGCCCGGATCTCATGGTGCTGACACAGCCTGAGCTGCACAATAGGCTGGAGGCTGCTCCTGCTAGCATGGAAAGGAGCTTTTAGTTTTCTTTAACAACTTTGCAATATCTCCTATGCTAATGATGGTCAATATTTCACAATTTTTTAACATAATTACTGAACTAAAACTTATTTCCATAGTATTTATGCTCTGAACTCCTTGGAACATAGACTGTTGCTGGGTTTGACTGTGTGCAGATCCCATGCAGCAGTGTCCTGGTTCCTGCCAGGGTCTCCCAGCTGCTGTCACTACTCACCTTTTTTGATACACTATGGCAATTCCTTTTATTTTAGTCTGTTATTCTCACATTCAGTAAATGACCTCTGTAAAAGCTGCAACGTGAAACTAAAACTATCTGCCCTGTGCTTACAGACCCATTCCTGCTTCAGGGTCTACAATAGAATCTCTCAGAGCTCGAAGAGGTTAATATTAAAATGATTCCCTGTGAAGGTACGATGGGTGTGGACAGAACCAATTTGTTTATACAATTGTGTTTTGCCACAGAGTAAATTAAGTTACAGGGTATTCATCAAAATTGAATTACCAGAGTGCGAGCTAACAATTTTCCAAAGAAGCTGTGACATGAGCACAAAGCAGCCCGTCAGCCACGAGGAACCGCTGTCGTCTCACGGGCTGCAGCTGAATTACTCACAGAACAATTAGACAAAAGCAATCCTCAGAAAGCTGGAGGTTGCCAACCAGTGGAAAATAGTGACAGGTCTAAAACTGTGTTTATTGCTTATTTAGAGAAGCCAGGAGAAAGGAGACAGGGAGGGAGAGACACCTTCCTTTAGTGGCACCTCCATGGCAGTGGGCAATGGGGACATCTCAAGGCGAGCAGTGCTACTGTCCTGGTGGGACAGAAATATTTCTGGAAAATCAGATTTTCACTTGACTGTTTCCACTTCACTTTTCTTTCCAACACACAAATGAGATGGAGTGAGAAACCCCTTCTCTGACCTTACATTTCTTTACATGAAATGAAGATGAAAGTGAGAAAATGATTGTGTTTCAGTACAGAAAAATTTAAGAGGGCAAAAACGGTCAGATGAAGTTTTAGCACTCATCTTCTCTCAACTCATGCTGTGAAATAGGGAAGACAATTCTGGAAAATATGTAAAAGTGTGTGAGTGTGGAGGCCACCTCCTAATTTCTCTTAGTTTTTTTCCTATAAGAAAGGTTCTTTGCTAATTAACCTTACTTAAAAGAAAAGCTAAGGCATAAAAAACCTGTTTAAATGGCATTTTTTTTTAATGAAATGAGATGTTTAAAGTAAAGTAAAATAATTTTGAGAGCATTGAAATATTGCTGTTGGAAACAACATAAAAGTTGGGGTCCTAACTTCTTTCATCTTCAACCTCTTTTTTAAAAAAATAAACCTGTCACTCCTCTTTTCTAAGGAAACAAAGAATCAAAAGATTTTGCAAAAGGACAGATGTTTCTTTATGCTTTCAAAGCAATAGAAAAATCACAAATGTTCATCAGAAATTGTTCTATTAAAAAAATACTAGATGACATTCAATAATTTAAACTTTGATAACTACCATACTTCTACCTGCATAAAGTACCTTGCTCAAAAATTGCAAACCCAGCTCTCATGAGGCAGTCTGACCTGCTCAGACTTGGAGAATAGCAAAGTGGGTAAATCAAACCACTCTTGAGAGGTGCTCCAGCCCTGAATGAGTGCCCAGGAACAGGCTGGATCTGGCCACTGTAATCCCCAGAGATGTGCTGGATGTCCCCTCCTGGACATCAAGCCCTGGGCATCCTTGGGCTGCCAGCTGCTGCAGGGGGAGGCCAGCAGGGAGCCCCAGGGAGAAGGGGCTCCTTGAGAAAGCCTGGGGGTCAGACAGCCCCATGGGCTGGTCTGGGCAAGGCAGGGTCCAGGGCAGGTGGGATCCAGGGCAGGAAGGATGCAGGGCAGCAGGGTGCAGGGCAGGGGGGCTCCAGGGCAGGTGGGATCCAATGTAGGCATGGTCCAGGGCAGGCAGGGTGCAGGGCAGGTGGGATCCAGGGGAGGCAGGGTCTAGGGCAGGCAGGGTGCAGGGCAGGCAGGGTGCAGGGCAGGTGGGATCCAGGGTAGGCAGGGTGCAGGGCAGGCGGGATCCAGGGCAGGTGGGATCCAAGGCAGGCAGGGTGCAGGGCAGGTGGGATCCAGGGCAGGCAGGGTGCAGGGCAGGCAGGGTCCAGGGCAGGCGGGATCCAGGGCAGGCGGGATCCAGCGCAGGTGGGATCCAAGGCAGGCGGGATCCAGGACAGGCACCCCAGTGGGGTGACAAACAGAGCCCAGCCACCATCCCTCAGCACAGACCTGGGCAGCCCTTCCCCCAGCCGCTCTGCTTCGGGATAACAGCCACCGCCTCGTCATACTCTGGCTTCCCGAATCATACAAACCACACAGATTTTCGAAAGATTCCTTATTACAACAACTGTCCCGTTAGAAAACCTGTTTAGAAAACTGTGTTACTTGAGCTTGGCAGGACAGCTTTTGTTTTTAGAAAATAATCACGTATCGTTTCCTTGGCAGATGGGACATTAGAGCTAGAACTCAACAGGAACATCCAGCACGTATCTACCCCAACCCAAAATCACGTCAGCAGATCTGGGGAGGGAGCAGGGGCTGGATGAGCCCTCCTGCCCGAGCTCTGCCAGCCCGGAGCTCCGCGCTGCTCCGCTGGGCCGGCAGGGAGGAGTGAGGGCGGCCCTGCCGGGTCACCCAGAGCCCGCCCGCAGCTGGGGAGAGCGGCCCGGGCTCTGCAGCCCCCCGGGCCTTCCCTCCCGCCGGCTCCTGCCTTGCCCCGCGGTGGTTTCTGGAGCCAGCCCCGAGCAGGAGCAGGGGAGCTCCCCTCGCTGGCTGGGGCAAAGCTGAGCCGAGAGCCGCCGGGCCAGGAAGCTGCGGGGCCGGGCAGGCCGCAGCCGCCACCTGCAACGCAGACTCCGCCCGCACACCGCGCCGGCTCTGCTGCTGCCGCTGCTGCTGCTGCCGCTGCCCAGAGCGGGTGCCCTGAGCTGGTACCTGCCTTGGCAGGGGCTCCCTCAGGGAATTCAGCAGTGTTCGGTGCTCGGGATGAGCAGCAGTGCTCCTTTACTCTGATGGAAATGGGCTTACACTACACAGCCATGCTGGTGCCTCAAGAGATGTTGACTGTGCACATTTACATAAATCTAAAAATAAATAAATATACTCACAAGCCTCCTCAATCAAAATATGCCACAGACAACTAAAAGATCTTGAATCAAATATTAATGCTGGAGATTTCTCCAGCCATTTTGTAATGCTTCCAGCTATATTTATTACACAATGTGTAATGCACTACCTTATTATAGTCCTGAGCTATCAGGAGCATCATCTTTTTTGATGGCCTCAAACTGGCTTAGTAAAACTGGCCCTCCTCTGCGTGCCCAGGAGCAGTGCTTAAGATGGAGATGTGGCAGTCAGCACCTGCGGCTGTGGCAGTCGTGACCAGGACAGTGCTTGCTGAACCACAAGAAGGAATTGGTACTCATTAAAGGTCTTTTACTCTGGCATAGCAAGTCCCCTGTTTCGTGTTTATCCTGAGACAGGTGAGAGGATTGTGAACATTTTCCCACAAATCTAAAATTTGTCCTCAATTTGCACCAGTACATATCACATCTGTCAGGTTTTTTGTCGCAAACTATTTTTGTTGTTTTTACCTTCTGCAGCTTTCCCACTAGTAAATGTACCGAGTATTTCCTTCTTTGCTGCACTGTCTCCTTTTCTTTAGTTGCTATAAAGCTCCACATCTTATAGAATTCATATTTTTTAACTAAAAGAGGATATGATATTATACTTAGTGTTGGCAGCCACAAGGGATAATGAATGTTTAAAAGAGTCCCATGCAAATATGAGATTTGCAACATCACTATGGGAACAAACCCAAGTTACTGGGCTTTCTAAATTTAATGAGGTTCAAATGTCCAAGGGCACCAGCTTTCAGGGGAAGAAGCAATGTCAGAGTGTGCAGAGGAATGGATAGTGTTTCTTGAGCAAAGGAAAGAAAATATCTTCAAAGAGGCTTCCCCCTTGAAGTGAATCAGGTGAAGTTAGAGGTAAGGAGGCAGCTGTGAATGTTCAAAGGGGATTAGATTCTTCCACAGATCGTGACTTTTAAGTTCAGTCACTGCAATACTATTTATGACAGTTATAGTCCTACATGGCAATATCTCAAGGACGAGAATGATTCATCAATTCCAACACTGCTTCTTCCAGAGACCAAGCTGCAATGCAGCACACTGCAAGATGTGCTATTCCTATTGGGTAGGAAGCAAGAAATCTTCAAAACAGGAATGATGCAAGGTCCATTCAGTCAGCTTAAAGATTCCTATTGCCTCCAGTGGGCTTTGGGTAAAGGCAGCTGTTGAAAACAGGAAAGTTTAATTTGTCAGAAATTCCTTTTGCTGAAAATGACATTCTCAGGTGGATTACTAAAACTGAAACAACCAATACTTGCACCCTGGAGCATTTCAGTGCTTTCTCTGCAGAGCTCCCCACAGAGGTCAGTCCTTAGGGTCTGGAGGGACACAGTTCCTACCACCCTATGGCCACCAGGCAGACTGTATGTAAAGCTTCCTCCAAACTAAACCACCTCACTTCAGATCAAATACTTGCAGCTTTGCCAGCTGTGTCCATGGTAGCAAACACCAGCCTAGGCTGCTGACTGTCCCCTGCAATGGCTGGGCAACATTTCTTCTTTCAGTGGAAATCCCAACCCTCTTCTGAGCTTGCCTGTGTCTTTCCCACCCAGGGCAAGATAGAGTGGGTTCTTTGCAAGCTGCTTGGCAATATGAGTGGGATTTACCAGGAAGCTACAGTCTGGGTCTAGTCTGAGAGTCATCCAGTGCACTACCCACACATCAGTTAGGATTTCTGCAGGGTTCTGTGGGAAGTCACATGGTATCCTCTGAGAAAGATCCACCACAGCTTCAACACAGCACAGCATTCTTTGGTAAGTCCATATCTGCAGTTTTACAGTAAAAGTAAGTCCCCAGCTATCATTGTCATTATGCTCTACCATTTCTTCTCCAAATATTTACACTTGTTTTCACTGTTTGATGTCTAATACACTTACACTGTAGAGGAAGCACACGAGTGGTGCACCTTGCTTTAGTACCCCATCTATCTTCTGCTAGATAGCAGTAGATGATCAGGCTTCTACAAGCAATTTGTCAGTGAAGAAGATGCAGTGATGTATTTACAGGAGATATTATAGTGCACTTTGGTTTATTTGTACATATTCATATTAATTCCAGAAGAGAGTTTCTACAACAGTACTTGGGGAAATTCTCCCAAGCAGGAACCTCAGCCCCATGGTTCTCCTTGTCCCCAGTGATAAATGATGTGCATGACAGCCCAGAGAGGACAGCAAGTTCTCCTGCATTTGCAGAGCCTTTTCTACCTACACTGAAGGTTCTATACCAAATACTTAAGCTTGAACTGATAATATATCTTCCCCAAACTGGCCATTTGCTCACACGTAAAGAAAAAACCCCGTGTAATAGTGACACCTGGTGACACCTATTGTTTTGCTTACATATACACACCTCTTTTTCCAAATATACTGGGTTACTGAAAACTCCCAGCCTATGCTATGTGACTGGGGGTAGAGCTATAGAACAACACTCAAAGAATTTGGATTGGTATCCTTTTCTTTGATCTCACCTTTGTTATTGACAGTAACCTTCATCAAATGGTTTACACACAGTACTGTCGTGTCCAAGATGATGTACAAGAGACCACATGGTCCACCTGGAAAATAGATTTGTAGCTAGACACTAATATAAAATGAAAAATGCATTACAGTGCCATCAGTTAAGCCTTTTTTTCTGTAGTCCCCATTCCCTGAGCTAAAGACTGCATGTTCTTTGGAAGAGATTCTGCAAACTTAACAGTTAAGAGATAGAAAGTTATTCTGGTTTTAAAAACCCCAAACATCTAAGCCTCCAAGACTTCTTGTAAAGTTTCTCTGCCAATATATGCTCAAAGTGACCTCATTTTTGTATTAGAGAAGATGAAAAAGCCTCGATGTGTCAGGAGGATACTAATAATAACCAATACTATTAGACATTGATCCCCATTTTCTCAAAGTGTTTGCTGGGAAGTGCAGGGATTATTGTCAAATACTCTGAAGTTCTGGTACTGTAAGTTATCATTTGTGTCCATTATTAAATTAGCTCACCACTGTGGTGGAAATCACTACTTGTCTCCTTTGGTAAATACACTATGAGTCATCTAGGCCATGGATTGTGTAAAGTCCTATTGGAAAATCCTGTAAAAATTATGTGGTGAAAAATACTCAACTTTCTGACTCAAAGAGGACTACAGTGAAAGGGGAATTAGTTTTTACTTTTTATTTTTATATGGTCACAAAAGTGTTTGGGGATGTGAGCAAGATGTCAGTGCAGATACAATAGCACAAGCCACATCACCAAGCTTTGACCACTTGGCTGCTTCCCTAGGGATGTTTTTACTGGTATTTTGTTGAACTCAGTCATTGTGCTTCCTATTATGAACTGGTTAAAGAGAAGATTACAATATGGTCATGGCAAAGGCAAAAAAAATGAAGTGCATCTCAGCAGGAAGAAAAAGGAGATAATAGCAGGTGCAAAAAGATATTTTTCTAATTACCCTAACCTCTTTTTTTTTTTTAATTCTCTGATTTCCTTGTTCCTGGACCTCAGATTCTACCACTCATTTGAGGTGTATTAAGACTAACAAATGTGTGGTGCTGACCATGCTGCAGTGTCTAAGCAAAGTGTTTGTGGCCTCTCCTCCCCCTCAGCTGCGAGCAGGGGCTGCCCAGGTAACGACCCCGAGCTCCCAGAGCACAGGGACATCATAAAGATGTACCTGGAGACAGGCTTCTTATTGAAGAATAACAGAGAGGTCATCCTGGATGCCTGTTGCCAAGAAGGGCTGAGCTAGGGTCATTAATGATAATTAATCATTAATTAAACCAGGCATGATACACTGGAAATAGAATGTTAGCTGCTCCGTTCCCTGGGAAATCTTCCCCTTTGAGTTAAACTGCCTCACACAGTGGTTGTGCTTCCTGTGGGAAAGATGTGTCACTTCCACGAGATCCCAAGCCCCCAGTGAAGTTGTGGAAGCAACAATCTTCGTGTTGATTGAATTTTCACTTAATTTAATTTCATTGGAAATCACAGATGGTGTCACCCAGCAGCTAGAGGCTAAAAAGGGACACTTAACAAACTGAATAAAAAACTTATTAGGTTATAATAAGCATCAAAAGCAAATGGAGGTGAAAACTTTACTGCAGACAACATATTTACTCTACACACACAGTGATACTAAAATTGCATTTATTTTTAATTTGGACTTTAGTCAGGCTCTTGATAAAGCAAATTATTCTAATACAATGCAAACCCCTGTTTTCTTATGAATGAGTCTGGAAATGGAAATAAGGAGCACAATAATGCTAAAATATGGAAAGATGAGAATGGCTCAAATGTAAGTAGTTACATAATTTATTCTTATAAGTGACAAAAGAATAAAAAGAATAGAATATTCTTGTTCAGTGCAGACACTAAAATTCCTTCCCCAAATGAGCAGAGATAGTGTGGTCAGTGTAACATTGCTTTCAAGACCTAAAACTGCAGTGTGTGAACTTGCCCTTCCATTTCTCACCAGCCTTTCCCCACCTGGTGGGCAGTGAGTGGCAAATTGTGCCAGAGAGCACAGTGTGGGAAGTGTTCCCCAAATCAAAACAGCCCTCTCAGAAAGCACTGTCAGTGTCCCAGGCACATGCAGGGTACATTCTCAGTCTGCAGCCCAGGTAATGTGCAACTTTTCTGTGGCTTTAGTCTCCACCTACGACTCCTCAAAATGACATAATAGTTACCCAAGGGCACTAAGTGCTAATAGATGTGAATATTAGCTGGGAGATAGCATGTCTGGGAGAGAAACTTTGAAAGGACAGGCAAGGATGCTTGTTTTTTTAGTCTGTGTAAACTGGGAAATGAACATCTACCATTATTGGAAATGGAAAAAAAATCTTTCTGTGATTGAATGGAACACTGTCATCCCCCCTCTGATTTTTTATGTGATCATTTTTGGAGAAAGGAACAATAAATATAAAGATAAGCCCTGCTCACAGATGTGTTATTTATTCACCCAGTTAGCAGCCATTTCCTGTAATCAGTATAAACTGATCAATCTGCCATAATGAGGATGGAGCCAGCAGCTTCCTGGCCAGGGATGAGTCTGTGTCTCTTCTAATCTGCAGACATAACATATTGGAAGATTGCTGCATTCCCACATGCTAAGCAGTGGGAACACAGCAGCTTTCCCCTCTGCAGGTAGATGGCTAAAATCATGTATGAAGACAATAGTTTGTGGGTCACTTGTATCATTAGTGCTATAAGAAAAAGACTGTTTTCTAACGTAGGCTTGAATTATTAATTAATTATTTCTGACAGTAAAAAACCTATTTTTCAGTTTCCACTGTAATATAACTGCTACAATGAACAGATGATGTTTAAAAACAGATCCACAAATGTATTAAGAGAAATGATTTTTGACCCTCCACAGAAAAATGCTTTTATTAGTGCTGTAAATACCTCTGGTGAACACATGGATGGGGGTAAACTGCAGAGCAAATGAGATGTAGTGGAAATAAAAGGGGGGATCAAATAGTGCTTTGTTCCTGTGGAAGAATAAACCAGTAAATAACGCAACAAAAAAAAAAACTACTTCTTGATTCCAGGAGGCCCCACGGGCTGCCTTTCTGTACTGGTACATTTGTTGGTAGGCACAGAAAACATTTTTTTTAATGAAAATTATGGGATTCAAAATAGACAAGAAGTAACTGAAATATGTGCTGAAAAAACAATACTATCACAAAGATATATTGAAATCTGTTGTCTTTACATTTCTAATGTGGACTTTGGTTTAGAGGAAACACAGCAAATAAAGACCAATAAATCCAGAATTGTTTTGGGACACTACATCAGCATCTCTGTTATTTGCTTATGAAATAAGCCAATAGATTTCTCTTATTTTTTTTGGATCCCTATGTGGGCTCTGAAAAAGACATGTTCTGAGACTTCCTACAGTCAAAATACATATTCCTTATTTCAAAACACTCCTTGCACACCTACTGAAAGTCTTCCCTGTGCCCTGACAACTTTACAGGGTTTTGCTCAGCTTCTTAGTGTTCACTTCTTACAAAGTTTTCTGTCTATTACCAGTAGATATTATGCTGCAAAAGGAAAATCATCTCCATCCAAACAGAGACTCAATGCCCACCTTCAACCAAATAAAATGTGAATTTCAATTTACTCCTTTTCAGTCTGAAGGGTCTGACCACAAAAATGTCTGCAGGCATTTATGCTTAATATTGTGACTAATTCTGCTGCAGTCGGTGGGATTTGGTGGTATCAGTCCTTGATAAGCCAAAGCTGCACAACTCAATGCTGCAAGATGGAAAAGTATAATAATATAAAAGAAAATATACATTGCTTACTACCATGTATATTAAAATTGTACCAGAAATTATTTTAGTGAATGTTTACTGAGAACAGAGGGCACTCAGTGCCCTAAGTGCTGTTAAATGTAGTGCTCATGGCCCAGAATGGCTGGATGTGTGCTGCTGAGTCTGTGAAACTGGGCTGTTTCTGGGACTCTGTACACATGCAATTGATGCCACAGATCAGATACAAATCTTCCTGGTGTCTGCATTCCTGTCCACAGCTGCACACACCCAAATAAGAGCAAAATCCTGTAACTATGTGTTTTAGAAAACAGATCCTGAACGCAATGCTTTGGGACCAAAACAGAAAGAAACAGTCTTTAATTATATGATGTGACAGGATTTTCTGTCTCCAGAGAATATTCCCTGGTTATTAAGAGTGAAGGGCCATTGTTAGATACCTGAAAATTGAGAGCTACCAAGAACTGGAGGATTGCTGACAGCCCCACCACTGAGGAGACATTAAGAGCTGATGGTGTTTTAGCCTCCTATGACAAGGCAGCATAGCAGGATTCTGTCTCACTGTAATCACCCCCTTGCAAGGGGTGTGAGCTGTGCCTTCACCTTGCTGAGCAGCAGCTGGCCTCAGAGGAACAAACAAACACTCCCTCACTGGCACATACATTTCTATGCACAGCAGTGCACTCAGTTTCTAGGCTGAAAAGTGTCATGAGAATGCAAAAAGTTATTAATATTAAAATTGTGAGTCTAATAATGTATATGCTGCTTTCTCATCATCTTGCAAAATGTCCCCAGCAGCAAATGTTATAAGTCATGACATTAAATGTTCTTTAGAGAAATGAACTTTTTTTAACAAATAAGACTCTTCTCCCTAAAAGTCACTAACAAAAACTGCAGCATGTCCAAAAGGGGCAGGATCTGCCTGTTAGCTTTTGAGAACATGCAGCTCATTTCAGCTGTGCTATCCTTGATGAAATCTCATGTGATAAATCATACAATTCAGACGTGTTTCACTTGTTTGCCAATGAATTTGAAAAAGGGCTTATAGCAGTTGGGAGTGTAAATACAATTAGATTTTAAAATTATTCAAGAATCATTTTAAAGTTCCCCTGAGATTACCATGTTAACTCAAATGGATTTTGCTTTCTGTCAGGATTCAACTGCTTCTAGGAAAGCTTTGGTGAGCAGGTAATGTGACACCTACTCCTATGTGAGAATCTGTGGACAAATCTAAATTACTTAATTACAAATCACCACTGTAAACACTTAGTAATGTGCTTTTAAGATAATGAAAAGTGTATTCATCTTAGTTTTTAGAATCTCAAATACAGCTACATTTACAAGTTCACTTTAGCTCTTGATAAATATTTTGTCTTTACACCAGCAGCTGGTCTAATTCTGCACATCTGCATCTGATGCCTGCTCTGGGGCTCTTCCCCTGCTTTGCATCCCTGTTGTGTCAACACTGTTTTGTGCTGCTTGGGGAAGAGGGCAAGGGTCAATTCTTTTACTGATGATATGTAGCTGTTGGCTCCTTGAAATTAGGTTACACTGAAGCTAGAAGCATGGAGGAAGGTAAAATTCCCACCTCTAACCAGTGCACCTTCTCATCCTACAGGGATGGGTGTGCTCAAACTGGAGAAATCAGCATTGCAACACAACTGGCTTCACTGGTGTGTTGGAAAAGACAAATTGGGGGTGGGAACATTTGAAAACACTGCCCCTTGTAGAGGCCCAGCACCTTCCTCACCCACCTCAGGCTGATCTGCCTAAAAGCAGATGAGAGATGGTGTCACACCCTCACTTCTCCCACCTCACTCTTCATATCCAGCAGCATTTAAAATGTGTCAGGAATTGTACAAAGAAAGTATTTGCCATTGATTGACATAATGCACAGACAAAGAAGAATCTGTGTGAGAATAATTTGATCTCAAACTATCGATGCAGTGATCATTTTTTGCTCTGGGTTTGGGCAGCACCTGTCAGTGAAGAGTCCTGATTCAGGACTGAGGCCTCCAGATAATATGGATGAGTGCTGGCTGGCTTCCTGCAGCAGCTTTTCAGGAGATAAAGGGAATAGGAAAAAGGCTTCTCAGAAACCAACTGCTAGAGGATTGTTTTTGAGTAGCTAGTGATGAACAGTCCAGATATCAGCTGACAAATATTTACTGCAGAAGTTCCAAGAGTTAAAAGCTCATTCCTCTAAACTAGCTGGACATGATATTTCTACTGATTTCTTCTTCTCATATGCTATCTATTCACCTCCATAAAATATATCATGGGAATTTTACTAGCCTTAACCTCTTGTCTCCCCACAGCTCTACCCCAGGTAGGAGTTGACCTTTGCTAAGTGTTCGTGCTGCCTTTAATGAGAGAGGATATGTTGTGTATAGATCTTCCTGAAAATCCATGAAAAAAGCCTGTTGCCCAGTAACAAATGGTCCAGTTCACCTTCTTTTGCTCATGGTGAGGAACATCCACCCTTTCAGGTGGTTCTCTTGCTTGCTTCCTCTTTCCTGGAGAAAGAAACAAGCCTTAACTCGGATGAAGGCCCAAGGCAGGGCAGGAGGCTCTGTGGATGGTTCCTCCAAGGGAGAGCAGCCACAGGGCTCTCCTGCAGACCTGGTTTCACTGAGTAGCTGATTTTCCTGCAGTCATCTTTGCTGTACAATGACATATGAGGCAGACACTTGACCTATGCCTGCTATTTAATTAAATGCACTTCTCCACCTTTTTTCTTTGTGTCCGTGTCGTGATCCATGTAAGGATAGACAAAATACAGTGTTGTTAATAGGCAAAACTTATGAAGCTTAAATGGAAGATTTGGCTGGGTGTCTTTAATTAAATGGGCATTAATACTATGCAACATCTTAACTCTGAATGTGAAGACATTAAAATAATTAACTGGTCTAATCTAGGTTTAAGAGGCTTGAAAAATAGGTTGAAAATAGGTGCCAGTGTGACAGTATATCCCTGTGAAGGTGACCTTAATTCTAGATACTGGAGCAGCTGCAGCATGCTGGTACATGCTGGGGACATGTGAGTACCTGGCTGTGGCACCAGGATGGTGAGTGCTGGCAGAGGAGAAAGCAGCAGCTGCTTAATCTAATGTATGATTAATCTATTTAGAAAATATGGTTAAAATTATTCAAATCACTAGAATATTGTTTGTGTATCACAGCAGCAGCATAAGACTGATTACAGATTTAGTACTCTAGGGTGGCCTTTAGCCATAAGTATAGCAAGATATCTTGTCAAAATGATATTTTATTCTCACCTTGTAAATAAGAAAAAAATGCTGATAAATGACTGATCTTTTTTTGCTGGCAATCACATGATGTCACAAGAAATTCCTATCCCTCTCACTTAGGAAACAACCACTGCTTTTCCTGTGTGCTGGCTCTTGACACCAAACCCCAGTTCCAGGAGGAAACCAAGCAATCCAGCTGTAAACAGGCTCTTGCCACAGAAACCATGCTCAGGAAAAACATCTCATTTATGCTTGCTTGGTAAATTTGTCATCTATTGATATCCCCACACTAACAAAGGTTTTGCTGAGTTTAACACACATGTTGTGTAAAAAGTAGAGCTGATACAAAACTGATATGGAATATAATAATTGAAGGCTTTTTTTTTTTCTTTTTTTGGCCAATTTTTTCAAAAAATCTTGGGATCTGCCAACATTGCCAAGTAATGCAACATAACAGAAGGAGACTTGAGGAGTAGAACAGTTGGTCCAATGATGTCCATTCTGCCTAGTTGTGATGAGTCCATTTTCTACAAGCTTTAGTCTGATCCTATGATTTGCATGCTCTAGGTGTGTGCCTGTAGAGCACCTTTTGGTGAGCTAAAGTTATTTCTTCAGAGATCTCAAATGAAAGGAAGACTAGAGAAAGCTGATCAGGTGTTCCCCCAAAGCTCTGGGCACCACTTTAGAAGAAACTGAATCCACTAAAATAATCAATTTCCACTAGTTACTAGACTTGGCTGTTAACACCCACTGAGCATATGCATTTTAGGCCTTCTGGACAAAACTGACCCTTTGTTTATCAATCCAAATAGAGCAACAAAAGTCCATGCAAATCACACTGCTGTTAAACAACAAATCCTAAA
Organism: Peucedramus taeniatus; assembly: GCA_013400575.1. Lineage (NCBI taxonomy): Eukaryota > Metazoa > Chordata > Aves > Passeriformes > Fringillidae > Peucedramus > Peucedramus taeniatus. The sequence goes on along the minus strand of WBNO01020394.1, from coordinate 63,726 downwards.
TTATAGTGCATACCAACAGTCATTAATGCCTGGAAAATCTGATCACCCTGTTAATTCTGGGATGCAAAAAAAATTCAAAAAGAATGATGAGGAAAGGAGAGAAAAGTGCATCTCTAAATCCTGTGGTGATCTCAGCTGTCCAGAATACAGTGGCAATCTGCAGGATTTTTGTCTTTATTTATCAGACTGCATAATCTAATTATCTCTCATTAGTCCAAAGCTGATTATTTCATTTATCTTTGTATATGTGACAACAAAAGGCTCTCTTTAATTAAGCAGATCAGCAATTAGCTGTTGTTTTATAGGCAGTTTTAAACATCCCTGTACAAGTAGCATGCAGCATGATTGCAATCAGATGCTTAGGGAAGAATTGTAGATGAGGACATTTTGATTTACAGCCCCATTTAGTTTAAAGCTGCATTGGCAAGTGTAGCTCCAAAAGCAAAGTTTTATGAGATATGGCCAAGTTGCCAAGCATGCTCAATAGAACAAAGCATAGCTGAGACAAGACCTGCCAGTGAAACTCAGATCTGCAGAGGAACCTTTGTGGGCTGGCCCTGAAGAACATGGGAACTCTGCTTCAAACAGGATTGTTCTACTCTTTATAGTGAAGGAGACCCACATTCAAACTCCTCAATGAAGCAGCAATGGGCAGGTTTGGATGTACAGCTACCAGGATAGTTTGTGGTTAATTAAAATGAGAAAATTACCTTCTCTTTGTGATGGTGCTGTTGACAGTGGTGGATACTACAGAAAATATGAGAATAACTTAATTTGGCTTGTGAATTCTTCAAAAATCAGAATAACTAAAAGCACTAGAACTTGGTTATCCTTCCAAGAATCTTTGAATTATTTCCCAATCCCAGCGTTTTCTTTATCTCCTCTTAAAAAGTCATCTCCCACTTTGGGGCTGGTACTGGAAGAGGAATCATTACTAATCCCTACTTTTCAGTCCTGCAGAAACCACAGAAATCAGATTACAGAAATCACAGCTGAGTGAAGACGTCAAAGAAATTTTTTTTTGTTTAACCTTTCCAAATTTCTGCAATAGTTTCATCAGAAAAAAAAAAAAAAAAGTTCTGCATCCAGTTAAATGTATGTGTCCATATGCAGAAAATAACAAAGCAGTAAAGAAAAAAAATCCTTACAATAATATATGAACACCTAATAAGTTTTAATTTTAAGATGTAAGTGCTGAGATAAGCACAAAGAAATTAAGTTGGATGTCTCTGAGAGCATAGAAAGAAGAATGGATTGGAATGCAAATCTCCACACAAACTCATACTTGTAAGCGTGGGTATTATCCATTACTTGAGAGTAGCTCAATTTAAATAATCAATTTGCAAGAGAAAACTGCTGGTGCATTTAATATACTGAACTTCCCCCACTGGACTGTGCTTGTGACCTGCTCTGCTTAAAATATGGAGAAATGGGATTAAATAAAACAGAACATAGCAGCTGCTCCTTTTTTACTTCATTTTGCATATGCAATTTCTTTTTCAAAAATGAGCTGGAGTTATATGTTTTCTTGTGATGATACAATTTTTAAAATACATTTGTCTTATTTTTTGAAAGTCAATTCTTTTAAATGTTTTCTGCCCTTACTTTTGGATGAAAACATGACTTTTTAAACTAGGAATATTCCCGTTAAATACATGAGCTCTCAAAACTAGAAGGAGCTGCTGGAAACTTTGGCAGAAATGGGGAGGTCCTTCATCCCTCCTTGTGCAGAGATTTCCCTGCACAGAGCTCCTTTGCAAAGCATGGTAGGCTTGGAGCAGCACAGTGTTATGAGGCTGCTCACCCGCTGGTAATTGGCAATTAAGCCTGGTATAAAAGGCTAATGGCAATTCTCTTCTGCTTGGAGAGTCAGAGGTAGGAATCTTGCCTGAACAAACTGAAGACATCTGAAACTCCCTGAAGTGAGTCATGAAAAGGACATAACCTCTCAAGTGCCTGCCATGAATTTTAAGGGCAGAGTCCCTAAAAACACATATGAAAACTATGAGAAATCTAGGGCATCTTATTGTGCAGAGGGAATTATTGTTGATTTGAAGGAACCAGGACGTAGCAGTCTTCATATAAATATGCAGAAACAGGTGAGCTGGGTGCAGACAGCTCCTGGAGTCCTGCTGCAATCCCTCCATTGACTAGGAATGTCACTGGGAGACTTGGATAACCCCTTTTGTACATGGCTTTTAGTTAGAAGAAATAAAACCTACCCAGTAGCACTGGTATAAATACTAATCTTGGGGACCAAAAAGTTTGAAAAAGACCAGCAAAACATGTGCTAGAAGTAATTCCTGAATGACTGCTGAATAAACAGCCTAGTGAATAGGTAAAGACCTTTTAATGTAATTTTTTTTTCCTTCATATTCTGGTGAAAACACATCTGTAGATAAGGTGGTTGAGCCAAACCTATTCTTTCTCTAATAGGGTCTTAAAATGAGAAAAAATATTCTTCCACTGGGCATATTCTGAGAATGCTTAGCAGGTACTCTGAGAAGCAGGAAAATAAGATTAGAAAGCAAATATCATAGATGGTTTGTGGGATATTCTGCATGAGAGACTAGTGGAGCACCAGTCAGACTGGACAGTCTGCAGCTGCAAACTTCCAGGAATGGTGATACCAGTTAGGACCAGGGCTGTGTCCCCTCAGAGTCATGGACCCCACAGAGACAGTGTCATTGAAACTCAGGTTTTAAACAACTGTCCTGTCTCAGAGGGTTTGTGACAAATCCAACTGCCCTCAGACACTTCCCAGAGGGAGCAAAACAGACCTTGCCAGAGACCATGGTAAGTGTGTGCTGTTATCTCCTCAGATGGGGTTTTCCTTGGTTGCACTATAAAATATTGGTCAATACTCACACAAAACCCCAAACAACTGAAATATGAAGTCAATATGAACTTGAACTCATCAACCACAATAACAACTTTAAATTATACTACAAGCAGAGACAGTAGGTTGAACCAAGGATGCTAACAGCCTAAGTCAATGCTGTACAGCAAGAGAAACAAAGTCAACACCCACTCCTATCACACAAATTAGAACAAAAAGCTTTGAATTTTGTCAAATCTCACTGAACACCTTGGAATGGAAATCTGGGATGTATCATCTGTTGGTCACCCTTTCACTCCCCTGGTTTTGGCTTCTAAGTCAAGGAGGTGAAAGCAAAACCAGGAGTCAATCCAGAGGTCTGGGATTACTGGACAGATCCTGCCTTGCCTGGAGTCACTCTTCAGCTGCCCTGGAAGGAATCACTTGGCCCATACTCAGCCACTCCACAAACCCATGGCTCCTGCACCTTGCTAAAGTAGAGGGAAAACTACACTGAAAACAATTTGCAGAGCAAATTATTACCTAAAAATAGAGATTTTCATTGGAAGGGAGATGGTCTAACTATAGATTTCTTAGAGGTAAATTATTTTATTCATAGAATGACATCACCAGTTAACTAATTTTTCTGAAGTCTGGCTACCCCTCACTTTTAACTTCTGACCATTTGCTGCTTTTATGCTTTGATGTACTCCCATCTCATAAATTGCAAATGAGGAACCTTTTTTGAAGTATATGAATTTCACTTAATAATATTCTAGTCCACCAGGAATGTGAACATGAACCAAACTTGCACTCCCAAAAGAGGGTTGCCACAGCTGGATACAGCCACATGTTTCTCACTGCTTCGTTTACATTTTCTAATTCATACAGGCCCTCAGCAATAATAACAATTGAACTGGCTGAGTAAGGATAATTTAATGTCTGAGGGTTTTTTTCTGAAAAAAAGATCAAATTATTAGGTAAATTGCCCTTTTTTTTTCTGAAAAAGGTATTTTGCTGCACATACATTGCAGAACCTGAAAAATCCCTTGCAATACACAAGAACAGTTTGAGAATTAGGGCTTTACATCTATACATTTGAAATATTGCAGGCAACTCCTCTGCTTTTCATTTTGCAGATGAAGAGGCAGTACTTTTATGATTTTTAGGCTGAAGTAAAATATTGGCAGAATGGGAAAAGAACCCAGACTTCTTTCTCTGCATTCCTTTCTCTCCTTTCTTTACCTTATCCCAATTTCATCATAAAAATCAGATACCTTACAGAAACCATACACACGTGGCACTGAGATGTTCTGGCCTTTCCTCTGGCACATGAATCCATTCAGAGTCACCCACAGGGAAGGATGGCTCAGTGTGGGAGCATGACCAGGTCCTACCTCCTCCTGACAAATCTGGATAAGCTAAGAGACAAATCTAGGAGGGTTTAGTGGCTACTTGATCCTCACTAATAGGCCCAGGCAGATGAGGCAGTTGCAGGTCATGGTCAGTGGTCAGGGAATAACTTTTGCCCTCATCAGTTGGCCTAAATTTACTCCATCAGGCCTTATGAGCTCTGCTTTAAATGAAAATACCTACTTTACCCAACATTGCATCCATGCAGGTAGTTTCCACATAGAGTTATTTTTAGGCAGCATATGATTCTTCAAAACAGGTAAGAATTGCACCACCTCCATTTCCCCTTCTGCTGCTCATGCCCTCCTTACTCCCAAAGTACAAAGATCTGTGCATGAAAAACTCAAAGCTCTTACAAAACTACTCCTTCAGAGAAAAACTTGTCATTCAACACTGTAGGAAGAAAAAAAACCATCTGCTGTGAACTGGAGAGGCAAATAAAACCCTATCAGCCAGTTGTCCTTTAAAATCATGTCTAACTTGCATTTTATTGGACAACCCTCAGAACACACAATTAACCACTTCTGCACTGTTATTTAGATTTTTCTAAGGTTTTCCTAACTTTCTTTTTCCATACAGGTTGATCACTATGTGTAAGAACTATTTTTTTCTGATGGGTTGTTCTTCAGGCTGGGGAAGGGGGAAACGGGAAAAAGCAACAGACTGTAAAATCTACTTTCATGCAAAGCAAAATCTTTAAAATTCTGTATTTCTATTCAAAAAAGAATTATTTTTTTCTAGAAGTGATATGAGATCAGTGTTGCAGCTGACACTACCTGTAATGATTTCTAGCTCCCATATCTGTAAGCTGAGCAACATGTTCTGCCCTGTGATAGCTCCTGCTGCCAAAAACCCCACAACAAAACAGCTGTCCCTCCAGTTAATCATTATTCATATGATCAAACAGCAAATCTAGAGTAAAACGTCTGGATAACTATGATGTGGCCCAAATGAGCTCAAGTTAGACAGTATTAGTGAGAGTCAACTGAAAAGCTCTGATTTCCATGCTTCAAGTGCCCTTCAGGTACTGTAGAATTTTTTTTCAGCAGGGCAAGTCCTCTGACAATATCTCAGTGAAGCCACAAAAATGTGTGCAGAGACAGACATCCACATCAGAGTAGGAAACACCCTGAAATGAGACCTAAAGAGCAAAGACATAAAATAATTTATACCTTTACAAAAGTACTAAAGTAAACCTCATTTAGTTTTATTATTGATGCACATTTAGTTGAACTAGAACTTTGAAGAGCAGTATGGTTCTTAAAAAGAACAGCTCCTGCTTACAAAGGGATTGACCTTCTCAATCACACAGGCCTGGGTTTTCCACTGTACTTAAGTATCTGGAGAAGGATTTATTAAAAGCTTCCTGAGCAGACCTGAACATCTTACCTACACTTCAGATTCTCCAAACCACATTTTCATTGGAAACAGTGAGGAAGAACCATCACTTATCTCCCTTCTGGATGTTTTTTTCCAAGTACATTGCCTACTGAACAAATCAGTTCCCTTTGCATATTTTCCAGACCCCTGCATGGGAAAGAAACGATTCAAATGTTTCCTATCAGCATCACCTATGTTCAGCTTATTCCCCTGGCTTGAATAATGCACTGCTGCCCAGAAGCTGGTCTTCCCAAGGAGAAAGGACAGAAGTGTTTTTGAGAGGGATGGGGCCTGACAGCATGTTAATATTATGTCCCTCAAGTAGATGAATACAATGCCAGGTATCACAAAGATTAATTCCGATTTTTCCAGCTCTGTTCTGTAAACTCAGATATGGACAAGCCACCCTTTTCTGTGGTGAGAAGGTAATTAAAGCTCCACTCCTTCAACCCTGCCATCTCCTGAAAGCTCAGGAAACAAAGAGCAGGGAGTGGCTGTGTGATACAAACTCAAACTAAATTTGAGTTACAGAAAACCCATACAAATTAATGTAAATAAAAACCTACAGCTTTCATACATAATTACACAACCCAGACAGGTGGGGTGCTCCAAGGAAAGCAAATGTAAACTCATTTGTATTTATGGTTAGTAAGAATAGAGCAAAACAGTAAGAATAGTGCAAGACTTGCTCTCCTCCAGATATTTAAAATGTATGTAAAATTTAAATGTAAAATTCACCCTAGGTCTTAGGAGACCTCCTTCTTTCATTAAGAAACTCCAGATTTACTGAAGTAAAATAGCTCTAAATTAATTCCTTCTATAGTGAAAACCCTGTGCTGTATTTAATAGCAATCAGAGCTTGAGAGTTCTAAACCTAAAAATCAGAGATTTCCTTATGAGAAGTGCTATATAGCAATACAGAAAAATTGAACAATCTTATTTGCATTAACTATTACCTTAACTTACAAAGCATTTTGTATAATCTGTCTGTTCCTCTCTTGTCTCTCCGAAAAGACAGCCATAAAAACACAGAGCTGGAGCATTCACTTGAATGATGTATTTTTCAGCCATGTATTTCTTTAGAAATGGTATATTTTGTATTATTGTGCAGTGCATCCTCATAGAAACTCTGTCGTTTATTGATTCAATTGAATTGTGCAAGACTGAAATTCTAAACCGTGCTTTTCGCATTGATCATTAAATCGTGTCATTAAAATAGAACTCGAGGATGTTTTGCATACACTGATCCTAATAATTTTATTGCTTGTGAACTTTCATTGCAGCACCAGTGACTAACGGTGCCTGAAGAAAAAAATAAAAATTTTCCTCTGAAACACCATTGTCTAAACCATTTGAAAGGTACAGAAACCAATTACAGTAAAATTCTGTGTTCTCAATCAGGCTCCATGAAAAACATTCCAGCAGGGAGAGATGCTGGGTTATTTATTGTGGGAAGTTACTGGATGCTTAACTATGCAGATGAAATTCTCCTCATTCTTTTATACAAGGCAGCAAAATAAATAACTTAACAGCTCACAGTTTCCAAGGTAGACTTGTTAATCGGTCCAATATTGTTCTAATTCTCCTCGTTGCTAACTGAATTGGAGCATGTAACTGGATAAAATGTGTCTTTAGATACCATGTACTTATTCCGATTACTATTTGGTTGATTGATGACTTTCTGATTTTTTGAAACAATGCCAGCACAGTGGCCTCTTGGTAGCTGAACACATGACTGCTGTTTGTTGTGCTTTGGGGGGACTGCAATGCGAGGTCTGGCTCAGTCATTTTTAAAATCAATACTTGCTCTCTGAGCACGGGATAATTTAGAGAACATAATTCAGAATTCTACCTTTCAGCATGTATCCTCCATCAAAGGAGGATTTTTGTCCAGAGTCAGCACAAAGGCTACATGACCCAAGAATGCACAGATAAGGTTAAAAAAGAGAGGGAAAGTACATATTTTTTTCCAAACTAAAGCCTCACTAGCCACATGTGTAGATAAATATGTCTTTTATGTATGTGTACTTATAGCACATGTGTACCTCCATAAATATGGACGTCTTGAATAAATTTCAGTTTTTGCTTACTCTTGTGTGTTTTGGTGTTTTTCCTCCTGTTTTGACCATTTGTGTATTACCTCACACTTTTTAAAGCAAGGTCACACTTCCCTACAAAGAGTGAAATGGCTGAAAATGGGACCTGCAAAGTGCCTGACCAGTTGGTGTTCAGTCTTCCTAATGCTGGAGCTCTGAAAATGCTGAACATCGAATAATTTCCTCCACAGGTATTAGTGGTGTTCTTCTCTCTGCAGCAGTGATTTCAACCAAATCTGCTGCATTCAGGCAGTGCAGTTCTGCACATGTAAATGAAGACTAACAGATCTTAGTCAGACCCATTGTTCTTTGGGTATTGAATGAACTCCAGTGTTATGGACTTTGATCCTTTTGGATTAATCTTTTCATCTTAACATTCAGACTCAAGCTTATATCTCCATTTCACTTTCCATATGCCTTCCATTAATGAAAATCTCCAACTGTCCAGCTCTTTTAACCTCAGTAGTATTCTAAATCCTCTCTCTGCCGTTGAAATATAAAGTTCTCTTTGCAGTTTCTCTTCCTGCTTCTTCCATCCCCCTCTGAGCAGAGCACCCACAGTTTCCTATTTCCTGTGCAGCACTCCAGATATGTTCCTACACCCTCCCTCCTCCCATATCAGAAAACTTTTACTCCTCTTATGTTTTGACAGAAGCTGCTGAAGTCAACAGAACCTTGCTCACATATGAAATGTGCTTAATTTGTTTTTGAATTCTGAATGTATTTTAACTTCTCAGTACAGAAAAGCTCAGGTACAATCCTTTTGCCCAGTTTCTCCCCAGCTTAGAGGACTGGGAGTCCCTCTACAAGTTCTTATTTTCTTTTCAATTCTGCTTCTACCTCCTTCAAAAGGGGAAACTTCCAGTTATATCTAAACAAAATTTACAGCTCCTCTTCATTGTCACAGCATCGTGAGCAAAGAAGGATCTGCCATAAAAAGCACAAAGCAGTCTAATTCCTAGCCAATGACAGTATTAGGAAAAGTGGTACTCAAAATGTCTGGAGGTCTTGGGGAAAAAAGGCTGATGCCTCACTTAAAATATTATTTTCAAACATCTCATCCTCATCCAGATTTCTTACAAGAAAAATATTTGTTTTAATTCTTTGCAACACTCATTTTGAATTCTACTCGAAAATCCATAGATGGCAGAAAATTAGCTTTAGCAAGTTGAATTTTCTAATCATTCTCGTTTTTTGTATACTTCTTTTGATAAAAATTGAATTAAATATGACATGAAACAGTGGAGAATAGTGACAAAAACAGACAAATCATTCCAACCATCTAAAGACTAATGAAAACCTGTAATTTTTCTTACTTCCTTATTTATTGTCATTTGATGAGCCCTGAGTTATTCATATGTGGACTGAGCAAATAAAATCCACTCAGGATAGAAAAGTTCCAAACCCTGCATCCATGATAAATTTTTTATGAGGATTATTGGTGCTATTTCATTCTACACACTTTGCTGGATGCCCATAACAGCAGCTGCAGCAGCAGAGCTCTGCAAAGCAGTTTCCCTTTCAACTTTTTCCACAGCTTTCTCAGAAGGTTATCCTTTGGAGCTGAAATTTCTAGTGTCTGTAAATAAATTTTAAACAGGAGATTTAAACTTTTTTTTTTTTTTTTTTTTTTTAGGAGTTATTAGGAGTTATAATATACTTCTATATTTCTTCTGGATTTTTTAGGGAAACCCTTGCTATTCTTTCCCACAGAAGGCTGCAATATAAGCATCAAGGTAGATCATAAAAATTTGCATTTTCCAAATAATTTGACCCAAAGTTTGTATTCTAGGGTAAACAACTTCCCAGGCTTGGTTGGTATTTTCTGCAACAAGACAGATGCTTAATGCATAGATTCCTACCCAGCCAAACCTCAGAATAAAACATGGTGAAATAGAAGAACAGAAGTATCTGACTAAACCCAGAGAACAGAGTTTAAAGCACCCATTTCCATGACTCTGAGGCTTTGTTCTCATTCACTTTGCAGCTTGGTGCCCTTGGTATCACCTCTCAGGTGAGGTTTGCCCTCTTTCACCTCAGGAGAAAAGAAGAGTGTCCTGCACAGCTTGGCTTTTACAAGGTTTAGGAACTTTTACAAATTCGGGGCAGGGGGAAGTCCCACGTTTTAATTACAACTGACCACCAGGATACCTGTCTTTTAAAATCAAGCTGAGACTTTTCTGCACTTCATCTGTCTTAGAGAAAAGCAATAGCAATAAGGAAGCCTCCCACATCACTGCTCATTATCACTTGTTTCTGTTACAACACAAAAACTATGATTTAATTGCAACAGCTTGAGAAAATTACTGAAGGTTTGCCTGTGTTCAGTATGAACATCGATAAAAAAAGCAAATAAAGCACAGGAAGGAAAATTGGAGGATCAGGAAGAAGCTCAAGTTCTCAGCTTTGCACCTGAGGCCACCTGGGTGAGAAAACAGGAACATGCACTGGAAACCTGTGATAATGCTTCCTGGTTTTAGCAGAAAATAAATAGGAAAAATAAAATTCCATGTAGATATACTAAAACCATTACTGTACTTTTTTCTCCACGTATAATAAAAATAGAACAAAGAACAATTTTTTTCAGCAAGGCTGAAACAACAGCAAGGCTAAAAATAATTTGACATGAAAGATTTTATCAATAGTACTTGATTATAGTTTTGTTTTATAATAAATTATTTTAAAAGGGAGAGTGGCTTTTGCCACACTGTTTGCCTTAGATTTTGGGGTTTTGCCCTTAATTTACAAGTCTAGATACCTTCACGCCCAATTTCTCAGCAAAGGGAAAAATACTCAGAGGTTGTACCTGCAGCATAATTTTCTGTTTCAAGCTGTAAGCACAAATTTTATGACAGAAAGAAGGGGAAATGACAAGGATTTTGACAAGATTTTATTTAGAATATATATGATTATGAACATATAATTTGGAGTTGGAAATTACCTCATTTGTGAGAAATAACACCTCTGGCTTCACTGAACATAAAACAAAGGCTTTGCCAAAGGGGCTTCACCAAAAGACATCTTTAGGAAAAACAGTATCTTTAATAGCAGAGTTACTGCAAATACTGTAATACTTTATTTCAAGATTTTAAAAAAAATCTTCACAATTAAAATATCCATACATAACTCTAGAATACATACACAACTACTTTTGCACTGCTTATGTTGGCAAATCAATCATTATGAGAACAAAGACTGTAAAAGCTGGCATTTCATCTTCCTTCACACTGTTTTTTCTCCATTTTTAACCCCTGCCATTTACTTCCTGTGGCATGGGCAGCTGAACTGCTCATTGAGCTTATTCAACCAGCCCAGACAGAATGTTTATTTTTGCTTATTCAATGAGCCTTGCAAGCAAACCCTCATTTGCCAAACTTCCTTATCTCCTCTCTCATGAGATCTCTCAGTTTGCAGATATATACCACCAAATTCTAGATGCCTAACTCTAAAATTTAAGGGACATCACCTTGGGCTGCCACCATTTTCCTGCACAGAGCTGTTCTCACACTCCTGTTGGTTGTATCCATGAGGATCTGGGAGCCACAGTGTGTACTGTGACTTTCTTGACCAAAGAGCTAATATTTTCCAAAATAATCACCAATACTGGATATGTCAGTCTGATTTTTTATCTTGAGCTAATGACAGACCAATTACTGTCAGATTGCTTGGAATTATGGACAGGAGACTGAAGCATTTGCTTTCAGAGTGTACTTTTAAAGCCAGTTCTGGCCAATGTGAAGAGGATCTCAAAGCTGCCCAGTGGCCTGCAGCACATGGAAAAAAGAGTAGTGATATTGTCCAGCACTAATGCTGCCAGCTTGGTATTTTCTGCCACATTGCAGGAACAACAAAATCCCAATTAAACATAAAATACTGTAAAAAAATCCTATCTAGAGATATTTTTTTACTGATAAAAAATCCTATCTAGAGCTCTAGAATGAGCTCCCCTTGCATGTACAGGACAGGATTCTGTAGATCTCTCAGTGAGTGCTCACTGAGTCTGGGTACAAGTCATTGCTCTCCAGTGTGAAAATAGGAGTAGGTTGGATAAGTCTCAAAAAAGAGAAGAGCAGGCTGTTAATGTGTAAATGGATATTATTTCAAGAGTGTCTTTGGACTTGCTGTGCTCCAGATTTTGGATCTGGAACACAGACAGTCCTCAGGAGAGTATTGGTATCTGCACATCCATGAAATTGGAGAATCCAGTCCTAGCTTTTAAAAGAGCCAGTGCTAATAAAGCCCTGACATCCTTGAGTTTATCTTCAAAGTCAAGAAATAGAAGAGGATGCACATTTTGTTTATATGATTTTATTTGGTGCTGTAGATTAAACTGTACCTGTCTCTGGACCAAAATGCTTCTGAGCTTTGATTCTTATAAACTGGGTTTTGAGCCATGTATCTTTGGACCTCTCTTAGGACCAGATTCAGAATCTAAATACTTGAGTTATTCATGAAAGCAATGCATGTGTTAGAATAATCCTAGCACTTTTTCCTAGTCAGATGAAATACTGTTGTATAATGTTGGTTTCCCTGCCAAATTTCCCGATGAAATTCCTTCACAGAAATAAAATCTGCAGGAATTGCAATACTTTTATAAAAAGTCATGACCCCTTTAAGGAATTGATTTCTATAACACTCTATTTTTCATTAGAATTGTTTTCCTTTAAGTAATTTCATAATTCTCTGTTAATGAGCAAGTGAAGAGTGTTTTGGACCAGATAGCATGTGATGTCTAAGGCACCAATCACTTCCCTCGACCTCCTATCTCTCAAACCACCTGCTAATCATAACAATTGCTAATTTGAGACCTTTCAGCCATTTCTGGTGTCAGTGACAATGCCAAGCAGCCTGCAATGGCCATTTGGCCACTCTTCCCACCCACCTCAGTGACTGCTGCTGCTGCTGCTGCCCATTTTGGGCTCTATTGTTCTCCTGCCTCTTCTGACCACAAGCAATTCCTCCTCTCCTAATCTCGGGGGAATCTCTGCCTTCACAATGGGGGCAGGGCCATTCGCTTTGTGTGCAAGATAATCTTTTATAGAATTGTTCTCACACACACCCCGTCCTGTTCATGCTCTCTCTGCCACTGAAAGGCAGATAAACAGCAATGGGGAGGTTTAAAAAGCCAATAGGAAGTGTTAACTATCTCTGGTTACCATTACCCTTGATATGCACTTAAAAATGCATATAGATATGGCTACATTGGGAATAAACTGTAACCATTATTATTGTTGCACTCTCTCTAATACTAAATCCAGCAGTGCCTGGAATACAGTGGCAATTTGCTGACAGATAAACAGTTCACTGGATTTGGATTTTATCAATACCTAAGTGTAAAAACCATACAGTGATGGAGCAAGTGCTTCCCACAGTATTTCAAAAGAGAGGAAAAATCTAAGGTGATCAGTTAAGGGAAGCAGAACTGACAGCCCCTGTGCTCAGCATGGTATCTCCTTGCCTTACGGATGCTCCTCTGCCCCAGCCCACTCTGAACAGAAAGCAAAATTTACTTCATTTCCCAGTCTGAATTGCTGAAGTATGACTTCGTGCCAGGCTTTATGTTTAAGTCCTCTGCTCTAAAGGATTTAAAGCTAGTCATTGTATTACAAAGCAGGTTGCAAAAGATGGGGAAAAATTAAAAAAAAAAAATAGGTAGACTGTACCTACCAACTGCTTTAAATAGGGGAAAAAATCTGTAAATATTACTGTACCCCCTGTATCACTGTACAGCAGTGAATAAATGCATAGAAATAAAGTATCCTGTTGCCTGTGATATGGATAACAATTTTAGATATTTCTTTCACCTTTCAAAATTGCTTTTCTTATTTCTTCCCTATCCATTTCCTGAGCAGAGTGTAAAATCACCTGCAAAACCTGCATCACGCAGGCGTTTCTTCTTGACAATGCTCACTACTAACAGAGCAGAGAAAAGGCTCAGGAGGATCTCAGCTCTGTCATTCCGCTCCGTCCTGCCGGGCGCTCTCCTCCTCCTGCTGCCGCTCCCGGCGCGCAGCCCGCGCCGAGGGCTCCCTCTAGTCCCTGCTCCCAGCACAGCAGGGGCCGGGATCGATACCCGAGCCTGCAGCTGCCCCTGCCTGACCCTCAGCACCGCCCGAGCAGCGCCAGCCACGGGCAACTCCATCCACCCATCCACCCATCGCTCCATTGCTCCATTGCTCCATCCATCCATCCATCCATCCATCCATCCATCCATCCATCCATCCATCCATCCATCCATCACTCCATCCCTCCCTCCCTCCATCATCCCTCCATCCATCACTCCATCCCTCCATCACTCCATCCATCCCTCCCTCCATCCCTTGCTCCATCCATCTCTCCCTCCATCCCTCCCCCCCATCCCTCCATTTCTCCCTCCATCCCTTGCTCCATCCATCCCTCCATCCTTTGCTCCATCCATCCCTCCATCCATCCCTCCCTCCACCCCGCTGGAACAGCTCAGCCCTGCAGTCTCGCTGCTCCGTGAAACACAGGTGCTGCAAAGATTTTGGAATATCTCCTGACAGAAGTGCTGAAGACAGAGGATGTGAACCCCAAATGTAAAGTGTCTGTGAGTCCCCTGGGACTGAGGCCACTGCCCCAGGAGGCGTGGGGCGGGCCCTGGGCAGCCAGGGCTGGAGTCACCGAGTGCTTTGTTGTGTTGCTGCCTTTCATTACTCTCTGCTTTAGCCAGGTGGTGAGGGCTACGCTCTGAAAAGCTCCCTGGGGTCCATGTTGTCTAATAAGTATGGATGTTGCCTGGGGCAGTTGGTGAGGTCCCTGTATCTAAGGCCCAACAAACTCAGCTTTATAATGATTGGCAGGTTTGGGTTGAAGCGTGGCTGCTGACATGACATCGTAATTCATTACACTCTGCTCTTTAACGTGTAAATTACCTGAGATATTACCAGTATTTTGCTTTTAACCCTCATCTGCTTGTACCTAATTTTGTTCTACAGCTGTGTGGGCTGACTTTGGTGAGGCTTTACTGATGCAAGACAAATGCAGGGGAAGCCCTAAGCTTCATGTTTTGTTACATGTTTTTTCTGTAGAACACAGTGCAGTAAAAAAATTCAACAGTTTCAGTCAAGTTCAACAAAATGTTACAGCTATGACATGAATGTCAGACCTCAAACCTGGTATTTAATCACTTAGTTCAAAAGGAGCATTTTTGCAGCAGTTTCTATAGAGGAACAAACTGCAAGCACCTCACAGTCACAAAAAAAGTCCTTTTCAGCACAATCATCAATCTATTCTCACACCTTTGTATGGCTTCCTCTGCCAGTGTGTGCTCAGCTATGGAGTTGCAGCTATTGCTGTTTATATGAATATAGCTCTGCACACAGACCAGGACCAACATTGCTACCCCTTGCTCACTGCCACAACTTGCACACAGAACCAGCAACTAAACAAAATTAAGTCTATCAAAAGGTAGCTGATGTAGAGTGACAGATATGATTAACTCAATGCTGGGAAAACAGATGAAATCTTTTGAATGTATACTTGAGTTTTATTGGAGAATGGTATATTTTACATAAATTAGCATCCCAAGCCCATTCAAGCTTTCTCCTTAGCCAGGACAAGTTAATGACAAGTTACAAAACTTGTCATTAAAACATAGCATCTGATTTTGACAATAGGCTTTAAAATGGTGTTTGCAGTGATGCTATCAAAGGGTGCTGTCTGTGCTGTTTTGACCACAGCAGCCTCATGCTGCCAAGGGCCCACGTGTAGATGGAGAATGAAAGGCTGGCAGTGTGTGTGGGGCAGGCTCCTGACCTCTCCCTGGCTGAGAGCTCCTGGGCCCTGGAGCCTTTGCCCATAGCATTGGTCTGTAAGAGCTGTGTTTTCAAAAATTATTGCAAAATAGTTGATATTTATAACTTGCAGCTGCAGATAGATTTTTCAAGACACCCAATATTAGCCAGCCTGGCAACCATTTAATTCAATGCTGAGTGCTTTGAAAAAATATATCCTGAGAGTGTTGACTGTCCTTGAGTTTCTCTGATGCCAACAGAATCTGGAAGGATTTATAATCCTGTAGGAGGTGGCTAGCAAACTGAAGGATTTAACTCACAGGCCAAAGAAAAATAACTGGGCCTTGTTTCAGGCACTTCTAAAAATCTGCATCACAGCAAACATTTTTTGGCCACCCTTATGATGGTACAGTACCACTGCCAATTTATACAAACTCTTTTATCTCAGGCTTCAGCAAGAAGTTTTTGGCCTGGATATGACTGAGTTAGCTCTAAATTTTTCTCTTCCTGCATCATAAATGTCCTCAACTTCTGGTCATATGCACTAGTCTCAGATTCACTTTCACCTCTTCTCAGTCCTTGTGAAAGTTTTCCCTTTGCAATGAAAGCTCAAATGAATGCAAGCTGTATTCAGACTTTGTACAAAACCTTTACAAGTTCTTAGCTGAAAACAGCATGCACAGAGTGAAGCACCAACCCCTTCCTCCCCTCAAGCAGTGAATATTTTTCCTCTATAGTGAACAGATGCTTTTGGGATTGCTGCTGTTCATCTCAAACTGTTACAGGAGTTCCAAGTACTGGGAAGCCTCAGCAGCTCCAAGAATAACAATGCTCTTTAAGATCCAATTTTAATTTGGATGCAGTGAATCATCCACAAGTTCCAAGTAACTCAGGCATTTCAATGTAATGTGTCAATACAGGATGAAAAGAAGAAGCAAGTGAAAGCTAGCCCTGAAACCCAGATATGGTTTTTATGTATCTGGCACATTTGTTTTGTCTTAATTTTAGATTATATAGATTCTTATTATCCATAAGATAATTCTTATTATATAGATTCTTACTGTCAATACTAAATATTTGACTAACTTAATTTCTTTTTTATTCATTATATCTAAACTGATTGCACCAGCAATTCATTTGAAAACAGTTTGAAAATAACACACAGCATCTCCTTTTAGTGCACTTTGCTCCATATCAGGATAAAGTAGTTTTCCATGATCTCACCCAGGTTAATACAGAAGAGATCCCTCTTGTCCACTTGGAGCAGAAAACCAGCTTTAAGGCTGCTTATGACATGACAGGCCAGCTGCTACAGGAGCTTATTTCCCCTTCATCCCTGGCCCTTCAGGACAAGTCAAACCTTGCAAGACACTGAGCTCTCAGCTCAGACCATGCCAGCTGCTGCAGATGTTCAGGAGCCACAGGAAGGATTCCCAGCACCACACTGGCAGCAGGGTGAGGGGGAATCTTCCCTTGCCCACAGCTGAAATTCCACGACAACTCATTTTTTGTATGTTTCCTTGCATAGAAAACAAATTATTTTTAGTTACCCAAAGCAGAGTTTTTCGTTTTAACAAGCTACATTCTATATTGCTGTGAGGCTGAGGAAGACACTGGAGCTGCAGCAGCTCAATAGTGGGTGGTGAGAAGCAGAGAGTTAATCACTGCTGAACCAATATTTCGATATAATGTTAGTGGGCTTGGTGCTATTTTTAGCCTCTCTGCCAGCTGTATTCACTGCAGTTCCTGTGACTGTTTTTGACAGAAGAGGAACAGTATCTCTAGTTACCTGGCCAAATTCTTATTCTGGCAGTTTCATCCTCCCTGCTGAAAAAGCTTGCATAATGTCTAAGGCATAAACGTGTTTGTGTTCCTCCTTGAGCAGCACACAGCAATGCATGTGAGGGGGTGCTGCCCCTTTCTCCTACAGGCATGTGTTGCCAAAGGGGCTGTGTGATCCCAGCAGGCACATCCAGCCATCCAGGTGGGGGTACTGCCATGTCCTGCAGCATTTCTGTGCTCCAGAACCCCTGCTGACCTGGGATGTTACTGCTCTCACATTCCAAGCAACATCCTGCCTGGTGTCCTCTGCATAACTTAAATTATGGGCTCCTTGGGAAAGCAATCCCATCTCCTCATGCACTGGTTCCACTGCTGGACACACTGCCAGCACCCAGAAAAGGACAACATTTTCTTTCCAGCTCTTTGCCTTCACTGAGTGCCCACTGCCTGATCAGGACATGGCAATTCTCTCCAGTATTTATGAGGGCTTTTGTTTCATCTCACACAGACCTGAGCCCCCAAAATGAAATATACCCCTAATGTTTGAATTAACTGTTACATTAAAAGAGCAAACTTCCCATGTTTGTGGGGCTATAAGGAGACAAATTAAATGTCCCAAGGCATTTTAAGATAAAATTTTGAGGCCTCAATCTTAGACATTGTTTTAAAAAGCTGTACTGCATTACATTAGAGTAGATTATAGATTCCAGCATACCCTTGGCTCTAATAGAATCTCACTATCAAATGGTTTTAAAAACAAGGACCTTCAAATTTTGCTTTTAAATCAGATTATCCCCCAAAACAGAAAAAAACAATTGACTGTGGAGTGCTATCTTTCCCTTGCTTTCACCATTTTCCTTTCATGACACAATAGAGGCATACAACAGAAGATGCTGTACATTCTCTTCCTCCTTCCCTTTTAGTGCTAGAACCACTTCTTTTATCTGAAAGATCAGCCACCTAAGGCTCTTTTTCTGCACATCAGTATGTGTGGTTTTTTCTCTGTACTTTGAATGATACCAGTGAATGCTGTGTTCACAGGTACACTGAGTGTAAAGATATATATTTGAGAGTAAAATGCTCTGTAAATCTGTCAGTCATCTAAAAAAGGAAAGGATTTAATTGTATTTTAGCTGCAGAGGCATTTCACGTGCCTTAACTGTTAAAATAAAGAGGAAAACTTTCATTATCAGGTTCTGGGATTCAGCTGTGCATCTCTCCTTAACACTAATAGGAGACTCTGCTGTTTCTGCCCACCTAACACTGAAAAATTACTCAATAAAAATTACTTGTCTGGTGCAATTACACCCTCATCTTTTAATTAGCATTCTGTATAGTAGTTAGGGTGGGCTTTAGAAGCCCAGTAAAGAGATATTTCTTGGCTGAACAAAGTCATCTTCTTACCAAGTAGATTGGTTTAGCTTCAGCACGATCCCAACAGCCTTTCATCCTCATTACTGAATCACAGGGCTGCTGCCCAAGTGTGAGTCTGGATGCTTTGGTCTTCTGGGAAGGGAGAGCTTAATATTGAATAAACAACTGTCTGGGGAGAGGGAAAAGAAACTGAAAGGAGCTTCTGGGGCAGAAGAGGACTGAAGCCAATTTTTTTTTTTTTTGGTACCATTTTTCTTTTAAAATTAAATGAGCCACTTAAGTGTTTTCTTTGATTTGTATTTGGCTGACTGAATTATTGTCAGAGAGAGGGAAATGCCTGCAATGCAATCCTAGGTGGTGAAGTACACAGCACATATAAAAAAACTAGCAGAATCCTCAAAAAGCATAATGAGCACAGAGCAGTGCTTGCATGTGTAGATCCCTCTCTGACATGAACTTTGAATCACCCAACAAAATAGAACCACAATTCTATTTACACTGTATTATTTTTTCCTCATACTTTCAAAAATTTCAGGCTGAGCAAACTTTCCTTTCATTTCCTGACATTTTAAATGAAAAGTACTTCGGAAAAAAAGAAGTCTGTCCTAAGCTGCAAGGACAGTGTGGTGGCAGCACAGAGGCAGCTCGCTGGGGAGCTGGGTGAAGGCAGCACAGCAGGGCTGGAGCCCAGGGACCAGTCCCTGGGGCTGCTCCAGGGCAAGGACAAGGACTTGTCCTCCTCAGTTCCCAGGTAAGTGACTCACCCTGTTTACACAGGATCTTTTCAGGTGAGGTTTCTATGATCACACCTTTCAAAACCTTCTTCTCTCATATAAATAATCATCCATTAAACCAGGCAGAGGAATTCCTGTCCCCTCACCCAACAGAAGGTCCTACTTATTGAGCTCCAAAAATGATTTTCTCCCCTCCTCTGGCCACAGATATACGTGGCCAGAACAGTGTCCAGGATTGCCATCAGAGTTTTGAAACACTGCCATCCTTTACAGTGTTTTCATAATTGAGGAAAAGTATTTATGAGCTGAAGAACACAGTATATGTCTCAATTTACAATGCAGTTAGAAACACAAAACATTTAATCAATTAAAGACTAGTAGTTTTTTGTTTTATATCCCACAACTTTTTAATTAACAGCAATTAGCATGGCAAGAAAGCAGAATATTTCAATAAATCTTGATGTAATGAAGAACTTTAAAAGGTTTTTGCTAAAAGATTTTCTGATTTTTCAATTACAAACAAAGAAATATCTCCAAAATCAGTATAAACCAGAGCTGCCCTTCTACCACCTAATGTGCCCTTTTAGACCTGGAATCTGCCCCACAGGGCCTCGCTCCAAGTGAGAATCTCTTCTACCAATTCTGCCAGAATTGGCTGATGCTGGAAGAGTGAAGTGCTGGACCAGCCCAACAGAGGGCAATGGCAGACATCCACAGGAGCTGGATGGAAGTGGTAACAGCCAAGCCAGGTGACAGCCTGGTGACAGCCAAGCCAGGGCTATTGTCAGGGACAGGCCTCTGTCACACCCAGTGCTGCCCAACACAGCCTGGAAGGAAGGGACAGAGGACTGAGCAGGAAGAGTGCCAACAGAAATCCTAGAGGATACTCACACTGCTCAGTTGCTAATGTTGGCTCCTGTATTCTGGGTGGGATTTATTTTTTTGTTTTTATTTTAATTTTTTTTTTATTACCTGCCTCTTTTTTTTTTAAGGTCTGTAAACTAAAAGTCTTGATCTGGCCAAGCTGCCAGGTACACTTGACATGAGAGGTCAGAAGCTGTGGCAGCAGCATAGGGGCCACTTCTTGGGTAAGCAGCAGGTTCCACCTTTGGCAGAGGTGCTTCTGGGAGCATGCCCAGCTCGTGCTGGCCAAGGTGAGCTCTGCAGAGCTCACACTATTTTTACAAGCTGCATGAGTTATAATAAGCATGTGTATGCAGAATAAACATATTTTGATTGCTTTTCATTTTATCTTTGATTTGGTCTGTGTCAGAAGCCTGGGAGCATGAAGACCAAAAGATTAAAATAGAATATTTTGGAATCATATCAAGATGGAACAAAGAATCTGTGAATTATCAACCAAGACCTATTCCAGGAAATTCAGTATGCCAGCTCACCTCCCAAGCATGCTCAGATGAGATTTCTGTGATGAAAAACCAGAGCATCCTGATGCTACAAGAGACTCACTCCCATCACCAGTGCATTGTGACCTTGACTCTGCATAAGCATATTAACAAACTGGGTCATTTTAAAAATTACACTGCATTCCTGAATAGTGAAATAGAATGTCAGGAAAGTCCAAAATTCAAAATACATACATTGAAATGCATGATTCTTTGTTCAATTGGAGGAAGGTAATTTCACAGATTTTAGCTTTCCTTTTGTTGTATGTTTCTCTCAAAATCAGTATCTGGGAAAATGTGCATTAACAAGCATCTGTACAGTGGGAGGATGACCACACAGTGATTTCAAAATCATGCTCTCATTACTGCTAAAAATATAGTTTGTTATCCCAAGAAGGGATGTAACACCTCTGTAATTAGGGACTTCTCTGGCCTCAGGGGAATCCTAATAAAACAAATTTCATACATTGATGTGCTTCCCATTGCTTCATTTCTTTGTTCTATCACCCTGTTGTTAATAACACCCTGCAGCAAAAAATGTTCATGAAGCCAAGAGCTGTCCAGATAAGAGAAAAGGTCATGATCCCCCTAGTGCGCGTTCATCAGTGAATGGACACCAATCTGAAAATAAGAGGATGCCTGTCAATATGGAATGGAAGGCAGCAGCATAACATCAAATTAAAGCCAACGAATGCTCATACAGTTGTACTGGGCTCCAACCTTAACCAAAAATCAATAGTCAACAAAGTATTACAATATGAAGTGACTGAATCACTGGGGAAGGAGGTAGCAGAGGGAGGAAGTGCATGAAAGCTTTGCAAACATTATTATACTTATATACACACATGCACACAGATGATGAGGATGATGATGCTCTGCTGCCTCTAAATTTCAGCAGGAAGTAGAGCCTCAGTTACCAAGGGTAGGAAATACAGCAGAGGATTCTATTCATGCCAGTATTGTTACTGGGGGATGCAGCAGGTCCACCTTATACAGACCCATGAAATGTGTTACACACAGCTTTCATGTCTGATCACAGCCCCAAATACTGAGGGTTACTGCTGAACATTATTCATGTATATTTTATGGCAATTTCTTAGAATAATCACAGTAGCAGTAAAAATTTCACAGGGCAAGCAATGTCAGGTGGCATTATGGAGAGCAGGGATTTTTGCCAAGAAATGGCTGCAATAAATCTATTGGTTTGTCTTTGACTTTTTTTGATAAGTTATGTTTGTGAGGAAAAGTGCTGTGGAACTCCTTACAGATAAGGCATCACCCATATTCCTAAGAGTTTGCCTTAAAACCCTCTCCATTTACCAGTAAATTCATGAACTACAGTCAAATTGTAAATTTCTATCCCCAAATGTAAATTTTTTGCTAAGAAATTCTGTGCTTTCATTTTAGGCCATTGATAGATTATTTCAAAACCACTCACAAGCAGTTAGGAAACATCCAAAATCTTCAGTGGAATTTGATTCAGCCCTCAGAGACAAAGGGGATGACTCCATCCCTAACTACAGGCAAAACTCAATTAAAAAATTCTTTATTTTTCCCTATCATTTTCAAACAAGAAGAATTCCAAGAAAGAAAAAGGCTAAAGAAATTCAAAACTTATAGCAATCCAAACAGCAGACTTGTCTAACAACTATTTTTCCCCTGAGCAGCTGAGAAAGAAGAGTGAACCAGGGAATTTCCTATTTGTACATTATTTTGGGGTGAAACAAATAACTTTAGCAGTAAGATGGCCCTCTGGTTTGGAGCTCCTCATTTTGCCCCACTAATACAAGTTTAATTTTGCTGCCTCAAGGCCACTCTGCACATAATTAGGCCCGATGCTGGAAAATGACCTTAATTTTATCCATCAGTTTTGCACCCAGAGTAAGTGCAGGAGCACTTTATAGCCCTTAGACATCTGATGACCAGATTAAACATGCAAATCAGATAGCTGGACATCTAAGCATGATTAAATTAATCATCCCTAACTTGAATCTATAAACCTGCAGAAATAATTAATTTTCAAGTTTGGCATTATTTCTAAAGATAAAATGCATCAACAAATGCAGAGAGTCCTTCTGGGCTCTTCTAAAATTCCCAGAAAAGATCTTTATAGTTTATCAAACAAAAAGGGCAACTTGAGATTTCTCTGGGTTTTTCAGGATCAGTTGCTGGAATAAAAACCCTCATTAAAGGCATTAATTGGGATAGGGTCCAGTTGTTCCAGGCACTGTACAAACCATGCAGTGATCACCTAGAGATTAGGAACTAAAAAGAAAGGCCTTGGCAAATAAATTACAGGAAAAAGGGAGATTGGAAGGGAGACATCCCCAAAAGAGGAGACTGATTGCAAAGAAGTTCAGATCCACTGAATTTTATTATTACAGTTGTTTCTTTCCCTTCCCTTCAAAAAATGCTTTGTATTATGTATTTTATCAAGGCAACTATTAGGAGTTCATATTTATTCATTTGTTTAATTGCAAAGTGCAATAAAGGAAATAGAAGTCAGTCTTATTTCCAGAAGGGCTTGGATGTGAACTTTGTTACCTGGGCCTCCACATTTGCTCAGTGCATTGCACAAGAACTGTGTTGTAGCCTCTTATTACTCAAGCTGTAAATTTACAAGACAATTATGGTCTACAACCTACAATGCAGTGTCAGTTCCAGTAACCCAGGGACCCTCATCAACCAATTTTTTTTGCTTTGTTTCTTCTGGAAACCTTGGGTTCCTCATTTTCAGAGAAAACTCTACCTGGACCTTATGGTGTCTCAACAGCTGCATCATAAGCAAATCTCCAGGTTTATTGCCCTGTTAATTAGGGTCACTGCCCACTAATAATTTACCCAATAATAGGATATTTTTTTAATCAGCCAGTCATTGCATTTATTATTTCCTTTGGCTGAAACTGTAATAAACACTATGAAACACTTTAATTTATGATACTTTTACCCATCATAAAAGCATTTAACCTGGCCTTAAATTTTTTTTAATGGTAGCTTTCATTTCTAACATTTTAGATCTTTAAAGGCTATAATACATGTTCTGGTGGGTGGATTTCACTGCCATTTAGTGTATTAGCCATACTAGCCAAAGCCACTCCACGAATGCTCGTTTCATTTGCTTGCTAACAAGGATTATAGCAGAGAGCTGTCCTCTTCCTAGGCATCATTTTATAGTCTGTGTTACTGTATTAGGGCAGGATACACATTACCTACAGAGGATGCTGCAGACCAGACAGATCACTCTAAAATCCTGCAGGTCACTAGTCCAGAAAAGAGAGCAGGATTGCAGCCATGGGAACTATTCAGAAACCTGGCTCCACTCTGGTGCTCAGTCCCCTGGAGATGGCAGCAGCCTTTGCAGGGCTGATTGCAGGCCATATGATCCTCAAGAACCTCTAGGAAAGATCTTGAAATCTTCTCAATTGAGAGCTTCAGGAAACTCTGCCCTGAATAAAACAGATGAGCTCAATGCTGATATTTTCATGCTGCTGTTAAGGGAAGGTCTGTATAAACCTATTGAAGATCAGGGAAAGGGGAGGAGGAGGGGCTGGTGTATTGTGCCACTTTAATGAAAGGTGCTGCAGAAAATGCTTAGAAGTGACAAGAGGTGGTTGCACTTCTCTCACAAAGAACCAAACCTCTGAAAGTGGACACAGATTGGAAAAATAAATGCCAGGAGTAACTAAAGGTTTCTTGGAGTGTAGCAAATAAGCAATGATGTATGCAGAAAACAGTGCCAGCAGCTCCTCCTGGCAAGCAGAGATAGGCAGAAAACCAGAGTAAGGCTCCTTTGATGAGGGAGGAGTATTAACCATGAAGATGTTTTTCCACACCAGTGGGACTGAATGCATTAGGATTAGGAGCAGAGATAGGCAAAGCAAATCCTGAGAGGTAAGGAGCTTGTCAGCATGATACTGATGTCACAAGTCATGCTGATGCCCAGGTAGTAATAGCACTGTTTTTGTAGCTGTTTTTTGTATTAAAGTAGCTGAGATTAGGATCTCTTTGTGTTAAGCCTTTAAGCAAGGGCAAGTCTAACCCCCAAAGAGAATGTAGTCATCAATAATAAGACAAGCAAAAGCTGGCAACAAGGCATCATTATTATTCCTATTTTATAGCTGGAGAACTGAAACACTGAGATTAAATGATTTGTCACCAAAAAAACCCTAACCCAAAACAAAGCAAACCAACAGAAATCAACACTTTGCACAGTTGTGACATGGAACCACATCTGATTCTACAATTTCTGCTTTAGCCACCAGACCAGCCCTCCTCCCTATACAAATGGTAATAGGAGGTAAATAACATACTAATGAAAACATACTCCTCACCTAAAAATCTCAAACCACTTAATGTACTAACTGAGCCCAACAATGATTTTAGAATAAGAATTAAGTATCCTATTCAGTGACCTAAACAGGCAGGCTTTGCCTTCCCTTGTTCCAATATTGCACATCATACCAAGAATCCCAAGTTTTCATCCTGGCATTGAAAGTATCATCCTAAATCACACTTAGAATGTAGGGGAGGATAAAAAGTGCAACTTACAAATTAATGTCTGTAGCCATAATAAGTACACTGTCACTTACTGGATTAGAAGGCTGCTTGTGAAGTAGAGCCACAATGCCTACCTTGACTCAGATTCCTGCTAGCAACAGAGGAATGCTGCAGAAATTGCCTAAAACACCTATCACAGCAGGAAAAGAATGAGAAAGCACAGGGACCTTTCTGAGTTGAGGGTCTTGTAGCCCTTGATAGCCCTCAGCAAGTGGCCCCTGCTGTGCCCCCAGAAATGGGGAGAGCTGCAAGGCTGGGCATCACAAGGGGCTGTGACTCAGCTGTCCAGGGGATTGCTGGGATTGCATATCAGCAGGATTTTCGTTCCTTAGACTAGGGGAGGCTTCTTGTTACAACTCAAATTGCAGCTGAATTTACATCTCTATTCGTTTGAGCAATACAGGGTTAATTCCCTATGTGAGGAAAAGCAATATTTCCTTCATGTGGGGTTAACAGGAGGCTCTGGAGGAGCAGAGCACAGTGAACCATGGGTACAGTTTCAGCAGCAGCTCAGCTCCAGGTGCCCATGTGGTGGCCTGATGAGCTACAGCAGTGACACTTTCCATGGGCTGGCACTGGTGGAGCCTGTGAAATCAGAGCTGCAGAAATATTGTTATTCAGCAGCTGGGCTGCTGAGTACCACAAGGGTGACACCAACGCAGTGTAGAACCTCAGGAATAATGGAAACTGCTGTGAACTAAAGGCCTTTCTGCACATATAAGAGAAACACATACACAAAGGGTCCATGTATATGTGCTGTAACAAGCCAACAATGCTGAGCGCAAGAAAACAGTTAAATAAAACTTAAAACATGGAATAGAAGGTTCTGTAATTACACTAGATACTCCACAATTCTGAGAAAAAAAAACTTAATTTCCATAATATTACAAAGCAGCTGAGGATATTCTCCAACAAAACTGGTATTTATATTTCTGCCCAAAAGAGAAACAACGAATGCTTGCTCAAACAGGTTGTTATGTCTGGAGATGTTAAATAAGAAACTTGTTACTATAATAAATTTGTGAGCTTTTAAATAATAATTCTGTTTGACAGGCACTCCAGTGAGTGATGCACAGCCATAATTAGCCAAATATATGCTTTGTGAAGAGTTATGACACTGCCCCCCTACATGTGTTACTCAGACCTAGACTGTCACCATCTGTGCATTGTGAAGACAGCAAGAACTCATTTCATAATTAGCATTGGTGGGAGCACTGTACCACATAAGCACAGTGTTCTACATAACTACAACGTGGCTCGATAACAAGCTTAGCATGTTTAAGCATAATTGGTTGGAGAAATCAATCCTGCTCTCTGCTGTAATTGTTGTGCACGCAAGTGAGAAATGGGGCTGGACCCCAGAGCTCTGCTAGGTGGCTCCTTTGGCTGCAGGTTCATCTTTCAGCACAAGGACTAAGGAATGTGCTCAGGAATCAGGGAAGGAGGGGAAGTCACAACGTTTCTTCTCCTATTTCTGGGCAGATCACAAAGAGTAATTGCAGCGAAAGGCGATTTCTCCCATCATGCCTTGTGCTCTATTGAGTTCACTCAAGATGTAATTGGAAAACAAATACAGCAACACCATCATCAGGACAGACACAAGTGTTTGTCTTGGGTACAAGCTGTTGTATAATGTGATAGGTCTTATTTCCACTGACACTCTTTATTCTTATCTAATAAAATACATTGCCACAGCCTTTGTAACCTGGTAGTAATAATTAAACCTCATACATATATATTGGTACATAAATATTCAAAAAGATATTTTAATGACTATTAAACATTAAGAATTGGCCTATGTCCAGAAAATAGAATCTAGTTAATCCCCAAATTATTTTGTAAATATTACATTCTCCTCCTCTCATACGCTTACACAGCACATAAAGAAGTTTTGAGTAGCAGCTAATAAATGTGAGTCTTAGTAAAAAGAAATGTTTTTGCTGAAAATAGTGCATCACATAGAGTTATGGTGATTTTTAACCTTTCTATTTATACATATTTCCAGTGCACTCAGTGTAGTATCCAAGTGACTCACAAGATTAAAGATGCACCAACACATTTATTATTAGCTCCATAATATAGAATAAGAAAATAAAGAAAAAGAAAATACCCGTAAGAAATACCACACTTCTTAAAAATACCATCCAAAGCTTAAGAAAGCTGAATTTGATGAGATTGCACATTTGATATGATTCATTTATTTGATGGTTTTAGTCTCAACAGGTACATGGCTAAACCTGAAAATATAATTTCAAAATAAATGCGTAGCTATTAGCTGCTGGACTCACAAAAGTCATACCAGAACTGCATTACAAAGTCAAACAAACTAAAATATTTCAACAGACACAGTGACACTGCCAGTGACTGCAGCCAAAAAGCTTTCATCTGCCTGGGGTAGACTAAGATTTTAGACTTGAAAGCATCTCTTGGCTGCCTCAAACACATGTAATTTTTTAAAGACTGCAAGTCTGTAGGTATGATGTGTAACATGCATCTGCACAGGAATCCATTGCAGTTCAGTGTTATTCACAGCCACCCACCTGCTATAACAGTGCTGTTAATTTATGTCACACCCACAAGCTTATAGGGGACCACAGAGGTGCTTCATGTAGATGCATTTCAAACTGCACAGTGGCTTTAAGAGATTAAACCATATTCTGTCTATATACTGCTAGCAATACACCTCCCTTGCAAGTATTCCTGTCACAAAGGCTCCCCCTCCTGCACCCCCACCCCTTTGCTGATAAGCACAAATCTTAATATTTACTACAGATAGTGCAAACATACAGAACTTGTAAAGATGCCTTTAGCCCTGAGTACACTACCACAATTATTTAGTTACCTTCTCCTGTTTGCTTCCTGTCTGCTAAGTGTGATGCTTTTTTTCTGCCTAATATCCTGTGAAGGTGCCAATTACCCTGCTGCTTATCAGCTGAAAACTATGCTTTGTGCAAAGGGAGCATCAATTATTTGTGAGCAGAGAGCAAAGCACGTTTGAATCATAATGATAGGATGCTGGGGCTTCCAGCAAATAGAACATATCAAAAGGTAACATAAATCTAATAAAGTGTAGGTCATAAGGGATCATCTCAGAAGTCCACACTTCAATCTTTAATTGTTAAAATTATGTTAGTTTTGCAGAAGGCAAGTCTGTGAGTGCACAGGGGTTTGCTATAGCTTAATAATAGGAAAAACCCAAAGCAGAAAATAAATTTTCTTCAAGCAACATTGTCTTTAAGACACATCATTTCTTCCACTCAATTCATTGGAATTGTTAGGCTTTCTGCTTTGGTGCTGTTGTTTATGCTTTGATTCTACCCTGATAACCATTTTGCAGCAAAACCTCCTTGGTCTCAGCCAGACATAAACATGCTGCAAACCTGTAATCCTCTGCAGATTGCAGAGAGAGGCTGTAAATGATTTTGTGAGGACACCGGTCTCTTTATTTGGTATCAACATTGCCTTTACAAGCTTCCCCCACACACACTTTCAATTTCAGGCAAGCTTTTGTACATCGGGGGATATGGGACAGAAAGATTAGGTTATTCCTTGAACTACCTCTGTAAGGTCAACTCTTTATATGCTTTTGAAACCCAATTTGAAGGGCTTGTCCCTACTTTTTCCTCAAGGATTGTGATTCACAAGGGTTACTACAAGCGACCATTATCTTATCGTAACACCTGCTCCGAGTGGTGGGACTGCAGGGCAGCTCCTGCAAACCAGCTTCTTTACTCTTACAAAAGTGCTTACCTGCTGACTGACACAGTCTCATTCAAATGATGCACAAGTGTGTCCCAAGCATTTACAGGATTATCGTGCTCTCCTTTCACGAGGCTGCTGCCCACCCCCAACCCAACTCTGGTCAGGAATCCAGAGCTGCTTCTTCTGGGGGAGATCTGACTCACACTGTGAAATGTAGGGAATAAATATAACAGCAGTTTTAGGCATGAGAGTCTTATTTTGGATCATTACTCTATTATTAGGAGAACAGCAACACTGCTTAGAGACCTGTTGAAACTTACTAAACCATTCAGTGCAGAACATTGCTTTTAGGCCACTGAGTCTTAGGCAAAAATCTTTCTGATTGTTAAAAAGTCCCTGCTTCCTAATGCCTGCCCAGAGTATGACGTTGGTACTGTAAGAGAAAAAACAGTGGTGTGACTCAAAGGGCTCATCTGAAACACTACAGTGCTAACAAAATGCACGTGCACACAGACATTGAAGTCAGCTTCTAGTGGTGGTCATCACCTGGCAATAGCTGCCACTCAGTGCTCAGAAGTGTGGGAGATGCTTGAAAAACCCAAGGAAGCAGATGTGACACAAAAAGCCTGATGGAGACAGAAGCAGGATGAGGCAGCTGAGGAATGGCACATTTTTCTGCCTCATCTCTGCACATCTCAGACCAGCCTACAATGTTCTGTGATCAATTATTATACCTGCAAGTCTGCTTACGGATCTCAAGAAATTCAATATTGTGAGCTGCAGCTTTCTTCCCAGCAATTGCAGACCTCTGGCTTCCAGAAAATCCACCCCACACACCAGTTTGTAACACTGTGCCCCTTGTAGCTAAGAGCATGCAGGCACTCTTTGTGCTAGGAGAAAATTCTGGTGCTAACAGCCATTAATCATTGGTGTTCTTCAAAGGAGCTGATGGATCAGTCTCTTTCCTGTATTAATCATTTCCATGAGTAACCACCACTTTCTATTTCCAGCAGTTATGAGAGGGGCACCTGCTTCCCTGTCAGAGCACAGCCATCTCCCATCATTTGCCCAATGCAGACAATTATTCTTCTACTCTGGCACAACACTTGGGGTACAGCCATCACCATTACTGCCATGCCTTCACCCTCACTCCTCAATTTTGCCTCTGGAGGAATTTGCCAGAACGTGGAATTAGCTCCTGCTGAGATTCTCAAATTACATCTTGGAAGTTAAAAAAATGGCCCCTAAAGTCAAAGCACAACCTGCACTATAAATGTGTTGCTCTGGCTTCCTGTAACCTGCTCTTCACAACATATGACCCTCATGTGGCCCCAGAGACCCTTAGTTCTCTCATTTGGGAGGGATTTGAGGGCAAAGCCAGGCTGATAAGCTCATGGGATGGGCTGTATTTCCTAGAAATGAGGCCACAGATTTTTTCTGCTACCAAATGGATAAAAGATGGGAGCAGTTGTGTTTCTCTGAGCCACAAATCTCCCTTTGATATCCTTGAAGGATAGCTCAGTTCCTTGGTTTGCAGCTTGCCTGGGATAGGGGACTGCAAAACAATAACCTGTGTCACAGGGCATCCCACCTACAGGACAAGACATCGAAGTCAAGGTACCTACAGTGATATTCAAGTCAGTTTTGAGCAGCACACAAATAGTCTGTGGACAACTGATTGCTTTCTTCTGGCATTTACAGAGCTTGGTCCAGGACCAGGACCAGCAGCTATTGTTGCTGCAAGTAGGGAGAGCCAAGAAATCTAGCTAATATATATAATAAAGATGCAAGTTCATATCCACAGTGAAAAACCACAATCTTATCAGAGAAACAATTCTTCAGCTTACACAGCCTTATTCAATTCACAATTTCTGGGAAAGGATGCAAGATTAGAAAGACCTTGCCATGACCATGAAAGTCAGCAAATCTGAGTAATAGAGGGACTTTTTAGATGCAGGGCATGATGGCCATTAAATCCAAGCAGATGTAGACACCAACACAGCTGGGCAGCCTGGGAGAGGCTGTTACCTAGAAGGTACCACCTGATCCATCCTAAGAAACCTTGTAAACAGAGCATCAGAAATTGGACAGCCTCTCTGATCATGGAGTGCACATTCTGCTGCACATCCCAGGGGTATCCCATGGTTTCCAGTCTGATACTCTTCCTGCTAAAGCTCCCTCTAGCTCTACCTTCAACTAGCAGGTAGAGACCTGCTCAGGCCCTTCTTCACTTGGTTGCTTTGGGGACTCTAGGGAAGGTGTGGAAGATCTAACAGCAGCAGAGGTGATGTGTCAGATCAAGCATTATGTGACTCCCTGGATGCAGAGAGGAAAGATCTCTCTTGGCCTCAGCCTTTGTAGGGACAGCATCAAAGGGAAAAGACAGGAGAGAACCTTTGCACAGAACTGACTCAGGTCACATAAATTAGACATTTGCTCAGACTTGTTCTCTGCAGGAGCACATCTCTTCCTCTATACAAATCTTGCAAGACTGGTGTCATACCTTAGGCATTTAAGACGGGTTCCTGTGGGGGCTCACATGAAAATCTAAATGATTTTTCCTTAGTACATGACCTCTTTCTGTTGTGGTCGATATTTAGTATTCCAAAAGTCAAATAAAAAAAATAACAGGGAAATTACTTATATGAATGCAGCAGCTGCTAGGTTGAAAGGTAATATGAAGGAAAGATTTAAACACAACAGTGAACAAGAAGTTGACCCCATGCCCAAGCCAGCAGTGCTCACCCCAAATCCTGGGGCTGAAAGAAACCTTGTTGTGCTTGATGGGGAGGAGAAGGTTTGAGCCCTCCCTACCTGCTGAAGACATCACAGGTGGCAAAAGCCACTATTTATCCTGCTTTCCCCTCTGCAGCACTTACACTGGAGTAAATCTGGTGCTTCTAAAGAGGGAAGAGCCATCATTTGCTCCCCTCTGCCCAGAGGTTTATTTTTCAGGAGAGACTCAGAGGTATTACTATCAGCTGGCAGGCACATCAATAATGCTTGCTTCCAGCTGGCACTCCAGAATTCACACACTGTGGTTTGTGGAGTTTATAAGAAATTTGAGATCCCAGATATTCTGCACATGCAAGATGACCAGTAAGGAAAAGTCCCAACTGAAACCACAATGGGTCAACTTCAGTTACCAAAAGAGCAAAGGAAACTGCAACAAGCATTATCAGTGCTGAAATTAAAGCTTGGGCATAATTCATCTAACGAGATACATCAAGGTGTTAGATAGGTTTTTATTTCTTCTGTTATGATTTTTCCATCTCAAGCATTTTCTATGGCTTTTCAAATGTATAAAGGCTGACAACTTCATAAATGGAGATTCTGGTCAGCTTATACTATCCAGCACTTGTGTTATATCTGTTTACTCTCTCATGAGTTGACATTTAAATAGAGCAGATTTTAAAACAAAAATATAGCAAGTATGGATGCTTCAAATTACAGTTCACAACTGTCTCATTACTGCTGGTGCAAGTGGTTAATGTAGGGATCCATAGTGCTAATATTTATCTCAATTATTAAATGTTTTAACCAGCTTAAATGTGCTAAGATTTGCCTATGTTTAGAAACTCAAATGTAGATCAAGATAACACATCTGGGTTGAGAAAAGTTATTTCCCTCAGGTACTGTTCTGTCTTTCTCACGGATCCTGATGACCCTAAGCTAATCACTAATTATAGTAAGAGCAATATATTTGCCTAACCATTAAAAATTGAAACTTTAAATTTATAGAGTTTGCAGACAGTCCCTGGAGTGTTCCAGGACACTAAGGATGAATGCCAAAGAAGAATTTTTTATCTCTCCTTTATCCCTTCTTCCACTCTGAAACAATCATCAATTACCCTTATCCACTAGCACCATCTCATCTAAGTTCATTTTCAAGATGAAGTTTCCTCGTTGGATGGTGGCTGTCCAATCCTCTTTCTGTCCATCATGGGCTGCTTTAGCACTGTCCCCAGATTGACAGCCTGAGAGCGAATCAATAATAATTATCAGACTGCAACCACAGCGAGCTGTGTAATTCTGTGATGGGATAGCACTGAACAAACAGCCCCACATCTACTGCCTCAGCTTTAAATATGTGCCTGTCCATTTAACTACTCTGATCATGTGGTTGGTAGTAAGCTCTTGGCCTCTTTTCCATGCCAAACATAAAACCTTTAAAAACTGCCTGCTACTCTAATGTGACTGTGCCATGTCCTGCCTTTCACTATGCAAAAGCATCTGCCAGCAGATGTGAAATAAGACCATGGAAAAGAACACAAGCAAAAAGGAGGAACTGGCCAGTTTTCCTGGATGAGAGCAGCGCACCACAAGAGAAGTGAGAGGCATTTTGCACACTGTAAATGACAGAGGTCTGAGGGTTTTTCCCTATGGCAATAATGTTCCTGGCTCAGCCAGGATGCTGCAGGCATCTTAGCCTCACTGCATGTACATACACACAGCAGATGCTGCTCAACTGCCCTGGCAAAGAGGCAGCTGGACTAATGCAGAAAGAGGCTCATGTTTTCCTGGGAAAAAATCCTGGGTATCTACAAGGTAAGGGGAGGCATGTGCACTCTCTGCCATATACTCTAGGAAAAAAGAAATGAGCACATATAGTGATAAATTGCACTGAAATAGTTTCCAGGTCAGTTTTGAATTTTAAAAGCAAAACTAATATTCTGGAAGGTACATACTTCAGGGTATGAGATTCAGGTGTAGGAGAAGGCACAATGCGAAAAAAGCACTGGTCTTAAAAGAATAATTTTCACATGATCCAGTTATTTAACAAAAGCCTGAAGTAGCACAAAGTAGCACAAGAAGCAACAAAAGCCTTTATATAATCATCACGTGGAGTAAAGATTGGTAGGCTGGTAGGGTGAAGCCCAGAAACTGAAGACAGAAGAATGAAAAGGGTACAATAAGTAAGTGAGAGGCACCATCTTTTAACCAACTGTTAGAAATATGAAATTAAGATTTCTTAGCAGATAACAAGACTAATTTCTTGACACAAGGAATGGAAAATTTTAAAAATACATAAATACATACATAATTACTATACCATAGCTTTACTAAAATGGTATAAGAGAACCTTAATGCAATACACTTCTTATGATGTTTCCAGTAAAATAGCTGCAAGCTGATTTTATGCTGCATTTCAGATGTTTCTTGCAGTGTCAACAACAAACCAAGCCAAGGTTTCATGATGTG
This sequence comes from Peucedramus taeniatus, assembly GCA_013400575.1. Taxonomy (NCBI): domain Eukaryota; kingdom Metazoa; phylum Chordata; class Aves; order Passeriformes; family Fringillidae; genus Peucedramus; species Peucedramus taeniatus. Next base: position 29,511 of record WBNO01020394.1, on the reverse strand, counting down.
ACAGACCAGTGTGAGGACATCTGAAAGGGCCAAATGCCAAGACCAATCTATATTATTGACCCCACAAATGTTAACATGTAGCTGGGGAGAAGTGGAGATCTACTGAAATATTAGGCAGGAAACAAGACATCATCTAAAATATATGCACTTATAAAAGATATTGAATGCTAAATGGAGAGAATTCATCATGAAAAAAGAAATTCAATAAATCTTAGCCAAGAACTTGTCTTCTCCAGAATTAGGAGGACATGTAGAGTGTGTTTAGGATCTGGACACTGGATACTGAGAGAGTTATAAGTTATCATAGCAAACCTACAACTGTAAGGCAAAGAGGTCTTTCCAGAGAAACCTTAGAAGCAACTTCAACAGAGCAGTGCAATCCCTATCAACAGCACAAGGCAGATCAAGAGAGGTGGTCTCCATAAATGACAGTTGATTACAAGATCTTTACAGGTTCTACTAGAAAATGAGTTGAGACTTCCACCAGTGTATTCTTGATCTATCAAATATTTAAATGCATGCAAAGCTTCCAGTACTTTAATTCTTACAAGATGAAGGGTACATTGACATAAAGTAGAAACAGCATTTTACTTTGAGTAAGATGGGGCCAGTGACAAAAACAAAGTCTGCACTTTTAAGTATCTATGATGATTTTTTATTAATTTATCAAATGGATTATGAAGAGCTCCAGCACATGAGGGTCAACAAATAGTTTAACACAAATAGAAACATTTGAACTGTAGTTCAAATGCCCTCTTGTTGGATTTCTGACTTTCTGCCTTGGTCAAATTCCCTGATTCTATGACCAAGTGAGAAGGTAGCTGAGTTACTGCCTGGTTAGCAATCAGAATAAAAACAAAGGCTGAGAAGAAGCTTAGTGCTTCACAAGGATGCAAGGACAGTGAAAAAATGGCCCAGTCAGTCATAGAGCTGAAGGTCAGGATGCAGTCTTGAGTGTTATCTACCATTGCTAGATATTGGAAATCCTTATAAAGAGTCAGAAAGGTGTTGCATATTATGTGAGAGGTTTAACAGCAGTAAAGCTATTATTGCAGGAGCAATTTCTAAAAGCCTAACAGAAAATCTAACTCTTCAGTTCCAAACACAAAACAAGCTTATCATGCTTATCATTGAATTCCCACTGGAAGATCCCCAAATTCTACCTTCTCTTGTGGTTTTTTTCTCTTTTATTTTCCAGTGCCTTCTTTTTTATTTTCTTTTTTCAGAGAAGGGCTTACTGCCTTCAAACATACAGAGCTGCTTACTTTCTACTGGCAAGGAAGAAATTAAATGAAACAACCCAGAGGCAGGATATTAATGGAGAGTGCATTAAAAGAAAAAAATTATGGTATGAACAGGGTAGTGACTGATTTATAAAATCAATCACATACTTTTGGCTCAATGTCATGTTATAAAAAGAACAATAACCCTGTTTACAAGAAGGATGTAAATGATGATGATAAATCACTGTTTTCCTGTTATTTAAGGCTGGAGATTTTTATTTCCTTTTTTCTTTCATATTAGTAGGCATTAACATAGTTGTTTTATAATATCAGTCAAATAATTAGAGTCTGATGATAGTGAATTTAATGCACTGCTGTAGTTAAAAGGTCTGTCAGCAGAAATTCTGAAAAAAACTTTCAGGCATCTCCAAGAAGAAATAAAAATTCAATATTGGATTAAACTTGAATTTTATCAAGTTTTAGCGAAGAATTAAATATTACAAACTTGAAAATAATATCTGTAGATCACATTGTATGGCTCCTGATATCAAGGCAAGCATTTGAGGCTGAATAGCTTTGTGGTAACTGTTTTCCTTCTCACATGCATGAAAACAAACTGACAAATTTTCAGGCAATTTAAAATGTGACTGCTCAAGGTGTGTCTGTTAATTACAAATTTGCCAAAGGTTATTACTGGTGTAAAAGAGGATTCTTTCATAGTTTGCCAGTTCTGATAATTGCAAGGTAATACCTGCTTCTGATATTTCAAATCAATACTTCAAGCCCTTCTACTTTTTAGAACTCAATAAATCTGCACAAATAGCCATTACTAACACATTTACTTCAAAACACACCTATTATGTGGGATACATACCAAAGACAATTATGAAAAGGAAATAAAGTAGTGGCACAAGAAATTTTAACAAGACTATGGGATGTCCACGCAAAACCATTCTGATTTTATAGGTCCTGCAATAAATATTATTGCCACAATTGATGGCCAATAATAAGACATAATCTTCACTCTGGTCTGAAAATGTGTCTCTATCTCACCTGCACTAGTGTGGAGGTGTAAATATGCAGAACAGTTCCCTTGCATAGTGATTTTTGTCAAAAACTTCAAAGGATTGTAAGCTTTATCCATTGTTTGAGCAAAAGACAGCAGAAATGCAGAAAAATTCACAAATCCTTGAAAGGAATAATGCCTAAAGAAATCTATCAAAACATTAAAATTAGGGACTGTAGCATCTTCTTGGATTTCTTGCCTACTCCTGTACCACAGAACTAAGAGAAAACACAATTGTTTCTCACTGTATAACCTTATCACCCTCTGTGTTGGTAAATGCCAGCTGTAAAGTCAGCTCTGAGCATTCTTTCATGATAGGTTTTGGTCTAAGGCATTCCCTGTTTGAAATACTTTAGGAGATTGGCTCTTGCAGAGAACAGAAATCAGTCAACCAATGCATCCTATTTCAATGGACTTTGAAATAAATATTTATATTAAAAAAAAAAAAAGACAGTTACCTAAGGATCCTATAAATACTCAAAATGAGGACAATCTTGATGAAACTCATTTTCACAGGTGACAAGAGACATACTTGAGATCTTGACATACAAGAGACATACTGGAGATCCTTCAGTGGTTGGTCCAGATAACAGAGAGCAGCAGGAAGGTTAAGGCTTGACTGAAATAGACCTGGAGACTGGACTGTAGGGAATCATGCCAAGACATGAGGGGGGCAGAGAAGTCAGCCTTTCCTTTTCTTTCCTGGAGGACCCCCTGGTGACAATCAAGAACCACATGAGAGCCTCTTAGGGCATGTGGAAGAATGGGATTTCAAATCTGGAACTGCAGTGAAGATCCAGAATGCCCCCCCAGCAGATGGTGCCTGTTTTGCAACCCATGGAGCAGGAGCATTAAGGACACAGATGAAGCTCCCCAGGGATCCCTGAGCTGCTGAGAAATGGAGGCTGATGGGGTGGGACAGTCAGTGACGTGAGCGGGGAGGTGAGAGCACATGGCCAGTCTGCACTGCCTCCTCTGGGTGGGGCAGCAAGGGGGAAGCTCAGCATTTAAAAAAGGGCTGAGGAACAGCTATATCACCTTGGTTTAATGTATGCACTGTGAAAATGTAGCTAGAGAGAAATTGCCTACAACTGATTTCAACTCTTTCCCTGTATTTCCTAGCATTTCTTCATTTATGGCCCAAATTTTCGCACTGGTATAGCAGTGCTCGATCAAAAGATAATTCAAAGAAGATTAAGTAAGATCCAACAAAATCATGTGGTATAATATTCTAAAGAGGAACATTATTTACATGATGTCATCACAGAAATGTTAGCAATCTATAAAGTGCTGTCAGTCAACAACTAGTATAGAGATGTACTTGAACTTCTTGATGGGGTTTAATTGGCAGATATCTTGAGACAAAAAGCCCTAGCTATGTTCCACTATCATGCACAATTCATTCAGGTGATAGGACAACAAAGGATTGCTTCTTAGCCATGAAGAATATAAAAAGTTAATTAAATTCTTGTCAGTGGTGAAAGCACTCCTTTCAAATTAAACTTCATTGACTACCAGCCTATACTTACATAGTTAAAATTAGAGTATATTAAAATAATTTATCAAAATAAGCACACAAATACAATCAAAATTAACTGATTAAAAGTCCATTGATTAAACACATGCATAATGTTGTTAATATAATAAAGAAGAAACACCACCATTTATAGAAAACCTGTATGTTGCCATTTAGGTCACATAGGCTTTTGTTAGTAGAGCATTTATAGTTTTTATTAGCTACTGTTGCCTTTGAAAGATAGTTTTGATATAGCTGTACAAAATCTTATCACCAAGACTTCTTTTTATCCTTCAATTTAAATTTTAAATTCTTGGAGGATATTATTTGACTCCATAACATTGCTTCCCTCCCTGTTTTTGATAGAACCATGTTATTAAATTAAAATTGTTGTCCATTTCTATTTTAAATATTTTTCATCTAAACTTTGCTTGAAGTTATCTTTGATACTGTCAATGTAAGTGTTGTCAAAAAAAGAAGGGAAACCCAAAGCAAACCCCAAGTCTAATAAAATGCTAAATATGTAATGGTGAGCAAAACCCATTTTTTTTGAGTATTGCAGAGTCCTGAGTGTTTCAGCTCAAATGGCAGAAATGTAGCTAAGGAAACAAGAATGTCAGTTTTAACTTCCACCTGAGGCAAACAAGGTTTGAAGACTTGAACAACTCCAAGAGGTTCCTTTGGATTCCTGTGGTCAGCATGAGGTGTTTGATAAGGTGATTCCAAAAGGTTTTCTTTCTGACCCAGGCAGGTCCAAAGGGGTGTCAGTCCTCAGTTACTTTCAGTGAGATTTGGAGTCATCAGTCAAATATAAGCTCTGCATTCATCAGTCCATCAACCATGAAGTTAACAAGTGTGTGCTCAGACTTGTTTTCATTCTTCTAATCTGTGAATCTGAAGTCAGATACTGTTGTGGAACCTCACTAAATCCTCATATTGCTTATATGCTATTTTTCTTTTCTATTTCTGCCAATGTTCTACACCTGGAATAACCCATGGGGCAAGAACAGCTTTGTCATTTCACATGATCAAGCATCACCCTGAAAGGCAAATGCACAAGGTGCATCTTTGGTTGATTTCTGAAGATTTCATTTATAAAGAAATAGTCTTTATGCAGCGACAGCTTTGCAGTGGCATTTAACTGAGTTGTGTATGAATAATTTCTCATTATAGAAGTACAGAATTACTCATGGTAAATACTTGATGATGTTGCATAGGACTCAGTAAAACTACAAATTACCTTTTTAAAATCCAGGGAGATATCCTAGATTTAGCCTAAACTAGTATCTCCTATCAAAAGCAAGTTGGAAAATCCTAAGATTTGCAAAGAAAAAAAGCAGAAGCTGTTTAGAACTTTCAGGTTTAAGCAGCAACACAAGATCTGATGCCTACACCATTTTTTCTCTTTCAAAACATGACTTTCTATGTATTGTTTCATTTGTTGACTTGTCTGAATTATTTTATAAACTCATACCAACTGACAAAGAAAAACCACAGAGAAAAACTAGATTAAATTGTTTAGATAGAAAGAATTCCATTTAAGCGTAATTCCCCCGATAGCATTAATTTGGTAAAAGCCCTGGTACATGACCCAATCCTAACCTTATATTGAGCAGTCAAAGATAGCAAAAAAATTCATTGTCAATTCCAAGTTGCAATTGCACTTGTTTGCCACCAACAAAGGCACCTTATATCGCGTGTGCAAAGTAACTAATAAGTGCCTGATTGAAGTTTTGACTTCTATTAGTCCAGCCAAGGCCAGAGCAATTTTCTGGGTTTGAATGTCCAGGGTTTAGTTGGATTCCCTTGAGGATGAGCAGGAAATACTGCTAGACAAAAGATGCTCTGTGGCTGAACTGCTTCTTCTGCATTCAGAGCCACTGCACTGCTCCAGCTGCTCTAGCCGAGCTACTAATAATGTTTTTGTATGTCAGCCCTGGCTCCCAATAAAGACAAGGACATTATTCTTAAATGACATGTGAAGGTGTGATAATCAAGACACTGCATTCAGTCCTGGTGGGCATTTTGATAGCTCTACTTCTCCAGATTATATCGCAATCTTTTGTTCAGGTGCCACAGTAATACCTGGAGTGTAATTTGCAAACAGGCAGATGAGAATTAACAGCATCTGTGATGCAATTTTTAATGTATTTGGGCATCAGTGAAATGATAGCCACTCTAATAGAGAATGACTGATGATTCTAGAAATGTTACACTGATCAGGGAATGCACAAACCACTCACCTGATTCAGAGTCTGTGTAACAAGCACTGACTTCAAAGGGATTTGAACCAGACTTTCAAGATTTGCTGTGTTAACTGTGAATAGTCCACACTTCACTGCTATTGAAAAGCACGGTCATTTTCAGCCAACCTTCTCCTTTCTTATACCTTGCAGGGTTTACAGTGTATTGCAGGTTATTACTTGTTTTTATTAAATCCACTTTGAAGCCTGGGGCTAAATCCTAAAGTCCTTGCCCAGCCGTTCCCTTCTTCCCCCAGACAAACATCCCCACTGCCTGCAATGGGAGCCTGAATCAGAGGAAGTAGAAATAATCAAACCTGCTTAAATTTAACATCAGCTTTTTGTTAACTGGCTTATCATGCTTTATTCACTGGATAAATGTACTTTATAGTAGTGTTATTCTTTATGAGCACTAATAAGGAGGGAGGGATTATACACAGAACTTTTTTACTTGTTTTCTAAATTCGATCATGAAGTGTTTCTAGCAAAGCAGATTTTATTGAAGCTATTACTTATCTTGTGATTCAGCCAGTGCAGACCCATAAGATCTGCAAAGTTTACAAGGTGCTAAACAATACCCAAACCAACCAATTAGCTGAGATAGATGTCAGGGTAATTACAGGCAGTAATGCCTCTACAGAGTCCTGAGTGTTCAGAATGGAAGACAATGTTTTATATTTAAAGGATCAGATAAAATAAGACATTGTCTATCCTTCCTGGAATCAAAATTGAATAGGAATTGTTTATTAAAGTCTGAAATCATGACTTACACAGTAATTCCTCTAAACCTACTGGAAACCACTATTTTTAGGCCATTAACACCCACAGTGCCCCACTAAGAACAGAGTCACAGTGGTAAGGAGTGCTACAGAAGCAGCTGCTGTCTGTCCTGAGCAAGCAGTGTCGGAACCAAACGAGCCAGGACCTCCACATTTTCCACAAGAATTATTTTAAAGTTATTTCCTATACTGAATTTCTTTTCTATCCTGTAGTACTCTAAACCCCTCTCTCTCATCCACCATGGCCTTGTGTCCACTTCACCAGTAGCTCCCAGCATCTGTGTGATGTGTCTAAGGACCTGCTTTAAAGCACAGTATCTGTGCATGCAAAATCTGAGTGCTCTGCCCCTCCTCACAACTGAGGGTGGTGCACAGAAATTCCCTAACTGTCCCACAGTGCACACAAAGTACCTGTCAGTGCCAAGGGCTACGTGGGGATCCCCCCTTCTCCTTATCTGGGACCACAGAAAACGAGGGACTTGTGTTTTTCACAGAATCTCTTCCACACACACTGCACATGAGACCCCACTGGTGGTCCCAGAGCTGCTGTGTGCCTCTGCTTGGAGTGTAAGGAGAGACAGACCACTCCTCTCAATCAATAATTTCCCTTGCAAATAGGGGGTTGATGACACTGAAGGAGGCTGATTTCCAGCAGGGAAAAAGTTCTCTCATGCTGAACATTTAACAAGTGAAAAAACTGAGATAAGGAAATTGCACAGTTCTGCTTTGGCTGAAATAACACTCAGGTGAAACCCACACTAAAAGAAAAAAAAAAAAACAAAACCCAAAACACCTGACAAACAAGAATCCCTCTTTTCCACATTTTAAAAAATACTTTTTTTTTGCTTTCCTTGAGCCTGCAAGAGTCTGTTCATGTCACCTATAATGAATTTATTTCTGCCTGGGTATAAGGGAAAGAGGGGACCCTTCATTTCCATGCTAAATGGAGGGGACATGAGGGGGATTATTGCATAAATCCTCTATACCTGCTGCAGTTACACCCAAGCTGTAATAAGAGGATAGACACATATAGGCTCACAATTACCTACACATTTTTTAATGAATACCAACACCTTCAGGGGAAATCAGAATATTTTAATAGACAAAATCATTTCAGTTCAGTGTATTTACTATAGAACTCATCCCTTGCATGTCTATCATGATGTTGGAAATCTTTTTAAAGAAGCAATGATAAGTGAAACCATGAATAGAATGGTTAAAATTGAACCTTGTCAATCAGCTGATAGAACAGAAACATGCCAGTTAATTTCCAGAGGCCTTTAGGCATGTATTTATTACTTGATTTCTAATCAAAATTATATACAGAACAGGAAAAAGTGCAATTACAGGTCTGTTGTGATACAAAAGAAGTCTAAAAACCATGGATAATTGCAGTTGCACATTTCTAAACTAATATACTTACATGCTGCCAAGACTAATAAACTTTATTTGATTTCTGGCTGCAAAGACCAATGATATATGTTAACCTGGTATCTGATTTTCAGCAAGGATACCTAAGTACTATTTAACACTGACAGTTATAGATAGCTTAGCATTTAACTGGAGTCTCCCTTGACCTCAATTACCACATTAAAATATTGTTAACAAATTTAGAGTCAAATTGGCATTTATTATACAAGATTAGGTTCACTCTGAGTAATTTACATATTGTCATCAGGTCTGCCAACTGCTTACATCTTCATGTAGTTTGGGGAAAGCAGCCAATGTTGATATCATCAGGGCAGATGTGATGACAAATAATAAAGTTTTGTTCCTATGACAAAGTGGAATTTTCCCTTTGATAGGGAATTCCACCCACAAAAGCTATTATCTTACACACTGCTTGCATCCTTTGAACCACAATTTAAAGAATTCATATATATAGAGGAAAATTTCCATAATTTTTGACCCACATGGACAGTTTTTCTCTAGTTAGAAGTGGCATGTGTGACACTGTAGCCTGATGCTTTTGTGGCAGTGATTGTTTTGTTACATATTTCAGTTTCAACACCAGTATTGTGGGTAACATAATACTAAGTCTGCTTCCCATAATTTCACATGCTTATGCATTCAAGATGACACATGAAAGATGAGCATGAAAATGTGTTTAAACTCATGTATGAAATTCATAAAAATAAAATACATATGCATGTGTTTCACTTGTGCCTCTTAGATTAACAGGTTTTCCGATATTTAGAATTGATGACTGTCTCCTGTTTCAACCTATTTTTGTGCCCTTTAAATTTTAGTCATAAGGGAATAAGTCACAGAGCATTAGTAATCTAACTTTGATCAGCCTTGGAAGTCCCATGGGGAAAAGCCATGAAGCCTCTGCTCAGTTTAAAGTCGATCCCTAATCAGACAAAATGCCTAATAATTTCAGTAATGATTTTATAAGGACTCAGGGATTTGTTCTACTCTTACTAAGCAATGCAGAAGAGGGATCATAGAGTATTTCCAGTTTGCCCTCAATCTAAAAGGATATTTAGTGCATTAGGGAAGATCTCATAAGGAATGCTTTCTTAAAGGCAGATTCGGCAGTCTGGGAGATTTCCAAGGTATGTAATCCTTTTAGCAGAAACATCAATTTATCTCAGCATGCTGTAAAAACCATAATAGCAAACAAAACTACAAATCCAGAGATCAGTTTCTCCCTGATATTCAGCCTTAAGTGTTTTTTGAGTCCTGCAGACACTGACATTCTTTGCTTGATTCTGAAAATTATTTAGCTTGCTTTCATTGTAAATCTTTGAAATTGCATGCAACTCTATGGCTGGTCCTCTCAAACTGCTCATACCACGGCTGCATATTTGCAATGCTTTCATTCCAGCTTGCCCAGCTTTGTAGATCTGCCATTTCTTAAACTTGCCCATATTTTTTTTTCTACTTTTTAAAAGGAAAAAGGTTTTTAGGGTAAACTAAAGGGAGAAACTTTGTATTGAAGTTCGTGGATGTTCTCAAAGAACTTAATCTGCCTGAAGACATTTTCTACATGAATCAGTCAGAATCTGGAGGCCTTTTTGAAGAAGAGTTATCACAAAATTCCCTGTAGACCTTTCTACTTGCAAAACCCAAGATGCTGCTACTATCCTGAACTACAAAAAAAACCAAAATAAGGCATATTTCAATTCCAGTTGAGGTATTGACCCCAAAAGACACTCTGTAGACTTAAGGAGGGTCTTTGGGTTTAGAACTGGAGTCATGTAGGAGTTTCGCTAGAAAAGCTTCACCTTGGTCAAATTCAAAATACTTCTTGCACACAGAGATAAGTCAAAATAACTGCTGTTAGTTGTCTGGGGGCTTTTTTTTAATAAGGAAAACAAAAATATTTTGAAATAGTTATTCCTATTACATGCTTAAAATTTGCAGGTTTACACAAAAGAAAGGTTACATGAGTGAAATTAAAAATTATGCAGACATTATAAAGGGTGAGAAACTCCTTTTTATTTTAACAGCATATTCTGTTTATGAAGAGTCAGAACCCTCCAACAGCCTCATTTCAAGGGGCTGTCTTCTAAGTTATGTTGAGGATAAAAATCAGACACTATTCCATGTAGTGAAATTTTTTGGGAAATATTTGACTCTCATAAAGGACTTGAGGAATTTCTGACCCATCAACCAAAAGAATTTCAGATTCAGAATGTGTGGGACTGTCAGTTTGGTCTTACAATTATTTTTTTGGCCCTCCCTGAGGACAGGACTGGAAGTCTCTGCAGGTTTTTCACAATCATATTTACAGCCAAGCAGGACATCACAGAGTTAATGGCTTGTTCCAGTTAGGAGTTCCTGGTTTTCTGGAGCCTGGGAGACTTTGTTAATTTTGATGAAATGCTTTAAGTAGTGGCCTCTGTGCAAACAGTGGCCAAAGGCACTTTGGTATACTTCTGTTTAACTACAATGATGTAAACTGAAGTACTTTTCAGAATATAGTTTAAGCAAGGAACATTAAGAATAAATGTCACAGTAACTACTTTCCTGGAAACATTATACACTGACTAATCACTGGTGACTAGGCTGACAGAGTAAATTTAGTAAAATACATATCCATACACAGTAAATATACTGTGCTACAGAAATCCCCTTAATAGACTCAGACCTCAGGCTCACCTGGACCACTGGTGCATTGTCAAACCTACTGCTGGCCTCAGCACTGACGCTGTAAATGTGACTTGGCAGAAGAATTCCTTCCTGTGAGCTGGAACAGCTGCTACATTGCACATTGCTGGATCCCAAACAGAGCACATGAGACCTCTGGGACATTTTCAAAAGGTACCACTTTCTTTGGTGAACAGAGAACTGGAATTCACCAGCTGAGGATTCCTCTCCCAGGATCCCATACAAGCAAACTCCCTTCAGTTTGGAACAGGACCCAACTGAAGCCAGTTTACAGCAGGGTTTGCCAGTGGATTAGTATTCAGCTGCATTATTCTGGGTTCCCTCTTTCAACTAGGCATTTTTCACAAATCCTTGATATTTCTAGTCCTTGGGAAAGCTGATGTTCTCATAAACATCTTGAGATTTCCAGTGCAATTTAATGTGCTTGCTGAAAATGCTCGTAATACAGACCTGAAGTGCCAAGTCACTACAACAATGGCTGGTGCAGCATTGCAGTAAGATTTATTGCTTGCTATTTGAAATGTGAATGTGTGCCTCCACACAGTCTCTGAGGGACCAGGCAGTTCTTATACAGTTACAGTGCCATCCTATACACCTCAGCCTCAAACCTCCTGCAGATCAACTCCTCTTACTATAAAATGTCAGTAACATAATAATGGTACTTTAGGCAGTTTATGAAACTTCCCTCACTCTTTAAATACATCTTCCAAAAGGAAAAGAGTCCTAAAATATACCCTATAACTTGACCATTTCAAGCCAGGAATAGATGTCATTCCAGGGCCCAAGACTCTCACATAGAAAGCTATTGCAGCAATCTATGGACTGAAAGGAAGAAAACTGGTTTTTCTTACCTTTCTATATAAAAGACTTCAGTGTGCATCACAGAAGCTTTTCAGTTTTATTATAAAACCTCATTACTTCTTTTTATTGCAGACTTAGTGGAGCCTTCTTGTAGAAATTAATCATATGATTAACTATGAGATGGTCTTTTAATACTGTATAAACCATATATTGCTAAATGTCCTTCTTGACCCTTTATTTGCAACTTGGGTATTCTCATAGGACAGAAAATAAGAGACAAATCAATGCAATAAGATATTTCATCCAGGGCTTCCTGCCCTACCTTAAACTCACATTATTTTAAATCTTATTATGCAGGGAAGGTATGGGATCAAATTCACAGCTGTCAGAAGCCATTAGAGTCAGTGGGACTCTACCTGCTTATCCTACCAGGGAATCTGGCCAACAGCATATGTTTTATTCTTGATTGCTTAACACCTTAAACAGGGGAAGTTTTGCAATACAATGGAGATAAAGCATCTCCAAATTAAAGACATTGCCCAACACAAGATGCTCAAGAACAAACTCAGAAGCAATGAGTCTCCACAAGACGCTGCAGACAGAAGTTATCAAGAGCAGCAGTACTCAGAACAGACAAAATGGCAAAAAATCTCCAACCCAGACACAAGTTCTGCTGTCCCTGGAACTCCTATATCTATGTGTGAGCAGCACAGAAACAGCTCTTTTCATCTGCTTTGCCCTTTGAGTGGCAGAGCTGCTGTTGCCAGCATTACAGGAAATCCAGTCTGCAAATTCAAAAGGGATTCAAGTGTCTCTCTTGGAGGAGTGGCACTGAACGAGCCCATCCCCACCCCACACTGCAGCAGCTGTCCCAGGACTCTCTTCCAGGGCTGATCAGTACCCAGAGCTGGAGCATTTGTCAGCCTATTAAGTGAAGCAAATGTCAGCCAAGATATCTGCAGCACCTGAGAGCTTTTTTCACAGTTTGAAGTCACAGTACATGAACCTTGCTGTGGAGGCTCTAGAGACTCTTTGGCAGAGGGATTTTGTTATGTATTTACACTGGATCCTGAGGCCCAGGCAGTGATGCTGCAGCCCTGCCACCCTCTTCCCTGTGCTCCAGGCATGTAGCTCTCCCCTGAGCACCTGGGCAAGTCATAGCTGCAATTCCATTTGAATTGGAGTAATGTTTTCACCCAAGGTGAAACCCTCTCCACTAACCCCCAGAGTCTCTGAGGTTACTTTTTGCTACTTCAGAAATTCTACAAGACTCTACTTGCTTTAATCAGCAGCTCTGCCTAATTGCCAAAGCAGTCCTCTAAGGGAAAGAAATGAAGGAGTTCTGAGACCTATTGAATATTTTTCATTGGGTCAGCACAAGGAATTTTAGGGTTTTAGTGCTTAGGGCTTTAGTTTTTAATTGTAGACATTTCAAATCGAAATATTTCATGAAATACATGTAAAGTTTATGCTAACATTTAAAAAAAAATTCTATCCAGTGTACTCAATTGAGGATCTACACTGAGACGTTTCAACTATGGTTTTTTAGCATATCTCAGTTTACATATTTGTAGGCTAACCACACAGTCAAAGGTATGCAAGTATCTACAAGGGCTTAGACATTTGTGCCAATCTACCATGAATTTTCCCTGACAAAAACTTAAAATACCTACATTCTTTTGTAAACCTGACCTGGAAAGGGGAGCACATCACTGCTCAGCACTGATTGTGTCTGAGAAAAGTACTTATAAAAGTCCTTTAAATATTAAGTTAGCTATCTGCTGTTGAGGTAATGTTGTAATAGAATCTGTTATGTGCAGATATTTAGGAGTTTCAAAACAGTGTAGGGAAAAGTCAGCAACAGTATTTCTTTACTTTAGAACCAAGTAGAATACAAATTGTTGCCTTAAAATATTGCCTGCTAATCTTCAACCACTTGTACATTTTCATAGGACTGCAGGATTCAACTGGGCTGAAATGCAGAATTTGCAGTGGGCTGGGTACTGCAGTGAGAACCAAGACATCCCTAGAGGGGTTCAGCACCTGGCAGGAACAACAATAATGTTCAGCATGTGGGTAAGGGGGAAAAAAAATCAGCCTCAGGAGTGGGATTCTCATCTTTTCACAAGTACAAAACAGGAATATCTCTTCTGAAATCAAGCAAGGTTGATCACAAAGAGAGGAAAATCAGACTTTGATGTATCTAAATATAAACCCAACATAGATTATCTTTGCAAAAACCTTTACTTCTTACCCAGTGGAGACTGTATCCAAATCTGCTGCACACCTTAATGTGTATTATACAGAGATGTGAAAGCTGATGTGAGTGAATATGCATAGTCCTGGCAGTCTTCTCTAGTTTATTTTAGTTGCAAGACAGTCCAATATTATCCACTTCAGTATAAACTTGTCTTTCTAGCTATTTCTATAACGAATGAAGTGTGTGCCTTCTACTGCAGTTCTACTCAAATCCATCCATCATTTTATTGACTGCCAAGGGAAAAAAAATGTCCCTTTTTCCTGCTCACAGGTATGAGTTCTTCATGACCACAGAGCAGAGACATTGCTGAAGATATTTAGAAAGCTGTAGATGCTCTCTTTGTGTAAATACATGATTTAAAAGAAAAAAAAAAAAAGAAAAAGGACAAGTGTCCTTACAGGAATTTTATCCTGCAGAAAACAGGAACTTGGTCAAGGATAAAATCCTTAGAATAAATTAAAGAACCCAAAAACATAGAAGAAACCCAGCACTGACAGAGAGCCCAGTATAGGAGCTGAGCAGTACATCAGATTTGCCAGTCCTTTGCTCTAGAGTTTGTCCTTCAGGTTTGTCCTTGGCACCATGTGAGGACCTGCCCCACTCCATCTGCATGGCGTGTCCGCAGCCATAGATCCCCCCAAGCTCAAAGTCACCACACCTCCTTCTTGGAAACTTCCTCTTCTTCCTAAGTCAGCTCAGACCTGCCTTGGAAAAGGCTTTGTGGGCAGGGATTCTCCAGGACAATGTGGGATTTGCTTCTTGTGGGAGGAAGAGTCTCTGCTGTGGGTGGGATGGGAGAGGTAGCAGCCCCATAAATCGCTGTAGCAAGCAGTCCACAATGCACCTGCAGCTCATGGAGCTCTGCCAGGCAGAAGTGAGTGACTGGGAGCAGTTTGTGAGATTCAGATTTTGCCATTTTATTAACCCAAGCCATCTCCTTTACTAGTGCAATGTAAGGAATATCAGCTGGCCATAGAAGACAAAACATAGAAGACAAACAGGCCAGCTGGCAAGAGGTGACATGATGTTGCACTTTGTTAGCAACACAGACTTTTCAGCTGTGCTTTTGCTCCTTGTTACAAATTCTGCATAACTCAGCTACTGAAACATTTTTAAGTTTCCAATGCCACAAATTCTTTTAGTGTCTTCCAAGCTTAGTGATGTGTGTTAAGTTTCTTGCCTATAAACCTTTTGGGGCTCCTCACCCGTTTGGTTTGATGGACGGGTGACAGAAAACACAGAATACAGGGCTTTGATGTTACCAGCATTAAACCTGTACCCGTGCTTTACCAGTAACAAAATCCCTAGCCCAAAATGATACATCAGCATTTTTCATAGAATGCTGCTGAAGGGAGACAGGGTATTAGTCTGAGTAAGCTGTACAATTTGTCACAATTTTTTGTGTGACTGTGGACACACCATTTCATTTTCCTATCCACCTTTCCAGACAGTCAGTTAGGAGAAATAGCATATCAATACTTTTCAGAGCTGGACAGTCATGCTTGCAGGATATTTAAATATTATTGGAATGGAACAGTTTTATTCCTTAGATCAAAATCAAGAAAAAGCTAGATATTCAAGTTGTCTATACTGATTTGTTCCTTAGATGAATGTAAGGTTCCTTATAAAGTTCTGAAGTCCAGTTTCTTCTATGGCATGAAAACACTGTTTGTCCCTTTAAAGCAGTGATCTTTTGGCAGCAATCCTTAAATTCTAATTAAAGACCTTTTGTTTGATCTCTTCCCCTTTTTCATTCCCAGTACTTGTCTTTGAGATTTTTCCTAGCAGCATCTCTCATTTCTGACAGAGATAGCATATGGCTGGCTGAGAAATTCATCTCCAGCAGTTCCTTGTACAGTGGGGAAACCCAAGCTGTCTCCTTACCACTGAGAGAGAAACCTCAGTTCTGGGTTATGTCCCTATCACTGCCTTTGCTGTATTTGTAGTTGAAAGAAAGGTACAATTTAGAACTTAAAAATCAATGGTAATTTTTTTGGTCTTTGTACAAATTATCTTTAAGTGAAAGACTCAATTTTGTCTGATATCATACTGATTGGAAATCCATTTTCACCAGCAAAAGTATTTTTAGGTGTCTCACAAACTCATCCTTAAAGACCCAGATCCTAATTGTTTTAAAGGAGAAGAGCATTTGTCTCCACATACATAAAGATTCAGATCTTAAAAATTCAGAAAAATCAGAAGTGATGTGTTGATGGAAATGTTAAATAAGCTTTGAATGACTAGACATCTATCCTGTTGTAGATTTGTAAAAACAGGAGAAAATAAGCACAAATGGGATTGTTTCAAAATCTTTCCCACTACAGAAAGCACACAGTGCAACACAATAAATACACTGTGTAATCTCACTGAGAGGAGCAATGACAACATCACACACACATCTTTCAAGATATAAAGTGTGTAGCTGGCTGGCACACACTCCTGTCCTCCCCTGCTGCACCAGTCTTTACAACTGCACAAGAAATTAGGGAGCCAAATATATAAACCCATCAATTCAGACTCTGCCCTTCTTTCCTGTTCTTTTAGCTGGAGTGCAAGCAGGAACTAAATGAACTGCTTTGAACTCTTAGATTCTGAGCCAGCATTATGCTCACATGTCTTCTCAGCAGCACTCAAGGCCATGATTTTTAAATGTACATATTTGGGAGCCTACTTCAAGACAATTTCCTACATCCTCTGACATTCTTTGACAATTTTTCTTTGGCTCCACCTTTTCTGAATAATAAAAGAAAACACCCCACTTTTTTCTTTCTTTCTTACTTACAAAGCACACCCTCTTTTCCCTACATCTGCTGACTCTCACTGCCAGAGTTAAGTTCCTGCCTCTCTTCATCTCACCTCACCACTTTCTTCTTTTTTAAGGAATACTTACATCCTCTCCTGTATTGTCCTTCTTAGTTTGGTTGAACTTTCCAGAAACCTCTGGAAAGCTACAGAGGGACTTTCACTTAAAAGTCAGTTTAAAAGCCCTATTTCATGTGATGCCAGCCAGACCCTTGATAAAATGAGTTTAGGCCTATGCTGAGTTACTGCCTGATGCTCTGGCCCAAGGCACCTCAGTCCCCCAGCCTGCTCCCTGGCTGGACATAGCACCAAGCACAGGGTCTTGGATCAGCAGCCATCCATCTTATGATAAGACAGTTAATAGTGGTCTAAATTAGCCTCAGACATGCCATTGATTTGGTGATGCTATATGATCTGCGTGGCACTAGAGCATATATCTATCTCCAGATGACTTCAGTATTTTTTTGCCCATTCCAGGATTCCTCACTCCTCCAAATCTTTTTCCTCTAACTTACAGGATACAGGTCAGTTCAATCCTTCTTTATAAGTCATACTTCCAAAACCTTAAATCATGCATTTGTTTGCCTTCCACTGCACTTTTACAAGCTCAGTCAGCAATGTCCTTCCTATAATACATTGCAGAATTGCAGATACTCCAAATGGAACCTGACTAGCGATTTTCAAAGTGGCAGAGTAACTGTAGCAGTAACAACACACATTTGCTTGCATTTGTACTTCTGCCAAAGTTTTCTGTTCAAGACTCTATTTGAATCTCTGGTTTCCCAGAGCTAGAAAGGAGCTGGTGCATCTCTGCATGTAAAAACAAATGGCCTAAGCCATAATGGTAGGGATTCCTTCCCAAATACATTTCTCCAAAGTTGGCAAAATCCCCTTCAAAGTAATTCCCATGTCTAATCCCTTACAAGCAAACTTAACATACTGAATATATCCACAGCAGTGATTTTAGGTGTTGTAAGAAGCATCAATATTAAATCAGTAACATTCATACCCAGTTAATCAAATGAATCCAGAGCCAAAACCTCAGAGTGACTCTAAGGGCTTCTACCCTCTTTGATTTCCTATTCTTTGGATGAGATGCACACTACAATCTCTTTAGTAAAAATCCCTTAGAGAACTTTGCAACAGCCCTTCAGTACAACACTGGCTCAAATCCATCTGCTATAATTATATTTCATTATCAATAGCCTCTCCTTCACAGTCTTACTCTACCATTCTGTAATACAGTCTAATACCCAATGCCTAGGAGCTGCTGCCTTATGCCTTGCATAGGGCACAATTTCAATAACAAGGATATTCATCCTAATCCAAACTTTGCTTTAATTGATGTTTTAGGGCAAAATATACCACACAGAACCAGTGCTAATGATCATCACCTCTCTCCCAAGATTCTCTCTCTGTGGATGGGTTAACTGTTCAGTTCTATCAGAGATTACCTACTCCCCACAACTCCCAGCTTGATACAGCTAGGGGTTCTTCACAGCCCATGTGTTTACCTGTTGACATAGCATGATGCCTGGCTGCTCACAAGTTGGTCAGACACTTCCCCTAAGACATAAGTTTCCAGGGAATATGAAAGCTTAGACAGGAGGCCTAGATAACATTTAAGTGCCATCACTTTTACAGGAAATCCTTTCCACTGTGACAGCTCTGCCACACTGGTGTCACATCCCTCTTTACACTTCATCACGCCTGTTCACACTTTGGTGCATTGATGAATCAATTAAAGCATTTTCTTGGCTTTTTCTCTCTCCCTTTTGCATCAATATGGGACAGTTGGCTCACAGCATGACAAACTTTCACATCTAGATTTTCAAACTTTTCCTGGAAGCTAACAGGAATACATGTTCCACATGTAAATTAAGCAGTACAGCAGGATGACAGTGGAGTATTTCCTTGGCTCTACTCTGTTTTCTTGCAAATTTTACAAAATGGTGGCTCTGATCTCCCAGAACTGGTAGACTGAAAGGGAATATCTGGTTTACTTTTTATGAGTATGCAACAACTATTACTATTCAAAGCTAGTATCTTTGGATTGTGTGTTAGAAGTACTATTTTCCTAGTGTCCTTTCCAAAATTTGGAAATCTTAATGAATGCACATTAAACTCTGAACCTAATTTGGGTTTCTGATGTAATTGACTTGAATTTCAGGAGTGATACCTGCCCAGAAATCCCAGCACAATTAGAGGTACTTGGCAGCTTGGGAAACATAGCTTCTTCTACCTAGGTGCTGAAGCATGGGATAGAATTTACATTTAGGTAACCATGTTCAAGCATGTTAATATTACTGAGGTTACCATGCACATACCAATGCAAAACATGCACAGCTTTTTAATATCAAGTCTATGCACTGTCCAATTTTCATCATTATCAAGAGGTATTGTCACATCTCTGTGAAAATTAGGCTAAAAAATTACCACCTTCTCAAGATTTTCAAAACAGTTTAAAGACAATAACCCCAGAGAACTCTCTGTCTAGCTGAAAGCTTGTCCACTTTTGAAATTATGGGATAAAATCTCCCTCAAAGGGAAACAAATGAGCCAGATCTGCTGTCCTAGTCCTGGACAGTCACACTGTCATTGCAGATCCAGCTCTAGAACTGGCAGGACACAGAAACAGGCTCCTCACCTGTTCTTACAGATTATACCTACATAAATACACACACACATGCACACACAGATATGTGCCTTTACATATGCACACACAAATCAGAAAAACAGTGTGAGAAAATAGAGATATTCTGCATAACAATAATTGAAGGAAATATATGTCCACTCAAGTTTGGTATTATGAGTGTCAAAATTTTATTAGTCTTGCCCAAAGATTTACCAGTGCCACTCAAAGCTCACAAAAACTGCTGAGACTATGACAGTACCTTTATAAAAATATGCAAAGTAATCCACTAATTACTGTTTGAATGTGAAATCCTTTACTAGGTAAGAAGCAAACTAAGACATGCTTTTTGAAGATAGCTACATTATTCTTTAAATTAAAGGATTTTTAAGGTGTACTTCTCTTCATATGTGAAGTGTAGGCCCTTCATAAAAATAAAGTGTTTAATACTACAGTTTTGCTAATGAAAGTTGACCCTACTATCTACTAGTAAGTTTTCTAAAAAGTGTTTTCATGATGGGTCCAACCCACAAAATGCAGCTTTGCAACACAGATTTAAAGATACAGATTTTATCCTAAGCATGAATAAAACTGTTACATTAAAGCATTAAAATCTTTCTTAACCTGTTGCAGCTGCAAAGAGGCATTCTAACTCTTTCCCACAACAGTTTTTCAAGAAGACTAGGTAAAAGAAATCAGTGTTAAAGCTTCTGTAACCTCTAATTCATGAAATTAGGTATTTCCCAATTAGACAAGAAAGCACTTCCAGGGAAAGTGACATGTGAGTGTTTACTTTCTGTTTAAAGACTTTTTTGATTAAAAGATATTGAAACAGATAACACAACAAAATTAGTTTTTGCTGTGATGGTCAGGTTAAGGTTTATGCTGTTGCTAGGATATACTGCCCTATCACAGCCAGTCTTGACGGTGGAAATTGGTGCCTTAATTTCCCAGTGGTCCATGCTACTTCTGACTTAGGCCTCAGTCTGGTTAATCATGCTGTCATTCTCCCTGCAGATTGCCTTTTGACATCTTCATCTGCAAAAAGATTCTGTAGTCAAGTCTGACTACGGCGAGTCAATTCAGCCTTTCACTGGTGGTCAAGACTGAACCAGTGGTCAAGTTTCTTGTGAAAAGAAGAGATTCATGAAAGGATGGGGAATGCAATGATTGAAGTTATTTTGCTTGGCAGAGGTGGGCAAGGACCGTGCTTGAGCAAAATGTAATTGAAGCAGTGATCACATTTGGGTCGAGGTACTGCTGTGTCAGGAGCCATTGATGCTGTTACAGGAGTCAGGAGACAGAGTCTGCCCCTGCTTGTGCTGGTTTAAATAACAAAGCAAAGTTAATTCTGATTTACACTTGAGAACAGAAGTGAGCATTGAGCTTGGTATTTTCTTATCTCAAATGACATATCCTGTGCAAGATGTATGTTTAAACAGTTTAGACAGTGTAGTTCCCTAAAAATTGCTTTCTCAGATTTTGCTGTGATTTCTATTATATTTTTCATAATGTGTGATCTATTGGTGTAATGGATCACCTGTATAAATTCCTTCACAAAGTTGCAATTGACTCCCTCAGCTACCCACACATTTGCCCCCTGTAAGGGAGTTCTGTGCTGTTGTGAGATGTGCCCAAAAGAGCATGCCCTGCAAAGACATGCCTGCTGTCAATGCTGTTCAAAAGCCTTTCTGAGGATGAGTGACAGGTGTCTTTGCCTGAAGAGAAACACTAAAAACTCTGCAAGATTCAAACAAGGTGACTTTTAGCAGGCTGAAAAGCAGGCATCTGTTTAATAAATATAAATAAAACTAACCTGTATGTTATACAAGGTAAGAAATTTATTCAGTTAGAAAATCAAAACAGAGACTGTAATTTACACACAATTATATCCAAACTACATGTTTGTTGGTTTTAGTTTTTTTTCCTAAACATGTTATTGCTTTCACTGCCACATAAGTTTAATGTGCCCATAAATTACATTAGATCCCCATTTCCACCAGAGAATTCAAGTAGATGTCAAAATTATACCAGTGGAGAAATGCAACAAAACACTGCACTGTTTTGCTATAGGTAGGAATGAACAGGAAGCATTTTAGTATTTTGAATAATTTATTGATGCTTTTGAAAAGCAGATGTGCTCTCATTAACACTGTCTCTCTGCTCTCACCAGCAAGATTTCTTCTGGTGCCAGTATTCTACTCTTTTTTCCCACAATTATGAAAGCAGACCACTTACTACAGAAAACTGCAAAGAACCAGTACAGTCAGCCTTGCAGAAGATTTCTCAACAAGTACTATTATTTTATTAGACAAGAGCAGAAAGATCATCTGATGCTCTTAGCACTTTCCTTGATACCTGGCAGGTATCCTAGCTGTGAAGATATCAATTACTGGTAGGGAAAAAAAAAAAAAATCCTTATTTGTAGTAAATCCAATGAGCCAAACTCTGCCATGCCTACCTACAGTGCTAATAGCTTCAGTAAAGGCATCTAAAATTCAAATTATCTTTCTTTCAGAAAGAGAAAATTACCCTCAAAACAACCTATATGAGAACTTGAAGTTTCTAGAAGATAGCACAGCCCAAATGAATCTGACTAATGTAGGAGCTAAAGGGAAGTACACAGAGTAACAGGACACTAGAACAGGAAAGTGAGCAAGGGCTTGATTGGAAGCGTGGCTAATTAAATAATTCAAATTATTTGGAATATATAACCCAAATTCAGAAGGAACCCCAAATCTCAGTATAAAGATTCTGCTTTAGAAATAGACAAAATGGCAAATAGAAGCATGCATTTTTAACAAAGCATAGGGATCTGCTTGGTCAAAGAGTTTCCAGAAAGGATTTCCAGTTAACATCATTACAATTCCTCTGCTAATTCCCATCCTCTCAGCAGTAAAGGCACTGCTCCTGTTTAAAGCAAGGCTAACACCAGTATTACCCCTCACATGTAATATTCACACACAGCACATATGCAGCAGTGACATACATGTACTAAACTCCCAAACCAAGTGATAAATTGCATTTCTCCAGCACCTCTGATCGCCTCACCTGCACTCTGCCAACTAATCCATCTTTGCCAGGACTACCACTAACCTTCCAAACCTATCAGTTGCTTGCAGACAACCATCATTTTTTTCAGATAATAACCTGCTAAAAAAAATGTTTTCTTCCTTCCTACAAATGAGGAATTTGCCCCCAAAATGTATTGGTCTGAGGTTCAGGGCATTCTTGGAGCACTGACAAGTTTAAAGTCCAATATCTCAGAACACTTGAAGGTTAGAGCTGAGTACTTTATATAAATGGGGAAGAGGCACAAATTCACTCCCCTAATTGCTCAGTATAGGCTTGACCAGATGTAAAAGTTTCTATTTTAGCCATGGTTGATCATAAGATGTCAATTTTTCAATTTGCAGTGCTGTGAGGTACAGAAAGGCTCTCAGCTCATGTTTAAATGTTCTAAAGTTAATTATTCAGGTTCTCTGCCTTGAAAGGCCTGTAAGATTAAGTTCACAACACTGAAGAAGGTCAGTACAAAGAAAGTGAAGAGAAGGGCATACACACATGAGCCTTAAAAATTGCAAAATACATCTACTGCTATGGGGCCCTATGCTTTACCAGCCTGAGTTTGTTCACATCAAATCAAAGTACATCTAAAATCTGTCACACACTTGGATTTATTTTTTTTCTTCTGTGGCATAAACAAAATACCAGGACATACTGCCAACATTTCTATTAGCTGGGTGCACATACAGAGAGCTACTGAAATCAAGGTCTGTGCTCTGCCTCAGTGGAAGGCAGGCATTTTATACTGGGAACCTGGGCTAAGCAGCACATCCCTCCACTGCACAGATAACACCCAACCAAAACACCAACAAAACCACTGCCTCCCTTCCACCTCTGTGTAATGGACTGTGATGGAGGTATATAAGACACTGTAAAACATCAAACTGCCTTTAAGCACCCCAAAGCTCTCACACACTCTCCTAAGGAAAGCTTTATCTCTCATCTCCCTGATCTACAGCTGGTGAGTTAGCAAACTCCAGCCAGTTGTGAGGCTGGGGGAGAAGCAGACCTACATGTGCAGACCTTCTGGCAGATCCTTAGACCACTGGGACAACAGTGCATGGGATGATGCAATTAACACTATTTATTTAAAGACTGGAAAAAAAAAGAACATTAAGTGCCAGAATCAAGTTTTCTCATGACAGTATTTCAGATCATACATGGCCAGCATATTTTACAGAATATGAAAATCTATTTCTACAGAACCCTATTGTGAGAGTTACATACAGGTCAATACCCACTGGGACAATCCTATGCAGTTCTTTGGTTTTGCATAGAGTTAATTAAAACTAATGTAAATCTCAGAAGAATGTGAAGGTATTGGTTGATATGGTCCCCTTCAGAAGACCTATATGTAGACCTAAATTCTACACTCCTCAATCTCTGTTTAATTTTAGTGAGAGTTATATTTTCATAGGACATACATTTCCACAAGATACTGCAAACAGACTTTATTTTATTTATTGTGTAGGAGTGAGCAGTTAACAGAGCTGGGATTCACACCTTGGGATCAAAGGAGCATAGATATTTGAAACCTGATGCCTATACCACTAAAATATCTGCTCTGGGACATTCTCCGTATGTTTTCCCTCTCTCCTCAAACAAGTTATATTCTGTAATAAAACCTTTATATTTTCAAGATTTCTGAATATCATAAATTTACCAGAAAACTCTGCTTTAAAGGAAAAAAGCTAAAACAATGAACTCTGGATGACATTGATCGACTTTAAATAACCTTTCCTGGGCTTCCACATGGTAGCAGCATTAGGCTTAGTCATAGGGACAAAGATATATTTACATTCCAAAAAAAAGAGTAGGTGCTTGTGGACTGACCTTAAGCCAAACAGCAGGAAGGGATAAGAAATCAGTGACAAACATTTTATTTGCTAATAATTTAAACAGGAGTTGCTTGTAATTACCTAAGTTTTAATGGTTTACTAAAGGAAACAAAAATTTTTAGCTAACACTTTGCTTTATTGGAAGTGGAGAGGGCTGTAAATACACTGTACTGCTATCCCTGCCTCCTTTCATATGTTGTGATTACGTGTTCAGTAAATAGCACCCAGACTAAAAAGACCTTGTTGTGAAATCAAGCAACATTAACTCATTAAGTCAATAATTCATGGATTCTTTTATCTAAAGTGGCAACATCACACCATCAATTCACAAAACAGCCACTTCTCCGAAGTGTATGTGATGATAATAATGGATTTTCTAACAATACACTCTCAGAGCAAGGTCACTGCGCACAGATGCGCTGGACGCCATGATCTGACCTAGGTCAGCAAAACAAGCTTTATTATTGAACCTAATTATGAACTATCAAGATAATGGCCTAGACTAAACTGTTTCCTTAGGGATTATTTAGAAACTAGTCAGCCATTTTAGGTTCAAATCTACTGTACAGCACTACCTTCCAACGCAGAGCAAAGTATATATAGGTACAGTATACATACAGACATACCACACAGCCATTTCTGAATATCCCCATAGTCACCAAAGACAACTCAGGTGTGCAGAGCACATATTCAAATCAAACTGAACTCAGTTTTTGATGGGGGCAATCTAGTCAAGTGGAAACACAAAGCATGTGTACAAATCTTCATGGACATCCACAGAGGGGTAACAATCCACATCTTGCTTTTTGTTTTAAGTCTAGAATTAAAAGCCTTCTATTACATTCTGATAGTAATGCAATACTAATAAAGAAAGTGAAACAAGGCAAAAAAGAGTTTGGAATACCAATGTTTTCAGATCAAGCACAGTAATACTCATTATGTTATTAATCTATTTCAAATACATTCCATAAGAGAGCTCATGAAAATTATTTCATGCATCTTACATTTCCCATAACTTAAAATGACGCATGGGATCAGTGCTGCCTTGTGTAATTTTTTCTCAGCTGAGGGTATTTTTACTTCTTTTCCCCCAACCCCAGAAGATAAAACATTTCAGTTGAGTTCACTTCTCCAGCCAGAAAAGTCATTAAAATGTTTCCTCCCCTTGTGTGCCTCACACTGTAATTCTCCCAGGTATATAGAACTGACTCATTATTATTTTATATTTCAGTCCATGTAATTATATCCAAGTTTCAGAAAGGAATAGTTCCTTGAGATCAGAGATCTTTTTGTGTTAGTAGTAAAGCCAACCTCTGAGTATTCCTAGCAGGGGAAGATTGATTCCCTGTATGATTCCCTCAATTATTTAAAATTATCTTGTTTTTATTTAAGGTTTTGATTCATATGATAAGAAGAGACCTAGTTTAGAAATGTTTGTTTTTCTAAGATCAGAGTTATGTTGCTGTGATAAACTTCTCACCTTTTCAGCTTCCAGTCCCAGTGAACCAGTCAACCTGTATGAATTAACATGATGTGATTGACCCTGTACCTTGCCTGTGGGTTTGTAATGAGATCCAACCCATGGGAAAACGTGTAGGGAGAAGGGAGGGGGTGGCTCAGCCTGAAACCTTTCCTTTAACTGGTTGGCCTGTGAACCCAGGTGAACTGGATTTCCCACAGAAGTCGTGGTTTGAAAGTAACCCTTTCAAATCACACTTGGAAAGGTTTGCATAGCCCTAGTGCTAATACACTGGGGCAATTTGCAGAAAATTTCATATTCCTTCACTCCACACTGACAAAGACTGAAGGTTCACAAGCTCTAGGCCAAAAGAAGCCATAAGGGAAAAGCAGTTTTTCCACAAAAATCAAGATAAAAGAATGACTTTGTCATACATTGATGCAGAAAGTCTTTAGGAATAAATGTAAGATGGAAGGAGGAGAGAAAAAGACTACTTTTGCAGAGCACTGCTGAAAAAGTACATTATTAAGAAACCGACTTTTCTCCATTTCATATCCTGAATTAGCAAGGCTATGTTTATTCTGTATTACATAGAGCTCTATAGCAAGGCTTCTGAATTTTTATACAATTATTTAATACAGTCTGGAGGAATTTGAGATTTGGGTTAGCTATAACTGCTTAGGAGAACATGCCTAACCATGTGACTTAAAGGCTTTTTGAAAGTATCTTCTAAAGATCTGTGTAATAATTTATATGCTTTTTCTATTAACATGGCAAGAAGAAAGATCAGAAAGTTCCCAACTAGAATTAGAGGTCCTGGTAGCAGATTCTCACATGAAGACAGCATAAGTGGATACCAGGGGTATTACATACTAACTAAGGTACAGAAAAATATCAAGCATTCCTTCCAAGTCCTAAAGGATCCCAAACCATTATTTTACAAGAAATTCAGAAGGAAAAACAAACATCAGTTAAAAAAAAATTACAGGGAATTCACAAAATGAAAAAAAAAAAAAAAAAAAAAAAAAAAAAAAAAAAAAAATCCTAAGCTGCTGAAGTGCCAAGGAAGAAGTTAGAAACACCAGCAAAATGCTCAACAACTGAGAACATGAAAGAGCAGAGGAAAAAAAGTATGGCTGCACAGGGTTATAGTATTGTAAAAAAAAACATGGTGAGCTCAGTTATTTTGAAAGAAGTTTAAAAAAATCCTGATTTTTAAAGAAATATTTTGAACAAAATACCTAAATCTCCAAAAGATCCCCTAAGTATAAGAAATGATTGCTCCTCATTTGAAATAAAAGTAACTATAGCATCTTCCAACAGAAAAGTTCTAGCTCTGAATTTAAACTATCTGCCAGTGACAGCAAATATTTGTGCTTTAATAGCTCAATAAAGAACCAGTCCTGTGGTGGTACAGTCCTATTTACTCCTTCTCAACAGCAGCTCAGATACCTTTCAATGAGAGCTTGACCAACATCAATAAATTTGGGACTGAACTCTGTCTAGGCATCCAACCTACAACATTATTTTTGTACATGCTGTACTTCTACAATTCTCATGGATTTACTGAAAACATGGAGCTGCCAGATAATGTCCATATAGATATTAAAATATACTTTTAGACATCTAGTGGTAGGTAAATGAAATTTGAAAGTAAAGCTTTTCAATGTCAGCAATTCAATGTTCTGGAGCAATCCTGCTAACTCTCCCACTCCTTATCCTCTTGCTTTTGTCCCTTTGCTCCACACCTTGCTGTGGCTGCACCAGCTGCAGCAAACAGCTGGAAATGAAAACAGGTGAAAGCTGAGGAATGGCACAGCAGGGAGACAAAGAGCCAGTGCTTAATAAAGTTTTTGGGCACAAAAATTCTTTTCTTCTATAGGAAATAGAATACCTCAGTTTTGCATCCTTGCTCCAGCAAGCCACCTCACTACTTTAATTATATTTTTAAGACAAGATGATGACACTCATTCTTTTGCAGTGTCCTCATTTCAGGAAGCTGTACATGGTTTTCCTGCCACAGGCTGCAGGGAGCATGGGCTGTGAGCAAAACATCAGAGAGATCAACAAGAATCTTCTCATTCATTTAATTAGACTTCATTTTTTTTTTTTTTTTGTGGAGCAACATGAAAATGGAGGGTGTGGAAGGCACTTAAGTTACTGCATTGCTAATTAAAATTTCCAGAATTTTTCTACAAAGGTAACGTAAAGTAGTAATAATTCCAAAGATAATTTGGTACAGTAAATTTCTAAGATTCAAATGATAATGGGAAGCACTGAGCAGTTTTGCATGAATTGTAAACATATTAGTCAATCTGTTTTTTTGTGTGTGCCCTCACCAATCTGGTTTTACGTACACCCCCACCTTTGGGAAGCAGACCAAGCCTTTTCCATAACCTCACAATACACATGTGCTGAATCAGGCCAATGCATTTCTTCATACATAAGTGCATGCAACAAAATCAATTGTCTGGAGCATTATCTGATGTAGCCAGCCAGTGGAAGGCACTTTACATTTTGTTTATGCCTATTCCTGTTCACTGTTTTAAAATAAAGCATCTCTAAATGGTGATAACTTTTCACTATAATTCTGCTACATTTCTAGATTCCAGATAAGGAAGGAAATGCTGAATAGACATGACTACAAAATGTTAAGAAGCAGAATACTTTAAAACATTAAAAATAATATGTCATTTAAATTAATTTCAAGGAGAATATATATATTCTCTCTCTCCTACCTTGTCTTGACTACAATATTGAAAATAGAGGTAAGATTGAAAGGCATCAGGCCAATCTTTAGATAACAGTAAACTTCTTGACAGACTGGATTATACTTCTAACACTGTTCTTCCCACCCTCCTACAGTCCTCAGTTATTGCCACATCCTTGCTGGAATCAACAGTTTTTATCTGATTGTGACTGTAGATAAGTATCAGGATAGTAGAGTTACCAGCTACAATAAGAGGATACACAGCTTTTGTGCTAATAAGCACTTCTGTTTAAATGTTAAGAGCAATTAGTCCTTTTGTGCCAACTATTGATTATGCAGACTGATAGACAAAAAATCCCACACAGCCTCATTCTTCTTTCTCCCGTATTTCTAAAGAGCAAAACAGGCTTAAAGCAATTGTAAAGCAGAGTGATATTCCATCTTTGGAATCAAGAGCAGCTTAGCTGTTTGAAAGAGCAACAGTGATGGGTTTGACTATGAGTGAGAAAAGCAATTTCTGATGTAGTTCTTTTCCAGTGCTATTTCATGAAAATACCCAATTTTGATACCAGCTTTCTGGAACAAGTATGAAGAAGGTTATTTCATAAAAAGTTTTAACTATAAATTTCAGTTGTTTCTAATTGTAACTTTTTTTTGCAATTGACTTTTAGGACAGTTAGTCTACATGCATTCAATTTAAAAGTTACTTTCTAAAGAATAAACACAGTTCAAAGTTAGTGGATTTAGAGTCATCTTCTGACTTAAGCAAGGAGCACCAGCATGACATTATCTTCAACCACAACTGCCACATTTACAGAGTATATATGTGTCAAACTGCTTCATTTACAAATCATGTAGCATCAATAAAATTATTTTAGAGGCTGTTTTATATAAAACCTTAAATAAGTAAAAACAAGCACATTGCAATAGCACAAATGAACATTCTTTCTAAAATGTAAAAATGCTCATTATAAAAAAGATGAGGAGCATTAAAGAGGTA
>WBNO01020392.1:51494-91023 GCA_013400575.1 Peucedramus taeniatus | reverse complement strand
TACATATATACACCCACATATATATGGGTGCCAGTAACTTAAACCTACAAATT
Organism: Peucedramus taeniatus; assembly: GCA_013400575.1. Taxonomy (NCBI): domain Eukaryota; kingdom Metazoa; phylum Chordata; class Aves; order Passeriformes; family Fringillidae; genus Peucedramus; species Peucedramus taeniatus. Next base: position 90,970 of record WBNO01020392.1, on the reverse strand, counting down.
AAGACTGTGGTTCTTCAGTAGGTTTGGAGAAAGGCTGATTCCTTTCTGGACATTGTTGATGGACACAAAGATTGCTTTCATTTGTGAACATCCACTTAAAATTACAAAGTGAATCCTTCAGGATTTGTTGTGGTATTTTTTTCCAGTGAGTTACTCCACAACTGCATCATAATGCTCATATAATCTTTTTTTCAGAAATTGGACTCGCATAACTTGTTGGTATGCAAAATATGTAAGGCCCCAGTCTGTTCTGAATTACACCCATGCAAACCGTTGAAACTTAAAAGGGAGTTTAAAATATGCATGAGTAAGGAAAACAAATGGAGCCTCACTCTGCAGAGTGCCTTGAGATCTTTAGAAGATTTTCTGGAGAGCTTTACAAGATCACTGCACACTTTGTTACCTGTACCTTCAGGACAGGCAGGGGTTCTGATTCTTAAACTACTGCAGTCCAAAACAGGTTTTATCAATGCTTTTGATAAATGAAAATGGTAGGAGCAGCAGATGCCCCACACTAAATGCTCTAAACTCACTATAATTGATTAAAAAGCTCTAATGGAAAAATATCCTGAATATCATGGCTGGTCAGAAACCAGCTCTGGTTTTGTTTTACCAAGAGCAGTAAATAAACCTGACATGAATAGATGTGAAAGGACATTCTAGAAGTGGCTGGTTGTGATAATTCTGCCCAGGAAGCTGCTAAAGAGCACCACAGACTGGCTGCCCTCTCCTTTGCTGGGTTGGGACTTTTTTGTCTCTTTTTCCCTGTGTTCTTATAAAATCAGGGGAATTGATTTTGCTTCGTGACGTTGGTTGGCTTGGACCATAGAGCTGCACTTCTAAAGCCTGGATTCTGGGAGAGAACACTTTTAACATGCTTTACAAACTGTTTTGGCTATTTTCAGATTGACTATTGAACCACAGTGGAAGTCTATGTATTCAAGATATTTCGGGTGATTGTGTAACTGGAAAAAACTGTCCTGATTTTAAAGTATTTTTGGCCTACAAGTGGAAGTAAATAAGCAATTTTAGAGACTCACTGGAAAGTAATTGCTCCTGCAGGATGCTGGCTGTGCCAGGAACTCTGGCAGATGCACTGAACCCTCAATATTAAGCTTCAAAAAACCCTATTTTCTGATGCAAAGGATCAAAACCAAGGCTATATAATGTAAAATGTAAGGAACTTGGAAAGAATGGATGGCTGTGAAGGGTAATGTCTAAACATATGAACTGCATTAGGAGGCAACACAAGGGAAAAATGCCTGGTGAAGTCTGGAGAGTCGTGGTGGGAAGCAGGAGCTGTGGTGGCACTGAGAGCCTGCTCTGGGGGTGGAGCTGCTGTGGCACCCAGACCCCCCCCAGGGCCACCAGGTGTGATCCTGGGCTGATCAAGGACTTAGGCAGGAAGAACTGCTGGTGACAATGACATGAGAGAGAGCAGAGCAAGAGAAGCACCTTGTTTTGGATGACACTGAACCACTGGACTGCAACCCTTGGATTAAGAACAGTCTGTCCCTGCACTTCCATCCAGTGATTCATCAGTGACTAGGAAAGAGTCATGAAAGCACCACTGTCAGCTAATGTGTCATTAAAGGAAGTGTTCTGCTGCTTTTTTTTCCTAAACAAGAAGTTAACAAAGTGTTATTTTTCCCTCTCACGCTGTAAACTGGCATTTCAAAGGTTGGGCTGATTTGCCTTTGCTGTTGCTTTGCTTGCATCTCAAGGCTGAAATTGAATTCACCCAGGCTGGCTGCAGGTCTCTGTCTGTCATTTCTCTCCGTGGCTCCTCCATGGAAATCCCTGCTCTTACCTCCAGCAGCCCAAGAGTTGATCAGAAAACTTCAAGGGGCCGTGAACAGCCCCACGCTCTGCAGTAAAGGACACAAGTAGCTGTGAAACTGAAAGGAAAATTTTTCACCTGCAGAAAAAATTCAAGATATGTGTATGACCGACTCCCTCCCCCTGAGTTTACTTTTCCTTCTTTTTCTCTTTTCTTTTTCCTTTTCTTTTTCCTTTCAATTATTCTTTTCCTTTTTTTTTTTTTTTTTTTTTTTTTTTTTTTTTTTTTTTTTTAACCAATATTTGCTTGAGCTGCCCTTTCCCTATATTCCCAGACTGGGGGCTATAGCACAGCAACAGTTTTTTTGTTTGTGTAGATTCATCTTTGTAGATGCTTCTTTCCCAATCCAGCCCAAATAGGCATGTCCAAAGAACTTTAGCCTTCCTGAGGCACCCAGAATAGTTCAGTGAAGGATGAGAACAGAAAGAAAGGATTTTTAATGCTTCAGGATGTATGACTTTGTCTTTAGGATTTGTATCTGGGTTCAATCAATGCAGTAGCAGAGTAGTAAATCAACCACATGAGCATTATTTACCCTTATGGGACACTTAATTCCCTTCTGAGACACACTGAGAGGAGAGGAAAAAGCCTCCAGAGAGAGGAAATCCTCCCAATTGCAGTAAAATGCCAGTGCCATGGTGAAATGTGAATGTCTCTGTTTTTCTATAGTGTCATGGACAGTAAGCATGAGGTGCTGAATTGATTAATATTAGCAAAGATCCAGTTTCCTGTCTGATAGAAATTTATAGCATCATAACTCATTTTTGCTGCCTTTTAGAGCAAGCATAGTGAAGTCATTGCATTCTGCTTAAATTACATATATTTTTTAAATAGATTTGTAAGATATAAGCCATCTCTGTATAAGCTATATTTACATGTAACACACATATATGTCTATAAATCCAAAGATTTGAAAGGGGCACTGAAGGAAGGTTACAAGAGGAGAAGGACCAGCATCATCTGTTCAAAAAGAAGCTATTTAGCCATAATGCAGGTTCTTAAAATTGTTTCCATATATTTTTTAGGAAAAACAAACACTCTTGTTATATAATAAATCCATGTCACATGTGTATAAATACAACAGAAACCATCACTAGCTCAGCATCAAATGTCACAAAACAAGCACACCCCAGTTAAACCTCCCAAAACTCCAGCCTTAAAAAGGTGGAAGAAAAAAGTGCAAGGTTCATGTAGCTCCCCCATGGACATAAATCTCACAAACTCTCCTGTCACGAGCTCATCTGGGTGGTTGTGTCTGAGTGGGGATTTTGCTCACAAGCATCACTCCTCCAATGATGTGTTGGCTCAGCTGTGCTGTGGGAAGGGTTGTTGTGATGGGATGTGATGCCAATGCTGTGCTTTTTCCATCTTGTCACTGCCTCTGGCTGTGTGGCAGCACTTCCTGAGTAAATGGGCTTGTGGCAGCAGAGGAGCAGCTTCATTTTTCATCCCAGGAGCTTCTGCAAATCCTGCAGAACATGAGTGCACACCTTCCAGGAGTCACTGGCGCTGGGGTTTCGGTGGCAGGAGGAAAACTGGCAGCTTTGGGCGTGTAACAACTTGTTCAGGGACAAGGTGCAGGCCTTGTATGGCTTTTCATTTGTCTGTTTGGCCTAGAGCACAGCTGAGTTTTAACTCCTCCACAATTTCATATCAACCGAACAAGTCGTTGGAAACCACTGAAACTCAACTCTCCACGAAAGCAGTGGTGCCACAGCCCTGAGCTGCTGAGCAGCACCTGAGCTAGGGTTTGAACTGACGTGTATCAATCACACTGACTGTTAGCAATGCCCCTTTGTCCCTTTGGAGCTGGTTTGGAGTGCTGCTTTGGCCAGGGAAGATGCTCCTGGAGAAGGACAGGACAGCTCTGAGTGCCAGGCAGTGAGACTTGGAGCTGTCCCCTCCTCCTGTTGCTTTTCTGAGAGCTCAAAAGCCTTTTTGACAGAAAAGCAATGGTGTCATCTTTGAAACTGCAGCCTGAGCACAAACAAAACTCATTGCATCTCACCAGTGGCATTGCTATCACTGACAGTGGTGTGCAGGGTGGGGAGTGGACCCCTGGTCCTACAGGAGAGAGACAAACCCAACTGGATTCAAACGTGAATGACAAGTGAGCTCTTTAGGCTTGGACTGATTTTCTTGCTCGTTTTGTGGTGCAGGGGAGGTTTTGTGTGCTTGGGACTTCTCGGTGGCACAGCAGGAGTGGGTGCCAATGAAATGACACCAATCAGGGCAGGTCAGTCCGAGGAGCAGTGGGTGATGTAACAGCACCCAGAGCAGCCCTGTGTCACTGAGAGCTGCAGCACTCCCCGCAGACGTGAGGGATTCACTGCAGGAAAAGAGGCAGAAACTCTCTGGCCCCTCTGGTGTGGGTCAGAGGGGGAATCACAGTCCTCTTCCAATTCTCTCTCCCCCTCCAAATGACTCTTGGCTCCTGCACTGGTGCAGCTGGTAGGGACATGCTGTGAGGCAACCCCTACAGGCGCTCTGCGTTCTGAAATGTGCTGCTCAGTGAAGCAAGTTAGTAGTTGTCATTCCCTCCAAAAAGTCCAGAAATAATATCTTAGAGCCAAAGTGAAGCCTGCCAAGGAATGAATGCCCTTGGGTGGAGATTACTGGTGCTGTATTTGTTATATTAGGCAGGAGAGATCAGACCATTCTTTAAAATAAAGCTCCAGTAAACAAGCTGGGTAGCTGAGCCCTTCAAACATTTCAATACTGATGAGTTTTAACGTTAAGAGCTTCTATCGTACAAATCTTGATCGAGGGGAAGATAAATGTGCTGTTTTTAAGCATTTCACTACAAACATGGTGTTTGTGCCAACTGACACAATGATTAAATATGATCATCTCTTCTGAGAAATGAGGAGAACTGTAACCGCACTGAGCTCTCCGCCGCCGATTTGAGATAAAAAGAGTCAAATCATGTGTGGTTTCCTTCAGACCAAACTTGTGGTGTAGCTTTTCGTGAATGATGTTGTCCAAAGTCAAAATAATATTTTTTGCCCGAAGGTATTTTTACCTTCGGGCAAAAAGAAGGCTGCAAGAGTGTATTTTTTCAACAGAATAATAGAAAAAGTTAATTTATGCTTTGCACTGTGCTCAGTGATGGCTCTTTGTTAGGGGAGAGGTTCAATGCTACAGTGTGGGAATTATTATGTGCCCAATTGCTTTCATTCTAACAATGGCTAAAAAGGCAATAGCCTCCAAACAAGCTGAATATATGGTGGGGTTTTTTTTTAATGAAATCTAAAATTCAGGGCATTTTTCCACCACTGTGCCCATTCTTGCTGAGTGGTGCCCCCAATACCCTGAGACAGGGGCCCAGCCCAGCTTGGTGTGGCATGGTGGGGCTGTTACAGCAGCCCTGGCACTGCTGGGTGCTGTTTTACACAGAAAATGAAAAGCAGCTGTTTCTTTCTTTTCAAGAGTATCAGAAAAACAAGAAGATGGTTCCCTCCCTCTCTGGGCCAAAGGCTCCTTCAGCCCTTTCACTTTCAGCCACGCTGGTGGCACTCGTTCTCTTCCTTTCTCTGAGGAGGCTCTCCAGTTTATTTCACTGCTGGTCTTTCAGGCCCGTGAGAATTAGCTACAACTGTCCTTCCCCTGTCACAGACCAAGATAAAAGCAGTGGTGGAGCCACCCAAAAACCCCAGAGAAGCACAGAGCTGCAGCCCCAGGCACCTCAGCACCCTGAGGGTGCTGCCCACACGGAGCTTTGCAGCCTCTCCAAGCCCTGCAGAAGGCTTGGTTTGCTCACTCTGGGGAGGATGCCTCACCCTCCTCACGAGCCAAGGGCAGCTGTGCTCAGGCTTCCTTCACCACCAGCTCTGAACTGCTGCCTGGTGAAGGCTGACCTGGAGCAGAGACTGGACAGAGCTAAAGAATAAAGCAGGAATTTATTAAAAGGATCTCCTCAGTAGATCCACCTTGGGCAGCACAAGAGCCCAGCCAGGGCTACACCCAAGATGAACCAAAATGAGCACAAAATGAACCCAAGATGGACCCAAAATGGTCACAAAATGCACCACAGGTCACGGGGTCTCTAACTTTGTTCAGTTCTGCTCCATTTGCATCTTGGAGTTCATTGTGCAATTACAGCTCCAGCCCATCAAGCCCCATCCTTCTTGTTTTTCTCTCTTCAGTCCATGTTGTTTGTGCTCTTGGGCCTGAGATAATTTGTCCTTGGTCTCCAGCTAGAGCAGGAATTGTTTTGTCTCCCTGCTCTGTGCAGAGCTCAGCATCCCCTCATGTGAATCCCAGACCCACAGACTAAAGCAGCACAGAATATGAAAAATAGAAAAGCTGAAACCTGAGGCATCAGACACCTCACTGGTACCTCCAGGAACCAGCAGCCCCTTTTGCTTGGCTGCACCAAGGCATCAATCTTTGCTTGGCACAGCTCAGTTGTGGCCCATTCCCCAGGCTCCAGCAGGTGTATCCCAAGTCCTTTAAGCTCAGCTTTATAGGACAGGCTTTGTAGGACATGGGCTTTGTAGGACACAGGCTTTATAGGACACAGGCTTTATAGGACATGGGCTCGGGACAGTGCCCTGCTGTCCAAATAACCTTCTGGAATAACCTGGACACTGCCAGGAACAGGATCTTGGAGGAGATTCATTGAGACTGACAATTGTGATTCATTGTGAACCCACAATGTGGTATTTAAACCTTTCCTCTGTTGATGGAGCTGCTTAATGGCTCTGAACCAAGGGCTGTTGCTGATGGGATCTGACTTGGGGCACCATCAAATGCTGGGCCACAAACAGCAGGCTGAGAGCCTCCCTCCAGAACTGCACTATGGATGCAGAGAAAAGCAGCTGGAACATTTATTTTCTCTCTCACTCTGTGGCTGTGGGGAGAGGAGATGGTCAGAAGCCAGGAGATGTGAGGCCAACATCCCCCACACAAGCACCAAGCCAGCAGCTTCCAACCCATATGGCAAAGGACAGGGGAACCAATGGCCTGGAGGGGAAAGGGAAAAATACCTGGGGTCACCCTGGGGAGACACAAAAAGGACACGGAGCAGCTCTGGTCAAAGCAAACTAAAAAACCTTTTATTAAAACATCTGACTGCATATATATATCTTTTTGAAATGTCATTGTTACTGGAGGGTGACAGTGCCACCTCCTCAATGTCACTGGGCAACCCAACTGTCTGTCACATTGCTTGTCCCCCATAAAGGAATGAAAAACAATAAGTTATTTACATAAAGTGTGTAAGAAAGTTTATACAAAAAATGCAAACATCAGAAGGCTTACAAAACTTAAGAAAATCAGGGTGACAATCTGGTGCTCGAAATGAGGCAGCATTCTCAGCTGTGGGTGTGGATGGAGGGCAAAGCAGAATGTTTTTGGTACCAGGCAGAATGGGACACAGCAGGTGCCACTGTAGTTTCCCACACCAGTGGCTTTCCCCTGCCCTCACACAGACAGCACTCTCACCCAGGATTGGTGCAGGAAACGTGGGTGAGAGGTTCCCCGAGAGCAGAAATGATCCTGCACCAGCCCAGCCTCCCTCCCTGCTGTGCTGAGCCTTGACTCAGCGTGTGGGGAGTCACAGCTGGGGATGTCCCACGGCACCTGCAGGAAACTTGAACTGAGTGTGGAGGTGGTGGTGATGTGAGGGCAAGAGCTTTGATGAGCTCAGCAGGGGGAGAAGCCTCTAGGAAGGATTATGCTGATGTGTTGGAGGTGAGGAGCTCCTAGAGAGCATCACCTGCAGAGTCCATGCCTGAGGACAGCCCCTGTGGCAGCAGTCCTGGGGCTGCAATTTTTGGAAGAGGTGCATTTTTTGGTGGAGTATCCCCCGAATCTTCACACAGGACTCCGAGCTCTCCCCTGAATCAATTCTATCAGCAAATGCTTGCACACAAACTCATGCTCTCCTGGAAGAAAACTCCTCTAGCCTGACTTTGCTTTAACTCCCAGGCATTGCAGCTGCTGTTTCTTTACTCTGCTGAATTCATGTTCTCACCCCAATAAAAAAAATAATCTTGTGTTTGCTACAAAAAAAAAATGTCACTTCATTAATCTGAGCCCCTCTGGCTTTGCTGTCACAAAATGTTGCTTGGAAAAGAGAAAGCTGCTCCAGTGCTGCTGCCTCAGAGAGTTTGGGCACTCCAACACTCCAGCCAGGAAGACAAAAACATTCCCTGCTTCCCACCACCTCCACCAGCATGCTTCAAGAGTGAGCAGGAGGGAGGAAAAAGCTCTTAGTGCCCCATCCATGGCTGTGTCACCCCCCCAAAATAACACCTGTCATCATCAGCCCCTGATATTTTGGGTATTTGACACAATACATGGGAGATAAGTTTGGGGACATCATTTTGCAGTGCCATCCTGAGCCTTCAAGTGCTGCAGCTCCTGGCTCTGGCTTTGCTGGGAGATGTCAGGATGTTTTGAGACAGGAATCAGTGAAGGCCAAATGAAGCTTCTGTCACCAGTTAAGTGCTCAAATGGGCCTGCAAATCTCTAGTTTGGGTTGTTTTTTTTTAGTGTGTGCTATATAGAATAAAATGGAAAGAAAATCCTGAGTTTTCTCATTGTAGAATCCAGTTTTATTGGTAACAAAATGATCCTTTTATCCATATTTACCAAAAAATTTGCTATATAAAAGATATCTTTTATTTCTGATGTCAGGATGTAATTTTAAAAAAATGTAATAAGAGTGGAAGTTAGAAAATCTGGCTGAGTGAGCTCTCAAAGGGCCACATGCAATAATGCCTTAAAGGTTGTGTAGCACTGATTATTCTGAGGGATCAAAATGACCCTCGAGTTATTAGAATTCCTCATTATGCACTTTTTAGGAAAAATTTGGGCAGTCCTCAAGCTGCGTGTTCGGTGTTGTAGTTTCTCCCTTTTGGTAGTTACAGTTACTTTGGATGAAAACAGTGACGACAGCTGTGGAAAAACCCACTCCAGCTTTATCAAATGGGCCAAGTGAGGCTCCCTATAATCAACAAGTGGTGTAATTCCATACAGAATATTAATTGCAATATTGGCCCCCTTCCAAAAGAGCTCTTTACAGCTCCATTGAAGCACTGTTTGCTCTGATCTAACACTAGTTATAGATGTTACTGCACTTTTTTTGCCATTAACTGTGTGAGGCAGAAGGGCTGTTCTGCTCAACACATGGATCATGCAGAACGCTGCTCATTTCAGAGCCCAAATATAATATTTTATCATCCAGTGAATCTGAAATTTGCTTGGATAGAGCTCAATCTTGCACCATAGAAGTCTATGAGTATTTAATGAAAGCTAAACACGGCCTGCATTGATATGATTTATGGATTTGTTGTTTATATGCTAAAGGCTTCTTTACAAGGCTTATATCACCATATTAATTCCTTTAAACATGTCCATCTGCACTCAAATAATAAAAATACACATATGGACTGTAATGAAATACCATCCTGAACCATGCAGGGCAAGAAAATTCATGCTGCAACTATAGCAACTACTAAAATAGCAAAGCACACTGATTTCTGACATGAACCTGTTCCTAATGTCCAAGAGACACTGTGTGCTGCAAGCTTTATATACCAGTTCCCAAAATATCCGAGTCCTGATAGGATGAGAAAATACTGTCATGTTCTTGCACCAGGCCAATTACAAAGCTGTAGTTCCTGTGCTGGTAAAGATGTTTCCTGTTGATAACACAACAGGACAACACAGCACTTAGCTGCTAATGTTATCTGGCACCCTTGTGACCTCTTGGAAACTTGAACAATTGTAGAGTCCACGACACGCAGAAGCCTCTCTTCTTGTGCTTTTGTTTGAATAAATAAGCAAGCAAGAAAATAAACACTTGGTTCTGCAGCCGTGTGCCCGTTGTTGGCCAGGGAGTGATCAGAGGTGGCTGGAGCACAGAGGAGAGCTCAGCTCAAGGAGCAACAGGTTCCTACCCCTGATGCAAGGCAGTGTTTGACTGATAAGTCCTTTTCTAAACAAATACAGTGCAAAGGTGGAATTTTACGCTGTAATTTTTTTTTTTTGTCCATTTAAAACATGCTCCTTTTCAACTTTATAGACTGCTTTTTTGTGTTTGGAGATGAAAAAGCAGATTTCATTTGTTTAGAATATCAGCATTTCTGAACAATCCTCCTTCATTATCCTTTACCTCATGCCTTTCTTTTATACTGAAATTTTTATTTTATACTTTTATACTGAAACTTTTATTTTATACTTTTATACTGAAACTTATACTGAAATTTCTTCAAAACCTTCCTGTCTGGGCAGTTTTGTCCCATTTCCTTGGCCAGACAGCAGCAGTGACAGGTACAGCTTGGAGCAGCATTCCAGGAGTTTTAGGAAAGGACTTACTGAAAATACAAAACAGTACCTGAATTTGGGTGTTGTATTACCCCTCAATAACTGTTTCTAACATACATTTGAGATCTCTACACCCACCATCCAATATTTGCCACAGTTAATGTAAAATCCCCCTAAATCTTGATACTACAGGAAACCCAGTGCCCCTACTTGCTCCAGGACTTGGTGGGATATTTGAATTCTTCATTCTCTGCTGGGGAGGATCCAGCAGCTTCTGTGACCTCTTTAACTACTTAAAGTATAAAAACCCAGATCAAGATTTGCCCTCTTTCTGATTTGGAGCAACACCCAGTTCTCACCAGTGCAATCCAGTGTGCCCATGAAGAATCTCTCTGCAAAGCTTCCCCTGAAATCCAACAGGTACAGCAGTGACCTGTAACCCTGTAACCCAGTGGCTTTAAGATCCATAAATAACAAATGGATGGATTTACCTTATGTGCCTGATTTCCCTAGATATTTTTCTATTCCTCAAAATCTATGGTGCAACCACCAAACTGCCTCAGATGGTCGAAGAAATTCTCAGATGAGGTAGAGGACATTCCTTGAGAAGGACGGAAAATTGCTTTTTCTTACTAGAAAAATATATTTTAAAGCCTTATAATTGAATATATAGCCTATATATTGAATATTTGGGCTTTAGTGTGAAGAGTGAGTCCTTTCATTGGTCTTTTAAACACCCCATCTCTCTTCACCTACACCTGCCCAACAGGAATAGCAGAGGTAAATCTAGTCAGCACTCTTCCTTGCTCCATTGTTATTCCTGCTGGAAAGAGGCAGAACTTCTTGCAGTGGTTTCCTTTGAGTGGTGCTTATTCACAGCAAGTCACAGTGGGAGTGGGTGGGAGGCAGAGTTCATTCATTTTTGTAGCATAACATAGAGCAGATTGTGTTTGGATTTCACTAGATATTTGTTGTTTTACGTTTCTTTGCTTTATGTTGGAGAAGGGCCTGCAACAAAACTTTGATCCAAGGTACAAATCCACAGCCAAGATTTGAACTAAGCCTACAAAACTTTCTCCAGAACAGGCTGTAGCCCAGCATGCCGACTCTAGGAGCGTCTTGTTCTTCACGTTGCTGGTCGTTTGATTCAGGCCTGTTTCTGTTTATTTATTTGACCATCAGCCCACAAACAAACTTGGAGGCTCCGTGATCTAGTCCACAATTTGTTGAGAGTAACTCAGAGTAATTCCACCTACAGCAAAATGAAGTTTCATTGATGCAATGCTGCAACTGTCCAGGCAGGAGTTAAGACCAGATGGACATAAAGAGATGCAGTGTTGAGGAGAAATGAGATGAGGAGAGGTATTAAACTGGGCATAATTTCTGGTGTTAAACTCAAAATTATCCAAATCCTCTGGTTTAATGAGTTTGTCAACAATGACAGAGCAGCAGAACAGCTGGAGTGGGAAAAATGGCTTCAACCTTCCAGTGTAGTGCCTTGGATTTTGCAGGGCTGTGGAAGGTCTCAGTTTCAGATGGCTCTTTGCACCAATTCTTAGGAACTTAGTCCAGAATGCTTCCTGATAAAACAACACTCCTTCATTTTCAGGAGAACAAATACAGATCTGAGTTTAGCTATAACTCCTATCTCTAAAAAAACCATCCCTACATCTTTCTCTTTAGGAGCTGGTGTGAAGGAACAGAGCCAGATGTGCTGCTGCCCAGAGCAGTGAAGGCACTGTTGATCCACACCTTGATCCTCACACAGCCCTGCACTGCCAAAGCCTGGGAGGTCACAGTCACAACGCAGGAGATGTACAAGGACCTTAAAACCCATCCTGTTCTATCTCCTCCCAAGGGCAGGGACACATGGGGCTCCAAGCCCTGGCAAACCTGGTCTTGAATATTCCAAGGGATAGGGCAGCCACAGATTCTCTGGGCAGCCTGTGTCAGGGCCTCAAAACCAATTGTTTTTGCTAATATCCAATCTAAACCTTCTCTCTGTCAGTGTGATGCCATTCCCCCTTGTCCTGTCACTCCAGGCTCTTGTGAAGAGAATTTCCATCTTTCTTGTGGGCTGCCTTCAGATAGTGGGAGGTCACAGTTAGGTCACCCCAAAGATTTTCTTCCCCAGGCTGAACAAACCCCAGTTCTCTCAGCCTTTCCAGTGCTGCTCCAGCCCTCTGATCATCTTGGGGGCCTCCTCTGGACTTGTTCCAACAGCTCTGTGTCCTTCCTCTGCTGGAGCTCCCAAAACCCCCAAGTTTTTCACTAATTCCCTAATGTGCAATAGGCACACAGAGGATTCTCCTGCATCTGCCTGCAGCGAGCTGTAACTGTGCTTTCACAAATGCTGAGTCAAGACAACGTGCTGTAACTACAGGAGAAACAAGTTTTATCTGTGTGTAGGGAGGGCATGACTTAGAGAACACATTGAATTGCACAAAATGCCGTGGAAAGAAGTTTTACAATTGTTTGTTTACATTTTGACTTCTCCTGTAGTGTAAATAACATTGGTGCACAGTTAATTACTGTGGCAATTAAGATTATTCATATTGTCCCTTAACTTTGCTCTCTCATGCTGTTTTCTGCAAAGCCATCAACCATGCCAGGGCTGCTGAAATTACAAACAGCAGTGGGTGTCAACCACAGAGGGGAAAAAAAAGCACTGAACATATTGCAACATTGCATTTGGCACAAGATAAAGACAGAGGTGCCAAGGTTTAGCCTTTTTATTTTCACAGAATAAAGTCAGAAATAAACAGGTGCAATCTCCTAACCAGAGGCAAATCCACTCCAGATAAAGTCTCATGATCTCTCTTTATGTGTAAGGATGTTTTATAGACAAAACCAGCTCAGACTAGAATTGGGAAGCAAATATAAGAAGTCCAAAGAGTATTCTAGCAGAAAAAGTTGCCAAGAGAGAAGGAAGAGTAGGAAAACCTTAAAAAACACACAATTAAAGACTCTTCAGCTGGAAGACCAAGGTAGAATCAAGCTTTTCTAAGGTACCCATTTTACTTGATTGGGAAGTAAGTTCTGGCTTAATTAATCAAGACAAAGCAGTTTTCTCTAGAGATAATCAAATGTGTGGGGGTGAAAAGGTCCTCTATTTTTTTTTTTTAAATATTATATCACACAGGAGCTTTCAGAGCACCAGCTGAGGTTTAATTTGTGACCCAGCACCAATTTACAACCCTGAGTAGCTGCTCCTGTGGTGCTGCACCAGGTTGTCCCTTCCCTTGGCACCAATCCCTCTCCTGCACTTTGCAGGAGTACCAGTATCAGCCCCATGAAAGAAAAAGCAAGAAATAAGAATGTTAAAATATTAATGAATGTTATCCAGCTAAATTGCGAAGTTGCTCAACTCCAAAAAAAAAAAAAATCACACTGCGTAAGGCTAAAAAAAAATAATTTAATTACATGTTTTGGGTGGTTTTGAAGAGTCACTAAAATAGCTGTGCCTTCCAAATCAAGGCACGTTGGGTACACAGCGTTCACACGACTCTTACTGGTCCGTACTGGGAGCAGCGTGCTCGGAATGCCATCTGCTGGCAGAGCCAATGGCACAAAGCGAGTCTGGAGCTCTCTGTCATTCCGAGAAAGCCCAGAGCAGCTACACACGCACTACTACAGGAAATAAACTGCTCGGACAGGGAGCGCCGCTGACGCACCTGGAGAGACAATTATCTAATCAAGGAGCAATTAATGCGTAATGAAGTGCCAGGTCTGTGCCTGGGGAGGGACTGGGAACGTTCCTGCTGCGAGGATCTCCAGCCAGCTGCCAGCACAACTCTGAAACCACAGTGAGCTGAAAACACAGATTAGACACTTCAAACATGCAAATTGTCTTCTAAAAGTCTTTTGTATCAGGCACTTACCTATAACATGGTGGCAAACCGAGATATTTACATTTTACCACATTAAGCAGAGAAAGAAGTTCAGTGAGATAAAGATTTAGTAGTTGGTCTAAGAACAAAACTTGTGGGAAAAGAATTACTCATAGGATCACAGAGTAGTTTGTGTTGGAAGAGATGTTACAGCCCATCTCATTCTAAATGGGACACCTTCCACTGTCCCAGGCTGCTCCAAGCCCTGTCCAGCTTAGCCTTGGACACTTCAGGAATCCAGGGCCTCCCCACCCTCCCAGGGAAGCTTCTTCTCAGTGTCCCACCCAAACCTGCCCTCCTTGGAGGAGATCAAGGGCTGGAGTAACATCCCTTGTTTCTGCCAGTGCAGCTACACAGGCACCCACACTGTAACAATGAGTGGATGAAAAGGAGGGGGGCACTTTGCTTTCTGAGCACCAATTTTATGGTGTATGGGTGGATTTTGCCAAGAATAGAAAAGTGAATTTTTTTCAGAATTTGGTAAATAAACCAGGAATAGCAATACTTCCTGCTTTTATTAAGTTCTGTTCCATGACTCACATTACAAGAGCTGAGCATACTCTGAGATTAGAGGCTACTACCTGGTGTAGATCAAACTGAAAAAGAATCAGGCAAAGTACAACTGATTCAAAGAGGACTTTCTACCCTTTATTACCTTCTGGACAAGCATGGCTGATGCCCCATCATCAAAACAGTCAAACTGCAACAAAACAGGAGAAAACATGGTTCTGGTCCACGAGATCCAAACTTCAGGAGGAAAACAAAGCTATGGAGAGTCACATTTTACAGGCATAATTAGAGCAAACACTTGGAAAAATAAAGTCAGCAGAAAGTGATTTGTCAACCAGATACAGTTTTAATATAAAAAGTTTTAGTCCAGTCATAAGCTTAATTGTTCAAATGAAAATGAGTAGTGGAACTGAAATCTTGAACAAGATGATTCTGACATCAAGCTTTTTTGGGTGACAGAGTCAGAACACACCTGCCCACACCCATGGTTGCCAAAAACTGGGTGTGTGGTTGTTGCCAAACACCACCAGACATGAGATTTCCTGAGGCATATCTTCTGTGATGTCACAGCAGCTGCAGCCTGGGGGGAGTTTAGCTGATTTTTGGCTAATTGTACACACAGGTGTATCTGTGTAGAGTCTGCAAGGATTCAGTGAGGACAGTGGCTGAAATCCCTTCCCACTCTCTGTGGACACTCCTGGACTCTCCCACCAGTGGAGAATCTTGCACACAGTGTATTATCATATCCCATCTGCAGACAATGATATTTAGATTTTGATGGTTTAAGTTTAGCACCTCTCAGGAGTACTAAATTCAAGCTAAAACATCCTAAAAGTTGTGTAAAGAAAATACTGATAACCGTCACAATTTTCCTGAAAAAAAAAACCTCACCAAAACCCAAAATAACTATGTACACCCATGCCAATTGTAGCTTTTGAGAAAAAAAAAATGAAATGGCATGTAAAAAAAAAATAATACCTTTAAGAACAACATTGCAAACTGTTATTCATTCT
Source organism: Peucedramus taeniatus (assembly GCA_013400575.1). Classification (NCBI taxonomy): domain Eukaryota; kingdom Metazoa; phylum Chordata; class Aves; order Passeriformes; family Fringillidae; genus Peucedramus; species Peucedramus taeniatus. Next base: position 75,443 of record WBNO01020392.1, on the reverse strand, counting down.
GCCAGGAAGATACAGTAATAGCTGTTTACAAACAGAAAAGACTGAGAAAGAAAACATCTCTCCTTAGGGCAAATGAAGTTAAACAATTCTAGCAAACTATAGCAAAAAGGGGAAGTATTTGCCCTAAATTAACACAAAAGGCAAGCTGGAAGAAAGATGGCAACTGTATTTTTGTGGGCCTCTTCTTATACAGTAACTTCCAGGAAGAGATTGGAGTATATTATTATTATCTGGAAAAATAATCATAAACACCCAATCTTCCTACCAAATTACATTACCTCTAGAAGTATTTTGGTCTTTTAATCCCTAATCTAAGGCTTCATGCCTACATATGACAACTGGGAACTTGTTTGATGAACAGAAATTTGAAAAAGCAAATACTGGTCAGCTGGCAGAAGGTTTCCAGGCCCTGGGTGTCACAAGGTTGGAACTCTTTCATCTGCATTTTGACTGAGTGGAGCCAGCAATCCTGCTTCCAGAGACTCCCACAGGCATTTACTCCTGCCATCTCTTGTTCTCAGTTAATTTACAACAAAACCCCTATTTTTATTTCCAAACCTTTCACTTGAAGCTGTTCTCTCAGATAAATTCAGTTGAAACCATGCAAAAAAAAAAGCTAACAGTATTTTTTGACTTCAGATAATTTCAACTCATATTCTGCATTTCTTTTTAAGTTAACAGAGCTGTGAATGAGTTAAGGCACCCAAATGCCCAGAAAAAAAAACAACCAAAAAAACCTTGGGCTAAATACAACAAAGTGTTCAGCAGTCATTTAATTGCACAATCATCTCCCTAATTTGTAGCATAATGCTGCCAATGTCTTTAGGGATCCTAAAATACAAATACTAGAAACTCTGTGACTGTAACAGACAAGGCATCGACAAGACATTCCCAAGGTTCATTCTGGATTCCTGGCTCCTCAATGTAACTGCTACTCCTAATGTAATTAGCATTTAGCAGCAAGATCAGCATGTTCTAAGAATGAAATAAATATTCACACAATCAATACTAATGGTTTAAAAGCTCAAACACATTATTGAAATCAATAAATTTCCAATCTTTCTTCTGTCAATCCAAGATTGCAGAAACGAGACCCTTGGCAACAACATTCACAGCTCTCAGGACCACAGAAGCTTCTGCAAATGAATTCTAGGCCTGAAGGTTTGTTGTCTGTGGTGCCTGTGAGGTGTTTTACTGTGTTCGGAGCTGGTAGTCTGTAAAGGGGAAAAAAAACAACAAAAACCCAATTTTAGTAATTTGTCTCATTCAAAGGAGTAAAGCAGAGGAGCAAGTTGGGATAAAGTGATAAAATGTATTATTGTATTAATATATATTATTAATGTATTAATATATATTAATATATATTAATAGAAGAATGTGCAAATATCAATAAAACACTGAGAGAGGGAATAGCCTTCAGCTGAAGGAGGGAAGGGTTAGATGGGATATTAGGAATAAATTTTTTCCTGTGTTGGGGTTGAGGTGCTGGCACAGGGTGCCCAGAGCAGCTGTGGCTGCCCCTGCATCCCTGGAAGTGTCCAAGGCTGGGATGGATGGGGCTCAGAGCAGCCTGGAATAGTGGAAGGTGTCCCTGCCCAATGGCAGGGGTGGAACAAGATGAGCTTTAAGGGCCCTTCCCACCCAAACCAGTTTGGGATTCAAAAATCCTGTAAAGTAAACTTAAACCTTGCTTAGAATGGCCATGAGAAGCAAGGCAGTTGAGGGCAGTCATGTTTAAATGCCAGAAAAAAATTAGAAAAACAGAAACAAACAAACAAACAAACAAAAAACAAACAAACAAAAAAACCCCACCAAAAAACCCCAAAAAACCCAACAAAACTAACTAAAAAAACCCAAAAAAAACCCCAAAAAACCCAAAAAAACCCAAAATGACAACAACAATGCAACCACAGCACCAAAAAAACCCAAAAAACCAAACCCCACCATTTTTCCTCCTAAAAATCTAGTATTTTGTACTAGACAGTGTCTTACACATTTTCAAGCTGGCAGAATGATATGTGTGAGCAAACTGCTAATGACGTATTTGTTTTTAGAGTTACCAAATTCCAGCTCAATTAGAAAATACTTGAACAGCATTACCACTCTACCCCACTGGGTCTTTTATTAAGACACCACAAAGGGAACTAGAAAAGCAACAGTGTAGTTTCATTTACTGAGTATCTAAAGCAGGTAGTTCCATACTCAAAAACAGGAGCTTCAGTTTGTAGGTGTATTCTGGAGAAACAAAATATTCCCTTCCTCTCACCTGCATTCCACTCCCCCAAAAAGGAGACTAGAAAAGAAACACTTTAATCTATTCTCTAACTAAACCAGATAGTCCCATACTCAAAAATACAAGCTTCAATTTGTAGGTTTACTCTGGAGAAATAAAATATTCCCCTCCTCTCACCTCCATTCTGGGTGATGTACCGGACCCAGGGCAAAGCCTGGTAGCCACTCTTCTCAATTATCTTTAAGTAACGAACCTGGAAAGAAAGATCTGTAAGACATAAAGCCTCCCATGCTGACAAACAGTCTTTAGGAAAAAAGAAAAGCAAAAAACCCGACCCTTTTATGGGTAAAAATCTGTCTTGTGGATAAAACTGAGTAGGAATCATCAAGGTGAGAAACACCTCGTGTGTTAGAGCCCAGCATGTGAATTTATTTTATTTCTGTTTTCAGTCACTGACCTGGATTCCTGAAGTGGTGAAATAGGGAATCTCAAATTTTACACTAATGGGAGGTTTTCCTTCCTTGTCTTCAGCTTCAACACTTGGAAGTCCAAAGTGAGCTCTCATCAGGTATTCCTTTCCACCCTATCCAAAAGGGACAATTTTTTTTTCTTGAAACAAAAAAAATAATAAAAAACTTGCAACAATACAAGTAGTTTTCTTAACGTCAAACTGCTGAACTCCACTATTTATTCCAGCTCTTCTCCAGGGCCTCAAAGTAACAGGCATTTTTATTTTAAAAATCATCTTTTTTAAAAAAAAAAAAAGATGCAGATCCAGCCTGAGGCATAATTCATTTTCTTCCAGCCTCATATTCAAAAATTCAGATTAAATAGTGACACACAGCTGCACTATCACACCATTAGCAGTGGATAGAGCTCATGCTCATGGAACCACCCAAGAAGTAGAGCCTGACAAAACTCAAACAGCTGCTGCTAAAGCCAGGCCAAGGATTACACCACCCAGAGACATCACTCAAAAATCTGCTCTCTGCCCAGATTCTGAAAAAATATCCAAATGAAACAAATATAAGCAACATCTAATAAAGATCTAACAATCTTTCATCCATGGAAAAAGAGGATGAACTGCTACTTGTCTGATACTGACAGGATTTGCTTTAGGCAGAGTCTAAATGTGAATTAAATATTAGTGTTAAGTAATTATTACACTCTTTGGTGGTAAGAGTAAAAAATAACACTTACTGGAAAAGATTTAATGGACCAGACAATTTCACTGTTCTCTGGAACCCATTTGACACTTCCAACAGTGGTTTTGAACTTTGGCGAGTCTGCATCATTTGGAACTGGGATGTGAATCTCCACATTGTTGGCAGTTGATCTACGCTTAAATTGACTCTTTGCCTAAAGAAGAAAAACAATAAAGCAGAAAAGTAGGGCCTAAGTTGTTCCATGATGCTGGCAAGCTCAGAGAGCTGTGAGACACACAGCTCCCCTCCACCCCATTTTATATCCTGAGAACCAGAACTGGAACTGAGATCATAACTGACAAATGAAGTCTCCAAAGGTATCTAAGTCCCACAGAAACCCTGAATAGTTGTACAAAAATGCATATACTACTCATCAAGCTTCAAAAACAAACAAAAGAACAGTAAAATTAGCCATAATTATTTAAGGATGTCTGACCTTGATCATGTACTCGATGCGGCTGTGGGAATGTTTCTCAATCACAGACTCAATCCAGATCAGGGGCTTTACCTGGTGGGGAAAAGACAAATCACAGCTCTGAGTTTTACTCTGACAGAGTCACTAAAATGTTGCTTTTCCATAAAACTACACTCAATTTGTGACCCACACAGAAAATGCCTCACAGAACTGTGGTTTTTTAAGAAATAATTATACAAATGAGCAAGTAGTGATATACCAATGAGCAAATGTACAAGAATTGTAGGCTTAAAAATGTCTCAGATTAATCCCTAGTAACAAACACTTGCATTGGAAAATATTTGATAGTTTTACATACTAGAGACTGAAGTATTTCTAGACCTTCTCTAGATTGAATTTTTTGACTTTTCTGAAATGAAGGCCACCTTTATCACCATGTCTGGCATACTCCAATAAAACTAAGTGACATAAATACTGTTGCTAACAAGCACAATGAATTGTTACACTGACATTATGTAGTTAGATTAAAAACACAGTATTTCAAAAACAGTTTCAACAGCAGATGAAAAAACAGAGACTTATTGCTAAGTTAAGTCTAAACTTTCTTCCTCCAGAAGGAGCGAGCACCAAATTTTGCTTTAACAGTTGACTCAAAACCCCATGTTTTTGAGTCAACATGCCCATGTTTTAAGGAAAAAAATGAAGGGAAATCTATTGTGGCTACAATCTAATCCATTCTCATTTTAAAAAGGCAAACATCCAGACTCACGTGGGTATTGAGACGATATGACATGAGCTCAAACTCTCCATCAGGTGGAATGAAGGAGATTGTCCTGTCGTTTTCAAAGCGAGACAGACGAACACACTGGTGGAACTTCACATCTTCCAGTTCTACTGATTTACTCTTCCCACCTAGCAGAAAACACACAGCTCACACCAACTATGGCCCAAGTCTCAGCACAGCATAGCTGCTGCCTGCTGACATTCCTCCCTTTTAGCCAACTTTCTAGGATCAGGGCAGTGACTGTCCCCCTGTGCTGGGCACTGCTGAGGCACCTTGAATCCTGCCATCAGTTTTGGGCCCACAAATTGTCACAACAAGGACAACAGTGAGGGGCTGGAGAGTGTCCAGTAAAGGAAAGAGAGCTGGGGAAGGGGCTGGAGCACAAGGAGCAGCTGAGGGAGCTGGGTGGACTCAGCCTGGAGAAAAGGAGGCTCAGAGGGAGCCTTCTCACTGTCCACAACTCCCTGACAGGATGGAGCCAGGTGGGGGTCAGGCTCTGCTCCCTGTCCCTTCCCCAACATGGGACAGGACAAGAGGAAATGGCCTCAAGTTGTGCCACTGGAGGTTTAGGTTATATTTTGGGACAATTTCTCACTGAAAGGATGGTCATGCATTGGCACAGGCTGCCCAGGGCACTGGTGGAGTCACCACCCCTGGAAGTGTTCAAAAGGCCTGTGGATGTGGCAGCTGGGGACAGGGGTCAGTGGTGAACACGGTGGTGCTGCTCAGCAGTTGGACCTGATTATTTTAGAGGGCTTTTCCAGCCTTCATGACTGTGATTAGCATGCTACCCAAGCACCCCAAACCTCAATACTCCAGATAGCATCTGTGATGGTTATCCTGACAGTGCAACACTCACGGCCTGTGTTATCAAAGAGAACTTTGTCATTCAGCCCAAGGCGCAGCTCTGGCATTCCTGAGAGGAAAACTCTCATTTTAATGGATCCAACTATCTCACTCCGTAACACGTTTCCGTTGGCACTGACCTGAACAAAGATGAAGAGGGCCTGTGGATGTGGCTGATGTGGTAAATCACAGACATCAAGAATGCTGTGACATCAAGAAACACTCCCACCCTATCCCCATGCCCTGGGTTTTCTTGGATGTGTTTCTTATGAGGAATTAATCCAGTAGAGTGAATTAAATCAGGGATGGGAAGCAGCACAGACAGAGGATAAAGGGACATATCCAAAAATCAGCAATACACACAATTAAAGCATTATTTGTACTGGATTTCCTTAATGATTACATTACTTAATTATTACATTACTTAATTAATGATTACATGGGAACTTAATGATTACATTGCTCTGAGTGTCACAGCACACCATCCACAGTCAGACTTTCTATTGCAGGTTTTCATATCAAAGGCCCTTTTTACACTTCCTACTACAATTCTCACACAAAAGTTGAAGCTCAAGGTACCCACCAAAAGGTTAACAGACTCTATGACATCCAGGAACACCTCGTTTTTCCTGTATTTTATCCCTTCTGACCTCCATGAAACAGCATTTGTAACAGTGGCAGGTGGGCGTGGGGCTCCAGTTTCAAGTTTGTGGCCTTCCTGAGTGATGTACCTTCACAACCAGACAATTAGAATGGAAAAAAAAAGAAATTTAATCTTTTTGATAATTAGAACACAACAAAGCATTTGTTTGCCTATGGAAAAAGGCTCAAAACATTCCAGGGGCTTTGTCACTGTTGAGTGATACTTACTCTTGTAAAATTTTACTATCAGTGGTTTGTGGATAACCAAAATCCATTAGCTCATCTAACAACTCATAAATAATAACAAAATTATCCCTAATGCTCTCTTCTTCCAACTCCTTGAAATATTCAGAAAAAACCTGAAATGCAACAAGAGGAGGGAGAGGGAGAAGAAGGACATTAACTGAGGCAGCACAGCACATGCAGAAGGTCTTCCTGCATCTAAAATAATAATCTTGTAAAGTTCCAAGCCCATACTTCCCAAACAGCAATCTGCTCAGATCAGCCCCAGGAAACCCACCACAATTAAAACAGATACAGAGAATTCTAGAAGGAACTATTATGAAAAATATTTATTCTGGAGAAAATATTTTTCCCAACAGGCACAGATGAACCAAACATGGGATCTGTGTGAGGCACCACAAGACATTCACCAATCCACACTCTCCTCCAGGGGCTCAGGCCTTGAGTAACCTCTCACAGCACCGTGCCCCATCCTCTGCCTACACAGCTACAAAATATCACTGCCCTTATCAGTCGTTAAGAAGGTATTTCTACAAAATAATCAAATATAAAGTAAAAATGCTGTTGCTGAAGTTCTTAAAACATGTGAAAGCTCTGTGCACTTCTCTTTAGACAGAATAAACCACAAAGGTTGCTTGTGAAATATACTCACCTGAACTACTTTATATAAAAATGAAAACACCAGTGATACACAAGCATTTTTCTTAGAAGTTGCAACAACTGATGAAGGATGTTCAGGAATGTCCATTTTAAAAAACGTTTGCTAAGTGCATTTTAAAAAGCCTAATTTTAGGCAATTAGAATAGCCTGGAAGAATTATGCATTAACTACTTAACAGCACCTATGATCTAAGGAGATATGAAGATAAACACTCAGGAAGTAATTAATTAAAAACTAAAACACTTTTCTGGACCTTATACTGCTGGTGCATATTACACCATGCAAAACATTTAAAAATTATTTAATATAACCAACTTTACTGAATACAGCCTTTTTACACCACTTCACCCGTTCTCCAGCTTGCATTTCGACATTTAAAAAAATGAAAACCAGCAACCCTTGTCAGGGCAGCACCCCTGCAGCACAAAGGATACGATACAGGTTGTTATGTTTAATCCACATGAAACGAACTCCTCCGTGGGCTAGGATAGGAGAAAGTGTCCCCTCTTCTTCCTTTTCCATAAGGATTGGCATAAAATGTTCCACCTCTGACATGTCCACATCTCCACGGTAATTCCGACAGATCAGAACCTGTGAAGAAAGCAACCAAACCTTTTTTTCTCTTTCATAAGGACGTTATCATGCAAGACACACAAATGCTTGGAAGGCCCCTCTAAAGCCACCCAGCTTCCCTCGAGCATTTATAAGTGCAAATCCCAATGCCGGGACACTTTGCCGATTAGAAAGCAAATACCAACATTTAATCGCAAAGTCATGTATTAGTAATTTCCAGACTTATCCCTCCCCTATTCCTGCTCACGGTCTAAGAACGATTTGAGAATAGAAAAGCCCGCAACTCCTCTGAGGCAAAGCAGCTTCAGTACCGGCAGAGATTAATTCCCGGGGGGACGCCGCCTCACCCCACACCTCCACGGGCGAGGGGCTGCAGGCCACAACTCCCCTGTCCCCGCTAAGCCGGGGCTGGGAAGGGGAACGCGGCCCCCGCAGCCCTCGCGGAAGCAGCGGACCCCGCAGCTCCGCTAAGCCGGGCCCGCCTCACCTTCCCCTTCAGGTCCAGCACATAGACGGCGCTGGCCGACATCGCCCCGGCCGGGCCGCGTCCCGCCCGCCTTCCGCTTCCGCGGGAAGTGACGCCACGGGCCGCCCCGGCGGCTGCGCGCAGCGCGGTGCGGCGGAGGGACACCGCGGGCGAACGGCGATGTTAAATAGTCCCGGCGTGATTTCCCCCCGGGATTGTCCCGGCAGCGCCGCCACAGCCGAGAGGCCCCGGCCCGCCCGGGCTGAGGTGCGGCTCCGGACACGCGCTGAGTACCCAGGCCTCAGCGGCGCCCGCGGTCGGGTTAGGAACAATATCCCGATTTGAGCGGCGCGTTAGGATTTGGAACATCAAGATGTCATCCCTCAGAGGGGGTGAGAATCAAACTCCACACTCCCCATTTCAAACGTGTATCAGCACCAAAAAAGGGATGAAAGCAGCGTTTTAATAAATTACATCGAATTTACAAGTTGCAGCAGTCCCCTCTGAAAGATATAAATGATACTGTTGATACTCAAGATATAAATGGTACTGTTTTCCACAAAAATCGGATTCAGTACCCGGTGCACAGCAAGCCAGTAATTACACACTCGAGAGACACACTGGTTATTTATTTCAGCCTTGCACAAGCCTGGATGCTCGGTGGGATCCCAGAAATCCAGCACATCAGCTATCAGAACTTGGACATCACTCAGAGCTCGTTGGCTGCTCTCTGTTTCATGGATTTCAAACCTCCCTTCTTGCTGGTTAGGCTTGAAAGTATACAAAGATCAAATATCCAAGGATATCCTTTCGTTAGACAATTTTACATATTTCACATTTTGCAACATGGCCTCTGACAGAACTTGATAGAAAGTAATTATACAATTCACATAACTTAGAAGAGAAACTTAAATGTGAGCCTGTCAGACTCTTCACTTCAAAGAGGGAGAACTGTTAGAACCAAAGAAATAAATTAATGTTTTCCATCTGGCTCACAGCAATTAGTTTTGGCCTTAATCTCACTATAAACACTAAAAAAACCCAGCCCTCTGCATCGACGTAAACCAGAGCTCCTCACCCCAGAGGAGACATTGCTGCACGTTTGGTTTAAAAAAAAACAAGTCTATAAAACAAGACAGTATAAAGTCATAAAAGCCCAGAAGATGTATTAGACAATATGGAGAAAAGACAGATTTACATGGCAACACTGCTTAATACAAACAAAACACAACTGCAGCTCCAGAGCCGTGAAAAGTAGCCCGGTCATTTAGTCCAGCTGACTTTGGGAATGTCGTAATGCTCAGTCAGAGTATCCAAGTGCCTGTTGAAATCCTGGGGAGGGAAACAGAAAGAAAACCGGTGCTGACATCACCAAATTAAACCACCCCTGAGTCCCGGCTTGTGTTTCACAGGGTGGAACAGTTCCTTCAGCCCAACAATAAACACGCTGGCCTGAGGAGCTCGGGATGGTTTTGCTCACCTCCACTCGCTGCTTGTGGGTTTTCGATGCTTTCTTCAGGATCCGCTCCATTTGCTGTAGGAGACACAGAAGGGCCGGTTACTCCGGCACTCGCAGCCCCCTCAGCGGCCGCACCCCAGGGGTGACGGGGCTTTTTAAAGCCTTACCCGCTTCTCCTGCATCTTCTCGTATGCCACCTGCGCCGGGGTCCGCTTGTCCAGCCCGCGCTTCTTCTCCTCCTCCTGCTTCTTGCTGCTCACGATCTGCTCCAGGATCTGGGCCTTGTCTTTCGCCTTCTTCTTCTTCCTGCGGGGAGCGCCCGGTCAGCGCTCAGCCCTGGAGCTCTGTGTCCCCTCCTCGCCCACCGTTCTCCCAGCCCCTCCTCACCGCCCCCCGTTCTTCCCCGGTTCTCCCCGATCCCNAGGCCCCCGCCGCTGCCCTTCAGCCGCAGCGGACCGCGCTGCACCGCCTCGTAATCCGCCATGGCGGAACGGCCGCGCCCGCGCCCCCTACCGGCTCCGCCGCAACGGCGCGGCCGGGACGCCTCGGGGCCGGGAGCCGCGCTCGAGCCCCGCCCGGCCGTTCCGTGAGGGGAACAAGGATCGAGCCCCGCCCGGCCGTTCCGTGAGGGGAACCGAGGAGGTGCCTTGCACCTCCGTGAGGGGGACCGGCCCTTCCGTGAGGGGTACTCAGGCAGCCATGAGCCGCCTTGCACCTCCGTGAGGGGAACCGGCTCCTCCGTGAGGAGAACCGAAGCGGCCATAAACCGCCTTGAACCTCCGTGACGGGGACCAAGAACGAGCCTCCTTAAACCGAGGCAGCCATGAGCCTCCTTACACCTCCGTGAGGGGTACCCAGGCAGCCATGAGCCGCCTTGCACCTCCGTGAGGGGAACCGGCTCCTCCGTGAGGGGTACTCAGGCAGCCATGAGCCTCTTTACACCTCCGTGAGGGGTACTCAGGCAGCCATGAGCCGCCTTGCACCTCCGTGAGGGGAACCGGCAGCGAGCCCAGTCCTTGGGGATCTCCGTGAAGGGAACCGAAACGGGGCTTGCAAAATGTGGAATATATCAAGATTATTTTAAATTAGAATTTTTTTTTTTTTTATATAAACTCTTTGTATACTTTCAAACGTAATCAGCAAGAAAGGAGACCCAATGAGTGGGAAGACCGCAGCTAGCAGCCTTTAGACAACGACATATGGGAACTAACAAGCTTTGGGGGTGTAATAAATCAAAATGTTAATGTATGTGTGTGTATACATTGAAAATTTGGCAAAGGACTCAAGGTCTGTATATCCTACAGCTGAACTATCTTCATTATAATACTTAAGATCATGCCCAGGTGCAGACCCTTCCCCATTTCATGTGGAGAAGTTAGCTGGGGATTGGCTAACTTGTATGGAAATTACTAAATAATCTTAATAGAGGGGTTGACCTTGGAAAAAGACTAACTCTGAACTTCTGTAAATAATGGCGTGGAAAGTCCAGTGGGATGTGTTGGATTTGTGGAAACCCACCAAGCATCCAGGCTTGTGCAAACAACGTCTCTTTCAAGTGTGTAATTATTGGCTTGTTGCACACCACATAATAAATCTGATTTTGAGGACAACAGGATGGAATCGCCTTGAGGAGAACACCCGGAGATCCAGGCTATACCAGGAGAAACCAGCCTCATCCCTCCCCACACTTCTGCTTGCACTCTGAACAGAACCATTCTAGATAGTTTTTGCTATGTGAAGATGCCCAGAGGAGCAAGCCTGCCCCAGGACCAGATCTTCCACCAGCCAGAGGGAACCAGTGACCCAGAAATAGAAACTTTACAGATCCATGAAAAAGCAGCCTGTTCCAATTCCTCCTTTTTTCCTTGTTTTTCATCTTCCATAGCATCACATTTCTGTTCACATGTATGAACTGTATACCCACACATCTTTTCAGTGTAAAGGCTGTATATGTATCAGTATGGATGGATGTCATGCTAATAACCATTAATTAGTACTAATGTACATCAGCAGATGATGCAGAAGAAAGGGAGTGAACAGACTTTACGGGTGCTACCTCCAGTACAAGCTACCATCAGCATTAGTGTATTTTAACAATGTGCATTAAGGGAAGATACTGGCACAGGCTGCCCAGGACAGTGGTGAAGTCACCATCCCTGGAAGTGTTCAGAAAACATGTGGATGTGGCACTTGGGGACATGGAACAGTGGTGACCTTGGCAGTACTGCATTAATGATCTAAAAGGGCTTTTCCAACCTTTACAATTCTGACCCTATAAAACGTGAGAAGGAAAGGAGCAGGGGCTACCACATTTCCATCATTTGGTGTTAAATTTTAAAGAAGGAAAACACTACTAACACTTTTCAGTTAATTCACCATAGCTGAAGGCATGAAAAAGCAGGGTCCACTGGGTCTACCTGCAGCTGAAGGGCACTAATGAGCAGCTATTACTTATTTGGCTAAATCCTGTAACCCGAGTCTTCGAGGTGCACACAGGAGACGGGTGAATGCTGCTGGATAAGAGCCTCAAGCAGCCAGACTAAAGATTTGATGAAATGCTCCTATTATGATACTTTGCAGCCTGTACAAGTTGGTTACCTGATCCTCTGCTGTACCTGAGCCTCATTGTTGCAGCTGTTAATAACTGAATATCCAGACGACCTTTAAAGGTGCCTTTGAGGAAAGAACTGACAAGAGTCAGTATTCCCAGCTCAAAATGGGCAACAAGCAAACCATTTTCACTCAAGAGCAACTGGATGCATATCAGGTATAAAGCAAACTAAATGGCTCTTTGGGCAGGACACTGAATAATGGCAAATGTGTTGTTGGGTTTTTTAAAACAATATCTTTTAAAAATTAATAAGCAGAAGTACTGAATTGCAGCAAAGATTTTAGTAATATAGTTTGATTTTTACATCAAAAGGAAGGGTTATAAAATACGCCTGATTGTATGCCAAAAAGAAATCTTTAATGCTTACATATACACTTCAGTATAACTTCATTTAAGTCACTGCATGGGAAAGGTTTGGGTCAATGCATGCTAAAAACTGTCATTTCATGTTATACTTTTTCTTATTTCATAGGACTGCACATTTTTCACAAGGAAAGAAATTCTGAGGTGAGTCTTCTGTGTGCATGTTGTGAATAAAAGGCAGAGACTGCTGTTACATATGGGGTCATGTATTTCAAAAATAATTTTAAAATAGATTTACTCAAATTTAAAGTGATACTTTGGGGCAATCCGAGCATTTTTGTTGACTTTTTTTCATTTACAAACCTTATCCTAAACTGAGTCAGAATTCTAAATTTTGTATGAATGTATTAGTCCCTCTTTATCTATTAGAAATGAATGTAATTAATTACATCTTAGTGGCAGCGACATCCACGGTTTTCTCACATGGTTTTCAGACAGATGCTTCAAAGTGTACTGTTATTCTCTGGAATACTTTGCTGGTTTATGAAAACTTTAATGAGTGTGTCAAGTTTTCTTCTTGTTATCTTGTAAATGATTACACTGCTGCTCCAAGACGCATTTTTCCCGAGCCTCATTGAACTCCCTATTTAATCTCTGGCCAAAAGATCTGATAAAGGCAGGATCAGGTGGGACTGAGAGTCCTCACTGAAAACATGAACTTGTTCTCCTCTCATGAGGGTTTGGCTGCATGTCATGTGTAAGCATTTCCACCTAACAGTTCTATAATGAAGCTTTGTATTTTTCACCAGTTGCTTGTTTTAATAACGGTTGTTCCAACAGAAACATACTGTTACTTAGTGACTGATCTCCACCTGGTAATGCATGCAAAGCATGAAAAATGAGGTGGAAAAGCAAAACATCTTGTTCTCAGAAGCCTAAAAATCCAACAGGCCTTTCTCTCTGTCTCAGGCTGTTTCACAGGTATCGAGATCTGGCCCCACAGCTCGTTCCCCTTGACTACTCGGACAAACCAGCCGTGACACTCCCCTACGAGCTCATCGGCAGCATGCCAGAGCTTAAGGTACCGAGCACACGACTCGAGTGACACATTTCAGTTTCATCTACCCTTTCTGAATAATTCATCCAGGACTAATTGCTGGGAGGCTGCCATAGAAATAAATTTGGGCTATCAAAGTAAAAAGTCTTTCTGGAAGCTTCTAGTAATTGCCAGAAAACATGCTGAAACAGCACAAAGGTTGAACTGGTTGTGGCTGTGTCTGCTTCTGACACAGCATTAGACAAGAACTTATAGGCAGAAAGGGGAGAAATTGCCAAAAAAGGTGTTTCAACAAAAATAATCTTGCTGCACTTGCCTTACCTGCACTGAAATCAATGCTAGTAGGGGTGACCTTGCCTTGCTCCTGTGCTCTGTTTCCCAGGACAACCCATTCCGCCAGCGGATAGCAGAGGTCTTCTCAGAGCACGGCGATGGCAACATGACTTTGGATGATTTTCTGGACATGTTTTCTGTCCTAAGTGAAATGGCTCCCCGAGACCTGAAAGCTTATTATGCTTTTAAAATTTATGGTGAGTGAGACGTGCATAAAAAGTAAGTGGGGCAATCCTGCAGCTTCATGCAGGGCTGCAAAATCCTCACTTTGTCTACCATTGGCTACCATTTCTTTTAATTGTACTTGAATATTTGTTCTCCCTCCTCTAAAAACCTCTGGTTTTCTTTATCCTTTTGTATCTAATTTATTTGGTATTAAGATTTACTACCAAATTTACAACTTGAAATTATCTACAGTTTTCAAGAGCTGATAAACATTAAGAAATATTTCTGTCTGAAGGGCTGCTTGGAAAAGTACAGCACAGAGGATTTGGCTCCCCATGAATCTGTAGGGTGGATTTGGGAGGCAGAGGCAGGGAAGCACACTGCAGGCTTGTTTTCCCCAAGGACAAATGTAAAGATTTTCTTTTAATGTATCATTTACAGTTACTTTCTTTATGATCAGTTAAAGACAAACAATATATCAAACCAACACAATCTTGCTGGAATGATTTAATGATGGCTTGGCTATGTTTAGCCGGTAAACTATTTACAGTTGTTACCCTTATGTAAGAAAAGGAGAAATTAAGAGATTTTTATTTTGTAACTAATTTCTTTTACAAATAGATAGAGGTAACTTAATTTCTGATTTGAGAGTTCTACTGATAAAAATCCACCACATCCTGGGAACCAAACCCTTCTACTGGGTCGTGGCAAACAACCATGTAAAATGCTGACTTTTGTTGCTTTAAATTAACTTCTTCTCCTTTGTTAGACTTCAACAATGATGATTACATATGCAAATCAGATCTAGAGAAAACTGTTAACAAATTAACCCGAAATGAACTGACCCCAGAAGAAGTCAGCCTTGTGTGTGAAAAGGTGATTTACGAGGCTGATGTGGACAACGATGGCAAGCTATCCTTGGCAGACTTTCAGCATATGATCATACGAGCTCCAGATTTCCTCAGGTAATATTTGCTTTTAATTTCTAACCCAAAATTCTCTTAGTTTCCTTGTCAGAAGTCTCTGAAGTGTGTGTTTACATCTCCTCAGCGTTTGCAGATCACCACTCTTCCTTGGCAGGTTCTAATAGAGCTGCCCACTGCAAACACTGCAAAAATAGATGCTTGAAAAAGCCTGGAGGCTTCTTGACTTGCTTTTGAACTTCCTAAGTACTTTTTACATGACAGAAGGTCCTTGTAACTTAAAAAGTTAGTATTAGCACTCAGGCTGCATTGATAAATGTATGAGATTTGCTCACTCAATGCTTAACATAGTGGTTTCTGATGCACATCTTACACAAAACAGCACTCAAATATTGCATTTATTTAATGTACCCTGCCTTTGCAAATGCTTTAAAAAATAAAGTTTCCAATTTATCAGAGTCCTACAATTAATTGTAGTAAATCCTTTAAACAGTGATACATAAGTGATGATGACTTCCTTTTTTTAACAGCACCTTTCATATTCGAATCTGAATCTAGTCAACCATGGGAACAGGAGTGCTTCTGGGACTTTCAACAACTATTACTTCACCTGAGATTACCAGCCATGAGAGCACAAGATGAGGGAAGCAAAGAGCACAACTTCTGGTAATTGAACCAGGCAGGGAACTGTCTTTCATTTATCTCTTTAAAAGAACAATTCATTAAGCTCTTCATCAGGATTTCCCTGTAAATTAGCAAAATGTCTACTCCCCACCCTCAGCTAGAGCAAAGCTGGCCTGGACAGTCAGAAGGGAAGTATTTTTTTTAAAGTTCAGATACCACCAGGTAGGAAAGGTACTTGTATCAACCTGTAACCTCTAAAAATTCACCCAAAAATGCCTTAACCAGTAAAAAATCCCTTTAGTTTCAAAAACATAAGTAACTTCTCTGATTATTTATGGTCTTAATAAATGGTCCAATGAATCAATTCCTGAATATTCTCCCACAGTGCAGGACTTACAGTCAAAAAGTCAGCATAGTTCAGAGACAGAAGAGTCTACCCCAGGTCCTGTCCCTCTTCTCCATTTTCAGAAATCCCCTATTTTCCACACCCACCAGGGTCCCTACACACAAATGATGAATAGGACAGAAAACTTCAGTTTGTAAAATTCTCTTTTCATAAGAAGTTTATTTATGCAGTGCTTAGGGTCCTGTACAAGAGAGTAAAAACAGACATACTGTAATAAACAACAGTTTTGTTTTAATACAAACATGAAAATCAATGAGAAGTGTTTAAGAAAGCAGTTGTAATGTGGGAAAGGTGGCAGCCAAAAGTGATCATTCGAAAAATACAATTTACAGTTATTTTTACAAATTTTGGGATGCATTGAATTCCCTTCAAAACAAAGTTGTAAGTCCCAACTCACACTCAATGTAGAGCAGATGATTCCTGCAGAAAGGCTGGAGAGACCAGTTAACCAGCCAGTTATCTTTATTAACCACAGAAACTCCAGGGATCAGTGAAGGATGGGTCAGGGAATAAGGCAGCCTGCAACACTCAGACTGCAGTTACCATTCACATTCCTTTGAACAGATCTTTAGTTAAGCTAGAAATTAAGACACAAGTTAGTCATCATTCTTCCTCAAGCCCTACAACTTCTACAAGTACAAAGGAGCCCATCCTCACACCGCTGTTTGTGCATTCCCCTGGCAAGTCCAAGAGAACAAGAAATCATGGCAGTTTTGAGCATGATCATCAGCCAAACACACCAGAATAACCCCTCAGCAATCATCAGGGAGATGATCAGCATCTCACAGGAAAGGAGAGACCAAGTAATTTTCAGCAGCAGTAAAGAGACTTACAATAATCCATAGGATTTATAAATCTGAGGCTGGAAGTCTGATGCTGGCATAAGGTTCTGATGTCAGGAAACATGAGCTGTGCCTGTCAGCACAGGACACAGAAAACACAGGTGTTAAATAAGTGTTAGAACAGCAGCTCCACCATTTATTGACTGACAGGTCTCCACCCCAAGGAGTGATGACTATGCAATGTACTGCAACCAGCCTCAAAAATAAGGTCAACCACAGAATTCCATGATACTCACTAAAATAAGGGATTTGAGGACATGCTCAAAAGTGAGTTTGTTTCTCTACAAAAGAAATGTTAATCAACTACCTGACATTTTAGTGGTATTTAGACACTGAGAATGTGTAGTAAGCACAGTTAGTTTTGCAGACCTACTTCAATTCCTCAGTTTTACAGGTTTTGTACCAAATTTCTGATTTTTTCCTCTTTAGTTAAAGAAAGCTTACACACAAGTAGATTACTGTATGTATTTACAGAGTACCTCTCTGACAATTGCATTTTCCATTACATTCATACTTAATAAACACAGTAATTGAATGATGTGATGGAAACATACTGTACTTCTAGATTTGATGCCTGTGTTTAGTGACACATAGCTAAGCCCATGTGCAGTGCAGTGTCTTTAACCTTTTCCTCTCTTACACTTGCATTTTAGGTTTCATGTTGCTTACACAGATTTAATGTCTGTGTAGAGCCTTCATACCCAGAAGTACAGTGATGACTGTAGTCACAGTAACTGCATGAGACTTCCTGAGATCAAGCAATAATGTTTTCATAAACCAAACCATTTCAAAGGAAATAATGTTATAATTAGATACATCAACACATGCAACAACCAGCATAAGTTTAAACAGAAGGTATTCACACATGAAGAATTCTGAATGCGAGAGTAACTTCAGATTTAGAAAATGAGTGAAAAATCACAATACCATCCTTCACGTTTTACCCACTTGTAAATGAATATGGTTTGCTTTCCCATCTTGGGATGAGTTATTGATACAGTCCACAGGCAAGAACCAACACCATGGCAGACCCATGGTAACAAGTCAGATATACACCAATTTTTCCAGTCACTCTGAAAAATAAATCTGGCTCAGCATCTGGCTGTATAAAGCATAATACAGATGCAAGACAATCCACAGTTATTACTAAGCCAGAAGAAAATTGTTACACAGTTATGTAGGAAATTCAGCCTGTCTTATCACCGCCCCAGTTGTGCCTCAATCATTTCTTGAAGCACACACTAACTTTTTAAAAACATCCTTAGCTCAAGACAGAGGTGCTGCTTGTCCAGTCTACAGGTCTGTGTTAACTACACTCTGTCTATAAGCCTCCTCAGTAACTCAGCATGGTTTTATCCTACAAATACATCTATGTGTAAATCCACTACAGGGCATGTTCATCAAGTCCTCATGCTAAAAAGCCACAAGTAAACAAAGAACCAAACCATCATAAGGTTCTGGTTAGAGGAAAGCTTTAATCAGGACTGAGATCATCTAAAATGCATCTAAAATGCATTTCTATAAACCAGCAACTTACAGAGTGAAATCTTTTTCCATTTTAGAACAGGCAGTATTCCTCCTGGGCCCAATTGCATGCTGCAGATTTATACAGTTTAATTGTGAATCCAACAGATATTTAACCACAGCAACACGTATTAGCATTACTCTGAGGCCCAGAGTTCAATACCACAAACTTGAAGAAAACAAAACTGGTGAGTAAATTCCACAACTTCAAAATCAACTTTAATTTTACCCTTAAGTGCAGTTGTCAATGTAAACAAAGCATGTTTCAGTTCCAGCGAGCTGCAGGACACAGCTGGTGTGTTCACTGGGTCAGGTACACCACCACTGCCATCCTGGGCAGCACCCTTGGAGGCTGATGCTCTTACTGGCTCCTTTTGTCAGTCTAAGCCAGAGTCAGGCTTGCAGCCCCTGCCCTGTGAGCAGCACCCACCGAGGAGCTGTGCCTGGCTCTGGCCTTTCACACGTGGGAATGCACTGGGCTGGGTTTGTGGGGAGGAGTAACACAGCCTGCTCTGGGAGGACTGGAGGTGCACTGACACAAGCTGTGAGCAGGCTGATGGCCGCGGTGATCAACACCCAGCAGCAAGGCCAGTCCAGGAGATCTCTTCTCACAAAGTGTTCTGATGTGCAACATTTATTTGCATATGTGAGCAAGTGTGCTTGGGAACACACGACTGGGAGCAAGCAGTGCAATACCTTTCCTTGTCATGATTTAAAACTACCTACTCTGTCATGATAGCTCTGGAGTCATTCCCAGCTGGAGAGTGGTAAAGCCACCCATTGTAAGGTGACAGGTTTTGTGTAAGTGTCCCTGCCTGACCCTGGTTCTCCAAGACCAGATGACAGATCATCTGTACAGGACTCAGTGTAGGCATCAGCTCCTGTTAAACACGTCTGAATGTCTGCAGTACTTAATTAAGCACAGTCAAGTCTAACATGGATGAATTACCAATGGTAAGGACCCATTCTATGTACAGCACACATTCTTTTTTTAAAAAAATAGAGATTCCTTTGAGGCGAATTTTTTTAAAACTTCAATTGTACTTGTGGATTGTCTAGAGTAACACAGCTGAGTAAGAGACAGGCAGATCAAGGAGTTTCTCTGTAGTAGTAAAGAGGTGGAGCTGCAGAAAGCTCCCTTGTACCTCCCGGGAAGGCATCAGCCTGCACTGCTCACCTTGGTGCATTTCTGGGATGGTCTCATGCCACTGTTCTGTGTGCAGTTACACACTGGATATGCACGTGTACCATGTATGCACACCTGTACTTCATTAACAGTGGCATTTAAGTTTCTTATTTTGATCACAACTTCATCTCTCTAAACTAGATATGTGACAGATAGGAATGAAGAGTGAAGCAATGGTGCTGCATCCCAGGTCACATGTGATCTGTTCTTCCTCTGCTAGACAATACACAGGCCCAGTGGCAATCTGACAAAAATAAATTTGTTTTATCTCCAAAATTGAAGAGTCAGACAATTACCAAAATAAGCCATTTCTTATTCAGATGGTCACAGAGTGACAAGGTATGTTGGGAGCACTAAGTCCACAGAAAGAGGAAACCTCACTTAGCACAGGCACAGTCCAGCTCAGATTAAGGCCGTGTCCCTCACAGAAGAACACATCGGAAAAAGCTGCTTTTCTTTTGCTGGTCTTGTGTGATTTTGACTCCCTGGTTGCTGCCTTGAGGGCTATTGCCTTCCTGAAGATGGAAAGAATATCCAGTTACTTATTTATACTTTACAGATTCTTCCATCCATACTTCATCTGGTCACTCTTAAACAAGGCTGACATACACAAGAATCTTTTCCACAATCACTAGGAGGCTTCACTTATTTATCTGAGTCTTACACCAGCCACAACAAAAAACTGGAGAACTGCAACTGCAGCTTTTGGCTTCAACCAGCCCACACTGTGCCTATGCCTCAGCTTCCATCAACTCAAAGACAGATGAGACTAAAATCCAATAAATTACAGGGCATGTTGTTGAAAGGCCTAGGAATCATCAGCAAGACCCAAAATATCCCACTGCATCAGTTCCTGTCTAGTCACATGAAGGTGGAAATATCAGTAAGAGTAGAAAGAGCCTTCATTAGCTTCATTTCATATTCCTTAAGGAACAACCCAACATCATTGTGCATTTATTTGTTGTAAAAAGACAACCCAATTGCTGCTCAGGATATTCGTGCAAAGATTATCCAAAACCATTAATTCTTGACCTATTCTTAAATGGTTTGCAGTTTCTACCCTGAACTATGATGTCTGCCTCCTCTGTCTCTAATTTATGTGATTTTCAGATTGCAAGAGTGAGAAGTATCATTAAACTGCTCTACCCTCCACCTGACTTTTGATAAAACAAGTAACAGATAATTTTATTTAGAAAACCTCAACCATTGCAGCTAATTCCAAAATGCAGAACAGCCAACGTCAGAGCACAGCTTGACAAACTAAAAATACATTTCTAGAACTTTCAGGGATCCTTCATGAAAGAGACAATGACACATTTTTTTATACACTGTGAAACAGTTCTTGCAGTGTGGCTGTTGGTTTGTTTTTCCTATTTAAATCCAGCATGGATGAAATCAAAGTTACTCACCAACTTCTTGTCCATTTTTGCTTTGATATCTCTTGCAAGAGTGAAAAATGCCTGTGACAAGTCAAACAACTCAGTGTTACAGGGTATAAAATGTTTTCTAACAGTTTTGTACAGCAATAAGCTGCCTTCCCGAGTTTTGACATACTATACAAGAATGTTAGGTTTTTGGTATTTTTATCTCTGCTCCAGGTTTTAATGCTCCTTCTCTAGCTCCACACCTTCCTTCTGAGCCCCAAAGCCCCACTGCCACCCCCAGCCAGGGTCTGTGCTGCAGGGAAGTGCTAAACAACCCATGTGTGGTACCCAACAATGGAGTTCTGCATCCCACCAGCACGGGCAACTGCCCACACTGCTGGTTTGCACCAAGAGAACAATAAATACAAGAGAAAGGCATCAGTACTTACATTCTCTATGTTTATATTTGCTTTTGCACTGGTCTCCATGAATTTAATCCCGAAACTTGCAGCAAGCTGAACAAAAGCAGATTGCACATTAGCTGGACAATTGCAGGAACAGCTCCAAACACAGCCCCGGGCACAGCATCTGTCCCTGCTGCCACCAGCAGTGGAGTTGGGGATTTACTCATGCAGAACAATTTTCAAAAATTAGGAACTAAATCTCACTGTAACTGGCATCTGTTCTCACTGGCTTTGCTCTGCTCTTTTACACTCTGCACACATTTTAACTTGCTCTTTTTTATTTGTTTCTTGCATAGATACCTTGTCAGTCTCATAACAACCACAGCGCAGAAAAAAACTCTGCCTTGACTAAGTAACATCTGACATCAGGAAAGACAACCCCATCTACCTTGTCTCAGTGGCTTTCAGCCAAAACAGACATTTTCTCCATGTCCAACTCTAGCATCCTTTTAGAGAAGTCCCGCTCGTTGCCTTGCATCTGTTAGATAATTGACAAGAATCCTTAGCACAGGTTCTGCTGTGATCCCAGTGGGGAAAAGCATTGCCATGGCAGCGTGGGCACTGTTCAGTCATTCAGGAACACCACTGGGGCACCATGGCAGGGCAGCAGAGCAGGTTTTAGACTCTGAAAAGCCTAACTCAAAATACATCAAAGCCACAGCACTTACCTTCTCCCCTTGCTCTCTAGAGACTTGTCTTTTGTCATTTGCATCACATTTGTTCCCCAGGATCATTTTTTCAACATCTGGAGAGGCGTGCTGAGACAAACAGACCAGAAACTTGGGCTTGGCTTTTGTAGACAAACATTGTCAGACAGGTGAGGCACCCACTGAGTACCCAACACAGAGATGCCAGTCCTGAGAATCTTCCACAGATTTCCAGGCTCCCCCAACCCTTCTTCCCAGCAGGTAACCTGCACCATGGCAGTTCTTGGATCAATTGTTGTGGCAGGAAATTGTCACATTAGGTGCCCTCAGAAGTACAGAGGTTACAGCCCTCACAACAAATCACTACCAACCAAGGCATTCCAGGAGCTATTGCTGATTTCCATCCCACTTATCTTCCTACCCTGAGCATACATGACAAAATGTAATGCTTCTGAAGCAATTAAGCTTTAATTACTTTCAGAGGAAGAAATGACACCTTTAACAATAAGTAATGAGTAAAGAGAGAAATTACCTCTTCAATATTCCTCACCCAGTTCCGAATATTTTCAAAAGACTTTTCATTGGTGATGTCATACACTAGCATAATACCCTGAAGATAAAGAATGACTGTTTCAGCAGGAGTTAAAGGTTTATCCATAGCAGAGAGGAGCAACTCAACAGTGGCTATTTTTAACAACTGGTTCCCAGCTAATGGCAGTGAGATAAGGTGTGCAGGACATGTATTTATAGAGTGAAACATGGAGGAAGCTGCCTTTGCAAAGTCCTGGATTGTCCCAGTGTGGGAAATGGACTTGCAGAGAGTTCTCAGGGCCTGACAGAAGGCCCACACAGTATGCATCCATATGTAAACTTTGAGATAAGAAATGCTGACTTAGAAATACTATAGAATAAATATTTTTGGGAGAGAAATTGAGCTAGAAAAAAGTTTCAAAAGATGGTCTTGTAAATAAGACTAGACACTCTGGAGAAATAAAATTATGAAAGATGTATTGTAGTGGGACCCACAAGGGGTGGTTTTAGATGAGTGGTTTTAAGGTGTGGTAAAAGGTTGATAAGCCACGAAACACTTACAGAATACTGTAATTAGGAAATAATCAGCTTCTGATTGTGATAGCATGAATTATAACATCTGTATTGTCTCAGCCTTCTCCTGAGACTGAAAATGGACCAAAAGTTTTAAAAATACCTCTCAGTTACCCCATCTCTAAGTCAAGAAAAGGGAATTATCCAACATCCCAGCACAGCTGCAGCACCAGTGGGAGCAGGAGCAGAGCTGTGAGTGCCCAGCCCGGCAGAGCACCATGCTGCGAGTGTCCCATGTCAGAGCCAGCCGGGTTTGTCACGGCCCTGTCCCAGAAGCCCCGTGTGCCCTACCATGGCTCCCCTGTAGTAGGCGGTGGTGATGGTCCGGAACCGCTCCTGCCCGGCCGTGTCCCTGCAACACACACAACACGGGGCTCACGCAAACCACCTCAGCTCCAGTTCACACCACCAACAGCCTTCAATAAATCTATGCCACTCTTCAGAGCACTAGACTCTGCCTTTTGGGCTCTAAAATACCATAAACCACTCAGCAACACAACCGGATAAGAACCTAACGCTGGGTAAGCGCCTCAGCTCCCCACACACAGCACACAGCCCCAGCGATCAGATCCCTGCGGCACAGGAGCCTTACCAGATCTGCAGCTTGATTCGCTTGCCATCGAGTTCTATCGTTCTAATTTTAAAGTCGATTCCTGAAAAGAGAATCAATTACTTTACTCGCAGCTCCGCCGAAAGGCCAAATCCGATAGCTTTGCCCTCAATTCCGCTGCTCAGCATCACGTCCTCAGCGCTCCCTCCCCGGCCGGCTCCCGGGGGCTGCAGCCCCGCACGTACCCCGCCGGAGCGGCCCCTCACAAACCCGGCCGGAGCGGCCCCGCACGAACCCGGCCGGAGCGGCCCCGCACGAAC
>WBNO01020392.1:0-45287 GCA_013400575.1 Peucedramus taeniatus | reverse complement strand
GGGGAGCCTGGACTGGCCTTTAGCCCGGCGCGGGGATGAAGGCAAAGGGCATCCTTGTGCCACGGCACAGTCCTGCTGCCGACCCATTTTCCTTCAGAAGGCACCGTTTTGTTTAGTTCAGTTCTATTAAAGGAGGTTTCTCCTTTCCTAAAGAATTCCCAGCAGGTCCCCCGGGGTCCCGCCAGGCCCCCTCCGGGTACCCATCGAGCCTCAAGTGGTGCCGGCTCCCGGGGGCGGCTGCGGGTGCCACGGTCTGGGTGCAGAGGGGAGAGGAGATTAAAACCCTGCACCGTAACCCGCCTTTCTATCCCCTGGCAAAAATGCATAGAACCAGTGAAGGGCATACAAAATACACAGAGCAGAGTTACAGGCGAGTGTTAGCCATGGATACGTACATCAGTGGCCTTCTTCTCAGCCTGCTCCAGTTTTTCCTGGGCATCTTTGAGAGCCTCTGAGTATTTATCCAGTTCATCTTCAGTTCCTTTCAGCTTCTTCTGCAGAGCTACCAGCTCATCCTCTACCTTTCAAGAGAAAAAATCCTCAAAGTGAGCACAGTGATGTGGTATCAGTTACAGCTTAATATGATAAAACCACTCTTTACTATTAGTTTTATCCCGTTATAGCATACAAAAAGCCACAAAAGACCAGATCAAAGTTCTGCTAGTGACAGTAATCTGAGAATGCCAGGGAAGGATCATTAAAAACATGTCATCCCTGAAGAACATTGCCTGCCACCACACACACAGGCTCTGGTTTAGTACAGAACTTGGTATAAGCCCTTTCTCACCTCACTTGTTTTTTGGACACCCTGCAGTAGACTTGCAGCATAATTGTAGATGTTTTTAAATTATGTCCTTTTAGTGTTTGTTCTAACACTATTACCTGGTGATTTTTCAGGAAATTATTCAGTCCCTGTACAGCTGAAAAAAGTTATTGCTCCTTCCTTAATGATCTTTGTGTGTGGTTCAGGACACTTTAACCCAATGAGATAGTCTGGATGTGGGAGGGAGCAGGGCTGGCCTTGCTCTAGGTGAGACTTGGTGACCTCGGGAGGTCCCTTCCAGCCTGGATTATTCTCTAACTGTGGCCCAACACGATAAACTTCACTATACAATGAGGCTCAGACTCCTCCATACCATATAAATCCATATTGTTCACTAGAATGGTGCTATTTATAACCTGCTGGGAGGCTGTTCAGTGACAAACTGTCTCATGCTCCCTGAAGAATTCACGTTATCAAAGGCCTGCTGCTGATAAGGGTGAGCCTGCAAACCCATCTGCTTTATCCTTTCACTTGCAACACAAAACAGCTCAGTCTGTTGAGACAGTGATTTATCCATTTAGCTCCACCTTCACAGAAGTTTACTCTATGAAAACAGTTTGTGTTTTGGTGTACTTCCTCCATTTTACTTTCACTGATAGTTTTAAAGACGTTTTTGGTAGTGTGCTATTCTGGAATGTTATGTTGCAGAGAATAACCAGACAGTGTGAGAGAACTGCAAACCTTGCTTGGATGTTCTAACAGAGGGACAGTGAGCAGCATGAAGCAGATGCTGGCTTTGTGTATGAATATTAAATAACTATTTGAGTACTGTGCCCACATTAAAAAAGAAGCTGAAAATTTTGAGACAATTCAGGAAAGAGGAGTAAGATCAAAGATTTATTTTTCTAAAGAAGAAGAAATATTAGGTTAGATGAATACTTAGAGCAGTGTGGAAGATGTAGAAGCAGCCAAATTTAGAGAATGTAAAAGGGAAAAATGTGGTACTTTTACAAGAAGTGCTGTAAAAACTTGAATGTACTCAGCTAACACTTCAAGATCATTCTGGAAATGCTAAAACTCAAATAGGAGACAGACAACCAGAATAAAGACATTGAGAAGCAAAAGAATACGAAAATGTTATCATTAGAATTCAGTCAAATGAACAGCATTTAAATTAAGATATTTTACATTATTCTTGACAAAAATAAAATAAGAGAACATATCTCCTGTTGAGTCTCAGCTGGTACCTCTAAGGGGCACTCTCTGCTCCAAGAACTTGAAGTGAACTTTATTAATTCATTTCAAGGAGAGGCTTAATTAATGTTTAGACACAGCCGACTCTATTAGCACTAGTCCTACAGGTGTCAGGGTTTACAGCTTTGATTTTAAATATGTAAAGGCCTTTTGCATGGAATCAAAGCATGAGAAATTTAGGACAATTATGTAAGATTCAAGAAAATTTAGACAAAGTACTGTTAATAATATGTGGATGATGTTAACTTTGGAAAGACTGGGATGGCTGAGAAGTTACAGCCTAGTCCTGGCTATACAAGCATAACAAAAAGGCAAAAAACTTCAAAAGAAGATTAACAGAAAATGGACTTCAAATTATTTTGCTTTCTGAATCAGAACATTGCCACACAGTATTTTGTTACACTTATTTCCACAGCACACACAGAGCCAGTGATTTTATTTCCACTTACCTGCTTGCATTTGTCCTCAGCTGCCTTCTTATCCGTCTCAGCCTGCTCTGCTCTGTCAATGGCATTCTCCTTGTCTAACTTCAACATCTGCATCTTTTTCTTGATAGCTTCCATTTTTGCTCAAGAACAGGCTGGATCTGTCACACAACTAAAAGAATCTTATTAGTAAAATTTTAGATTTTTAACAGCTTGGACAGAGAAAGAAGTTGTACCCAGGCAAGTCACAGGGAGAATGAGCTACAAGTGGTTTTAGAGAGCTTTAAACCCAGAGCCCCCTGGACAAAACCCAGATCTATTGGCCTCTTCCCTGGTGCTCCATCCACAGCCTTTCTAAGGAATGAGCTGGAACAGACTCACTAGAGGAATCTTCACCACTCCATCTCCTTATTTGGGTCCTGTTTTCTTAAAGAGAAAACTGTTTCCATTTTTAAGCTTCTGACAGAAGCACAAGTGTTGACATATGAACACATGCTTGAAGAAAAGCTGATTAGCTCCCCTTTGTGTGTGCAGAGCAATTAACCAACCCAGCAGATCTTGGGGATGGCCTGCCTTCCTGGAATAATGGCATGAGGCTAATGAAGGGAAGGATCTCTTTACGTTACTCCAAAATAAATCCAGACATAAAATAAATAAATAATAATAAAAAAAAAATCTATGCTTAAGAGGTAGCTAAATTTAAGTTATAAAGAGATGCAGGATATGAGACAGCAGAGGTTTTTGCTGTAAAAATAAGCACTGGTGTTAAGGAACTAGCTATAATGTGTGATAGTATAATGCATAACAGAGCTCAAATTTAGATGTCAAGTTCAGGCTCAAGGCAAACTCAGTGAGTTTGAGTGCCTGTCCTTGAAATTTCCCTCACTAAATACTGGGGGAACTGAAGAACACCTGAAGTTGCAGTCTGATGAGCACTGTAAATTATTCCTTCTGCTGTATGAAGCAGTCACCTTCACTCTGTTAGGGAAGAGCAGGCTCTGGGGAGGATAGGAGTATCTCCACTGACAGAGGACACCAAGCAGAGCGTCCAACAGCCCCAGAATGAGCTCTGCTTCCTTTTGCAGCTCTATTAAACACATCCCCAAACCATCCCATCCCTTCACACGCTCTTGCTGAGCCTCACAGCCCAACACAGCCTTGTCCTGACTGCTCTGATGTTCTGATATTCTGATGTACTGCACCTTCCAGGGCAGCCTGGCAGCACTTTCTGGCTTTGCCATCCTGGCACCTGCATAGAGCCATGGAATATACTGAGATGGGTCCCACAGGGGTCATCAAGTCCAACCCCTGGCTCTGCACAGGTAGCCCAATAATCCCACGCTGTGCCTGACAGCGTTGCCCAAACACTCCTGGAGCTCTGGCAGCCTTGGGGCTGTCCCCTGGGCAATATGTCCAGCGCCAACCCCCCCTCTGGGGGAAGAACCTTTTCCTGATATCCACCCTTCACATTCCCCAGTTCTTTCCCCAGTGCAGGTCCCGCTGACCCCACGATGCCCCTTCCCTGCTCAGTTCTGCCGTGCTCTGCTCTCTGCAGCCCCTCAGTCCCTCAATCCAAGCGCTTACAGCATCCCAGCCATGAGGGCACCAGGACACTCGGAACGAGACCTAGAACTTCCCCATCCTCTGGGGCTGAGCTGGCACAGCACTGAAAGGCCTTTGGGACAGACTTCAAAGGAAAAATCTGCCCATTATTAAACTAAACATGACGGTAGAGCGGACACGAAGCCAACACCAGCACAATGCCTGTGGCTGGGATAGAGTTAATTTCCTTCCCAGTGGCTGGGACGGGGCTGTGTTTTGGATTTGTTGTGAACACAGGGTTGAGAATATAGTGATGCTTTTGTTATTGCTGAGCTTGCACAGAGCCAAGGCCTTTCCTGCCACTTACAGGCCCATGCTGGGGAGGGGACACAGCCAGGATATTCCAGACCATCCGACATCAAACTCAGGATATAAACGGGGAAAAGGAGGAATAAATGGGGGACTTTCGGAGCGATGACATTAGTCTTCCCATGTCATCATTCAATGGGATGTGGCTGTGTTCTCCTGGAGTGTGCAATACCTGCTCAATGGAAGCAGTGAATTAATTCCCTATTTTCCTTTGCTTGTGCGCACAGCTTTTGTTTTCCCCATTAAACTGTCTTTCTTTCAACCCAGGAGTTCTCTAGCTTTTACCCTTCTGATTCTCTCTGATTCCGCTTGTGGGTGAGCAAGTGAATGGCTACGTGTTGCTTGGCAGCCAACTAGGGTTAAAACAGGACAACGATTTGTTGTTGTTGTTTAAATGTTTAAATCAAAATGAATTAATTTTACAAAACCCAGCCCGCCCCGCACCCCAAGATGGCTGCCGGGAGCCCTCAGGGGCGGCGCTGAGGCGGTGCCAAGATGGCGGCGCCCGCGGACTGCGGTTCCCGGCGGGCTGTGGGGATGGGCCGGCCCCGCCCGGGCCGGGCACCGCCAGCGGCGGCGGGGAGGTCTGCTTCTTTTGTGTGCGTGTTTTACCCNGAGTTAATTTCCTTCCCAGTGGCTGGGACGGGGCTGTGTTTTGGATTTGTTGTGAACACAGGGTTGAGAATATAGTGATGCTTTTGTTATTGCTGAGCTTGCACAGAGCCAAGGCCTTTCCTGCCACTTACAGGCCCATGCTGGGGAGGGGACACAGCCAGGATATTCCAGACCATCCGACATCAAACTCAGGATATAAACGGGGAAAAGGAGGAATAAATGAGGGACTTTCGGAGCGATGACATTAGTCTTCCCATGTCATCATTCAATGGGATGTGGCTGTGTTCTCCTGGAGTGTGCAATACCTGCTCAATGGAAGCAGTGAATTAATTCCCTATTTTCCTTTGCTTGTGCGCACAGCTTTTGTTTTCCCCATTAAACTGTCTTTCTTTCAACCCAGGAGTTCTCCAGCTTTTACCCTTCTGATTCTCTCTGATTCCGCTTGTGGGTGAGCAAGTGAATGGCTACGTGTTGCTTGGCAGCCAACTAGGGTTAAAACAGGACAACGATTTGTTGTTGTTGTTTAAATGTTTAAATCAAAATGAATTAATTTTACAAAACCCAGCCCGCCCCGCACCCCAAGATGGCTGCCGGGAGCCCTCAGGGGCGGCGCTGAGGCGGTGCCAAGATGGCGGCGCCCGCGGACTGCGGTTCCCGGCGGGCTGTGGGGATGGGCCGGCCCCGCCCGGGCCGGGCACCGCCAGCGGCGGCGGGGAGGTCTGCTTCTTTTGTGTGCGTGTTTTACCCTTTCTTTTTCTTCTTCTTCTTCTTCTTTTGTTTGTTTTTGTTTTAATATTAAAAAAATTCGGATTTTTTAACAGCTCTAGGTTCAGTGTTTGCTTGGCAACTAGTGCTGGCACTTGGTATGTGCCTCTATCCCTCTGAACACCTCACAAAATTGAGATTTTTCCGGGTACCTCTGCAGCAAGGTGGCCCCCGGGCATTTTTTTAGTCCAATTCCAATGACTTTTAAGCTATTCTGTGATTTCAACAGTGGAAGGTAAAATCACATAGGACCTCAGTCTGGGGCGGGTTTAAGGCATAGAGGTGAAGCGCTGTGTTATCAGTGTTTCCAAACCTTGAGAAATGTCATTACAGCCCAATAAACCACGTCAATCACATTCATTTGCACTTCTCCTCGCTCTCCTGCCATGGGGAGTTTGCTGGTGGAGGGCAGCAAATGCTCTGCAGGGGTTTGGGGGTGAAAACCCAAGGAGCCGAGTAAGGCTCAGTGCTGGTGAGCACAGGACCCCCACCAGATTTCTTCGGGACAAGATAAACCTTTAACAACTTCCCTCAGCTGGCTGCAGCCCGGTGGTCCAGCTCACCCTGCTGCTGGCTGTTCCAACCAGCTGGCTGTGTTTTTTGGCTCCTCCAGGGCTTCCTTCCCTCAGTTGCTGCCGCTGCCATCCTGCCTTCAGCGCTGTTTCACCTGGTGGTCCTGCATGCCACGAGGCTGGATGTGCCACAGGCTCTCTGACTCACAGGAGCAACTTTTGGGGTGTAGTTTGAAGGCACAAGTGGGAAGGACTCTGCTCGCCCTGTTTGACCCAGCACATGTAGGAACTTGTGGAATGGAGGCTGATGCGAGGCTGTGCGTGCTGCTCCTTGGGACAGCAGCTGCTTGTACCCTTAGGTGTGCATTCTGAGCTGTTCCTGTGGCTGCTCTCACAGCCTCTTCGTAATTTCTATGATTGAGAGAAGCAAAAGTTGTTTTCCAGTCAGCTCACCAGCCCCCTTCCTGCCACAGGCTTGGGCAGGCTTGGAATCAGGGCTGGGGAAGCAAACAGCGAGCAAGATTCTTTTTCCTTTCTATTTCAACTGCAGGAAGATAATTTTTCTAATCAACTCTGTTGCATAACTCAGAGCCACATTTAGAAAGGAACATCAAGAAACATGTCACCCTCTGTAGCCTTTGAACCAGGTACATGCCCTTCTTCCCTTCCCTGCTTCACGAACTGGAGAGAAACACCTGAAGAATTCAGTGATGATAATCCTGTCAGTCCCACAGCCTCTGGTTTTCATTAGCTTGAGAATCAGTGAGCAATCAAGAGAGAAAGAAGAGCACTCTAAACCATTTCTCTTTTTTTTTTGGTTTGTTTCAGGCAGGCAGGAAGGTGCTTTACAGGCTGTAAGAGTTCCTTTGTTTTTCCTTTTCTTTCTGAGGGATTGTTTGGGCTGAGCAAAGCTTGGCAAGGTTGGTGTGTAAATATGAGAGGATACCAGAAGGAAATGAAGTTGGATTGTTGGAGAGTGTGCTCATTCCTTTGGCAGCAGGCTGCATGGGAAGCTTGTCACAGCAGGCATCTGAACAGACTGGGGGTGGTCAGACCTGTGGCCTGAAGTCTGGCAGGTCTCAACATTTTCTCTGCTGTCAATCCCTAATCCTTTTTTTTGTGGCCCAGCAGTTAGCTGAGCCCCACAACATGGCCCATTTCTGTAGCTGGGAAAAACAGACACTTTATATCCCCCATTTTCTCCTGCAGCTCCTTCTCTGCTCCAAACTTAGGTCATAAAACATCTCCTTCCTCTCACACTGATTGAGCTCCAACTCCTCATATACAAAGCCGCATGTATCAAGGCTAGAAGCAATTTAAAGCAGAATAAAGAAGCTGTTGTCAAGCCTTTACCAAATTCCTTCATTTTACTAACATAAGTATCTCCTAACAATCCACTCTCTTGTAACAAATTTTCTGTTGTAGAAACTATAAAATATGGTGTATCAGTAGAAAAGGTGGCACTAGGCTGAACATCAAACTTGTCTCTTCCTGACATTTCCTTTTAAATGACAAGATGTGTAAACCCTCACATCTCAGTGAATTTTTTGCTCTGTGGGCTCTCCCTGCAGGGTGCTCTCCCTCCACCCTTCCCAGTGTGTGTGCCAGTACCAACCTGAAATAAGTTCTCATTAAGTATCCATTACTGACCAGGGATGAACACTGGGCCGAGTGTGATGAAAACAGTAGATCTGCTTTTCCTGTGCCTCGATCCAAGGGAAATCTGCCTTTTTTCTTTAATAATCCCAGTTACCTGCATTTCCCAGCAGGATCTTTGAGCACCTGAGATAATGAATTTTACACTGTTTTGAACAGGAGGGCAGAATTCACTCCATACCTGAAATACACACCTGCTTGTGAAGCCTGTCTCACTGCCAGCATCAGAAGAACAGGGTACAGCAGGAGAAAGCAAATGCCACCCTGAATCCATGCTAATATCTCTGGCTAATGCAGAATGGAGAGGATCCTAGAAAAGAAGGAATCAGCAGCCTCTACCGGAAGATTTTGGCTGCCCTTCTTTTCTCTGGACTGGTCTTCATCGGTGAGACCTTTCAGCTGCAGGGGCAGGATTTGCATTTAGAGCACAGGACGATCCCTACGGGCCGTCTCCTCCTTGTTTTTTGCTGTTCCAGCCCATTCTGGGCCCCAGCCAATGCTTCAAGCTCTGCCTTTGCCATTAGATGGCAATGCAGATCCACAGATTCTCTCTCTTCCTTGAGCCTCTGGAAAATGATGCTGCTGCAGCTGGAATGGCCATAGAGCCTCAAATCTTCTATTTCCGCCCATCTCACTTTTGAAGACTGAGGCACCCGAATTTGTTGCTGGCTGCCTGGGATGGCAGCTCCTCTGAGTCCTCAGTGGCACAAGCATTCTCTCTCTCTCCATCCAGGCCCTCCTTTGTGTGTAGTGGTTGTGGTTTTTAACTCATTTGTCTTTTGTTTTGCTGTTTCCACCACCACTTGGTTGTCTTGCTTATTTCTCAGCTTATAGCCAACCCTCTCAGGAGGGTGAGTCATGGGCTGCCTCAGGCCAAAGCCCAAGGATACAGACTTCTTCTGAGGGTCATGAATCTCCCATCTGGGAAGTTATAAAGAACTGCAGTGAGAAATAGCTACCACCACAAAATGCTTTCCTCCATATCAATTTTTCAGCTTTTCCATTGTCTGCACTTGACTGGTTCATTTAACATGTGCATTACCAGGGTTTTTTTCCTTCACATTGCCTTTTCCACCAGAAAATGTCACCAACTCGCATTCAACTTTTGCTCAGAAAACTTGCAGGTTCACTTGTGTTCCAAACCCAGGCAGGTTTGCTCCTTCAGAACTAAATATAAATACCTTTTATTTTTTTTCCTGGAGCCTGTTTGAAGTTCAATTCCATGCCAAACAGTCCACCAACTCCCAATAGTGCAATATTTTTGCTGGGCAGCTGGCCAGAGCAGTTGTAGGGCCTTTTGGAATCTGATTTGGATACTTGCAGCAGGATCTGCTTTACTTGGTGACTTCAGCTGTGTTACTGGCAGAAATCCTCATTTGTAGCAGAAAGAATGACAGTACCATCTTTTAAAAAAATCTATTATACTGGTGAGCAGATGGAGAGCTCCTGACTGTGGCTTAGAACAGGGCAGGAAGATGTTGACACTTTCCCCCATGCCTGGCAAGGATGGGAGGCTGAGGCTCTGCTTGACAGTCATACCTCCCTTACACATTAAAGTAAGCACCTTCCAGCTTTTCTGGATTTAAAATGTCTAAACAAAGAGGATTTTGTCTTAATCCCCAGGAGAAGTGCTCCTCTATCAGAGAAAGGCTCTTTTTTCCTGGTGCACAAGAAGTTGCTAGTGTTCCTAAGCCCTCTTGCAGATGTGAGCAGTGTGCTGCAGATAAGTTGTATCAGGAGAAAGCCTTATCACTTGGGCTTACATATTTTGTCCTTATCCATTGGACTCTTAAAAAGCTGTTGCATTTAATTACTCATTTCTCAAAGCATTTATGAATCATTTATTATCTCTTTGTTCATTTGCTGTAGATGTAACTTGACATATAAAGTGAGCCCAGTCATTTCATAACCAAGCACATCTCAGGAGCAGAGAAGCACTGGGTGATAGGAAAGGCCTTACTCATCTTGGCACGTGGTGGTACAGCTCTAGCTGGGGCCTCTGCTACTTCAGAAATATAAATACCAGTGGCTTAAGCTGCCCCATCACCTGAGGAACTGAATCATTAGGTGACAGCTGCATATTGGACTGAAGATTACAACCTTGTTTTATCACTGTTGCCTGCACAGCTGTTCACTGTGAACAAACCTTTCCCAGCCTCCTGCTCCCCAGTGCCCAGTTTGGGTGTCAGAGCTCACAATGCTGCAGCCTTCCCTCTGCACCTTCAGTTAGTGGAGCAGGAAAACAGTGTTTGGGTTGAGAATGTGCCCACCTGCTGAACTGAGTATTTTTGGGAATCTGACAAAAAGCTCCTCTTTAGTGCCCGGTGTTGTAGAAGTGCAGGTGGAAAGTCTGGTCAGCCTGACCACCTCTCATGCTTCATCCCTTGTTCTCTCTCTGCTTCCAAACACAAAGAGACAGGAGAGGAAAATCCTTCGTGTTCAGCACTACTGACCACAAGTCTTGGGATCAGAGGGCTTCAGGGAACAGCAAAGGGTTTGCCTTGGCAGAACCACAGTGCCTGACACTGGCTGAGTGATTTCTTCAAAGACTTACAGGTTCTGCCAGGGGAATCAGCATCAGATTTCTCCCAGATGTTTCAGTTTCCCTGTTACTGCTACCAGAAAATCAAGAAACCTTTATTTCCTGTTAGCAAGAAACCTTTATTTCCATACTGAAACATTTACTTCCTTATCCAAACTTTTATTTTCTTATTGAGCAACATCCCACTTCTCTATTGCCCTTTTCAAGGAGAGCAGCACAGCAAAACAGCCACTGTCAAACAACCAACCCCACCAAAATCCCACCTGCCTAAGAAATGAATGTCTCTATTCTGTCATTATGAGAAGAAGTTATAAGGCCCAAGATCATCTCAACCATCTTGAGACATCTTAAAAAGCACCTAATTTAGGCAGGTGTTTCTCTTTTGCTCTAGTCAACGGAGTAAGGAAGCTCTGAGAACAGAAGAGGAGACATTTTATAAATGCTGTTGCTTTATTTCTTCTATCCGTAAAAAAATCACAGCCCACCTGGGTTTTAAATTGCTTTTCAGGCTTTCCTAATGAATGTCTCTGAATATTTGCATGTCTTTTGTTTGCCCTCAATATGGGGAAAAGCTTAAGTCAACAAGTTTTTATTTGATTTGTAAATAATGCCAGAGTGACACTTTATTACGGATTCCCAGAACTCCGACTCCATGTCTTATCCTCCAGATATGACATTCCAGAGACATCACCAGAGACAGGCTGCCAGGTGCAGGGTAGGGGACAGAAATTAAAATAATTTTGAGGAAAGACCATCTAGAACTTTACCCTATACCTCTGTTTAGCCTACAAACCGTCAGGAGCTGGTGAAATAATTGCTTTGGACAGATAATAAAACATTCTCAAGCAAAACTAAGGTATTTAATATACTGCTCAAGTCAATTTCCCTTATTTCTGCTGTCCTTTTGCTTTTAATAGTGGTTTAATGAAAAATCCAGAATTAATTGAAACTGACATTAGGCATTCACGTGTTCCATGAGGATTTCATTGCTTCAATATTTCATAAGCTGACTTCACTGCTATGCTTCTCCTTATCCTGCTTTCATAGGCTAGGATATCATCCCTTCTCATAAAATGAAGGGTCCCAATGTGGGCAGATGGGGGTACATGAGAAAAGTTTGCAACCACATCACAGGCAAAGAAATAAAAATAATAGCTGCTTTCTTCCTGCCACCATCCCCCCTTTCTCTATAACGATTTGCATTTGAGCCTTGATGGGAAAGAGCTGTCCTAAAAATAAACAGGATCTGTCTGAAAGGTGTCTGAGGGAGGTATTTGGCAACTGTCAGGCTGTCACGTATGCTAGAAGGATGGAGCTGATGGACTTGCTGACACCAGACAGGCTCTGCTGAAGTGAGAATGCCTTATGCTCCCCTTGGCACTCACTGGGCCAATTCTGTTGGCCAGAGCCATCAGACCACGGCGTGTCTGGGGCCTGTTCCAGGTCTGGCTGCAGTCAATGAGAAGCTGCCCTTGGATGGCTCTGGGAATTGGATCAGACTCTTCTTTACCCCTGAGACTCTGGCTTTATACCAGGGATGAAGTTTGGCTCCCTAAGTGAATGTCACCCCAATGGAGAAGGAGTCACCGGGGCCTGGGCTTGAGGGTTTCTGCAAGTCTCTGAAAATGAGACCCCTCACTGAGGTACCTGGATATGGGGACCAGAGCCTGACCTTTTGCCTTTTCTTGGTTTTAACAGCTGTATCCCTCAATTTCTCCATCTCTAATAGGGGTAGAGTTGTTCTGTCTTCAAGGTTATTGGCATATTTATAGATCCAGGCATCCTTAAATGCTCCCAAACCATGACTGTGCTAAACGCAGTTCCTGTTTCCCACAAGGTGCTTAATGAACATGTGTTACACCATACTGCAGTCATGAGGTGAGTAAACACAAACACCAAGGCATGACATGACTCATCTCACGCCTTTGCAGCAACTCAGTGGCACAGCAAGGACCCAAGAATCCCAGACCCCACCAAAGCAATCATACCTTTGGAGTGACCCAAGCTGAAAAGAAATACAGCAATGGAAGCTTCAGTTCTTCTCAATTGCACAGGGAAATCTCCACTGCCTGTGGTTGTGGTGCAAGTGAAGATATTTGCTGCTGTTCTTGGCAGAGACATAATGTGCTGGGGAGGGAAAAGGGAGGTGTGGAAGAAAGGTGGAAACCTCCTTGTTCCCCCATGGGAGAGTGGACACTTCTCTTATTCTCAATGGGAGCTGACTGCAATCTGAAAATCAGACTGTTTTGTTATCTGCTGGGCAAGAGCAGCTCCTTTTTAGTGAAGAGCAGACCCTGAACTCAACAGTCTTGCAGTACTTTGGTCTGAAAATACTGGTCTATGTTGAGAAGAATGGACAAGGGAATTAAAGCTATGTAATATGGGCTGCAGCAAAGTTACCTACAAGATAAGAGGGTGACTTGATCTTTTTGAGAAAAAGAGCAAAAAAGGCTTCCTTATCTTCATGGTGTTTGCTCTGAAGTATCATCTTGTGACTGCCAGAGTCTGCCTTGCAGGATCAGTCAATTACAGCCTGTGGCTGACATCAGCTCCTTCCTTTCAGAGGTGGCACTGTATTTCCCAAAGTATGGCTGGTTCCTCTTGGCACTTCAAGGCCTCTGTGCCACCTGTTTGTGCCTGCAAGGCTGTGCTGCTGACCCCACTCAGGTGCTGCACAGGATACCATCAGCCCTGCAATTAGACAGAGGTCTGAAAGGAAGAGGAAATCAAGACAATGAACCATGGAGGAGCTCATGTGAGTCAAAATCAGATGGATGGGGGTATGATGAGGTGTGAATGAGTCCTGCCCCTTCTGGAGGGTTCCAGGTTGTTTGTGAGCAGTAACACTGCAAAACTCCTGGGGGAATCTGCTCTGCAATGATGAGAGTTGTTCACACAGCCAGGCTCTAGCTCATCAGGGTGCTGTGGCTCTCCTCTGTGAGGAATTTGTCACTATGCAGCTGTACTTCTCTTCATTAAAGTGGCCATGTTAAATAGCTGTGAGGTTGCTAAATGCCTACTTTGCTAACTGATCTTCTCCCCAGCTGGCAGCTTTGTAGAGCAGGAGACAAGAGGTTGCTAAACCCATTCATTTCTCCCATGCACCCACGTTTCTAATGTCTGTGGAGAACTGGCTTTAAAAGTCCTCTGCCAGCCATTGGAATGAAGAGCACTTCGTGAAGACACTGTAATTATTATGGGATTTAGGGGTGTGTGGAAATGATTCATGGAGATGTTTCCCAGCCAGCAGGCTCATGGAGCCAGGTGAGCTCTTCCCTGGAATGTGAAGCATGCAGCGTGGCAACTGGGAGAAACAGGTTTGGCAGGACGTTTTAAGCTGTTCGAAGCAGCCAGCCTCTTCAGAGCCACGTCCCTGCTTTGCTGCTCTCCCAGCTGGATGCTCTGCTCTGCCACACTGGCCCTGCTGAGCTGGAGAGGATGGACACGCTGCGCAGGAGCCTGTCTCGATGGAAGAGGTACCACATTAAGGTGCACCTGGCTGATGAGGACCTGATGATGCCCCTGACAGTCAGGCCCAGGGACACGGTGATGGACCTACGGGCTCTCCTGGTACGGGAGGGCATCACTTCCTGGAAGAAGACGTTTTATTACAACTCCAGGCAGCTCGAGGAGCACGAGACCCTCAAAGAAGCCAATATCCAGAATGGTTCTGTCCTCCTCCTTGTCAGCAATAAAAGGTAGGCAAGGAGCTGGTCTGCCGTGGGGGTGGTGCAAAGGAAGGGGAATTTTTGGTGTGTCTCAGCCTCTTGGGACACTTTCTTGTTGGGGTTTGTGGAAGGCAGACCAGGAACTTGAATCCTGCCATTTCCAGCAGGATTGAGACTCCAGGCTCTTCAAATCCAGACATGCTGTGCTGTGAAATAAGCAGTTCAGAGGAGGAAATCTGGTTGCTGCTGCCTGTCCTGTCTCTGGTCAGGTCTCGTTTTCCTGGATATGTGGCCAAGCACAGAGAGGGAAACATGACAAGAAAAAGGGCAGGGGAGACTGAGTGACATGGGAGAGTGTTCTGGGAACCTCTCACTTGTCCTCTTGTGCCTGTGTCTCCCTGTTTCATGTAGTAAATACTTTCTGCAGGCGTTTGGGGGTGGCACAGTCCTTGTGACACTAAAAGTACTGCGAGCCAGCTTAGAGCAGAGCATGAGCAGAGCTGGGCAGGGATGGCAAGAGGCTGCAGCTGCCCAAAATGTGTCTGAATCACAGCAGAAAGTACAGTGAGACTGGAGACTCCCAGGAGAGCCAGGGCATGGGAGATCAATCACGGCAAGCAGTGTTCTAGTGGGGATGAAAGCTGAGATAATGGACCTTGGATTCACTGGCCCACAGGACAGTTTTGATTCAGTGTGGTGAATTTATGCCCACCTGCACTGTCTTCCCTAATGCTGGGTTGTTGCTGCCAGCATGATTAATTCTGTGAAGCATTTTGGGGATACTGGGTAGAAGAGGTATGTTGTGGGTATGTGGTGTCTAATTCATCTTTCTAAATCCTGAGTCCTCTGAGTTATGTGTCTATGCTGATCAGAGTTTCCTCTGCAGAAAACCCTGCACTAAAGGCTTCAGTTCCTGATTATATCCCACATACTGGAATGGTCCTATTTTCCAGTCCAGAGGCAGCTTGAAATCTCACACAAAGAAGATTTAATAAAGCGTTTCCTTTCAGAGCTCAGCCAGACACAGGAGATTTCACATCACTCAGCTAACTGCAAACCCCAAGTCACCCACGGCCCTTTTCTCCAACATCTCATTTCAGTTCTCTGATTAACTTGGCTCAGCTCCTCCTTTTCACCTGGTTTTTAATGGCAGAAGCACTTTTATTTGTTGTTGTTTCCAGTATTTGTTTTTCTAATTTTTACAGTCTGAATTTTTGAAAGTAAAAAAGGATTTGGAGGGTCTGAGTTGATGGAGTGCACATACTGATGCTTGTTTGGTAGATGCCTGGTTCCCATAGTGTGCTGTGCACCTTCCCACATGCTGCAGAAGCAGGGTGTAACTGCAGCAATGCAAAACTCACCAGGAGATCCTGCCCCAGTGTGCTGAGTTCAGAGGGCCCAGCTGAAGTCACTGGCCATTTTTGAAAATCTAAAGCCTGTTGCTCAAAATCCCAGCTCAATTTTTGTGAGTACATTAAGAAGGGAGTAGGATTTCTAATATTTTTTTTCTCTGGATTTTCTGCAAACCTTCCTGGTTCCTAAACTAGCACCTTTGGCCAATCTCCTATTGCTTTTTCCAGGGCTGGGTGCAACGTGGGGAGTGCCCAGTCTCTACCTGAAGTCATGTCTCCTTGGTTTTTTTTGACATAAAGGATTATTGGGTTGTGCCAACCTCACCCACTCCCAAAGGCATTTTTGTGAATGCCCAGATACTGGGCACACATTTCTCTAAAGGTTCATGGGGTGAGTGAGCCATGGTAGGATGGTTCCCTTAGATATTTCTGAGACGTGTGGCTAGGCAGTCACTGCCCTGTGTGAGACAGTCCTGGGCTGAGGGCAGGTTCTGACTCAGCACCTTGCCAGGCCTTCAGCACAGAGAGGTTTTAAAGGATTTTTTAGATGCCTGTCTCTCGCTGCCACTGGGACTTAGGAAATACAGAGTGGGAAAAGACCTCATTGTAACTGAGAGTACAGTACCAGTTTGAGTTTTAAATCACTCAGGCAGATCTTTAGGTATTATAAATCCATGTTGCACCAATAGTGTCTTTGGAGATACACTGGTCTGTATCAGCTGAGCAACAGTGAATAACCATGGGGACTATAACAAGAGTATCCCATGCACTTTTGGGACTGTCTAGGAGCCACAGGAGCAGAGAGGACAGTGAAAACAGAGTGCTGCATTTGGCCAGCAGTCCTGTGGATTTAAGTGCTGGTTTTAGTGTTTCACCAACTCAGTGAAGTATGGACCCTCCCCATCTACTTCTTCAGTTCTCCCTGAAAATCCTGATGTCTCCTACTTACTCTTGTGTACCGAGGTACCAGCCAAACAGAGCACTATTAATTCCAAAAGTGGAGTTGCTGTGATTGCCAAGGTCTGCAGCTCAGTGTCGTGCCTATAAATATTAATGGTCACTCTACATGCTGTGTGTTCCTACAATGGGCTCACGGGACAGTTTGCTTTGAACCAGAGAAAACATGAAAATGACCCTATTTTTCATCCTCCCCTCCCCGCCTAATGCCTTTGTAGATAATTGGCATTTAGCAAAGGCCAAGTCAGCATTTCCACTTCTTGCTCGTACTTTCTGGGGTTTGTAACTTAGTCATAAAAATTCACTTAAGGCGGCAGCTTGGCAGGAAAGGGATCAGCATACCAGCTAATGCTGAAAATTTATTTAGACCTTAATGTTTAAAAGTTCGAGCAAGCCATTTTGGAGATCAGTCAACATGACCTCTCGCCCTGGGAAAACACATGGGCTGGCCAGAACTGCAAATATCACATCCACCTAGGATGCAATTCCCCTTTGTGCAGAGCCTGTTAATCACATTACTGCTGTGCTGACTGAAATTGCAATCCTGTTGCAGTAGAGGCTGAGAAAAGAACTCACTCAAAAACAGTTTCTGCCCTACAGAGTGACATATTAGAATAACATGGTTTGCCAGTGGGTAAAACAAGCAAAGCAACAGTTGAAATGGGAATGAACAAGCAGAGAAATGCCCCAGCTTAGTGGCCACGGGCCAGCATGCGGTGTTGAAGCCATCAGTGCCTAACAGGAGACCAGCAGTGCATCTTGGCATGAGCAGAACAGCCACCCAGCATGGATGCAAAAAGCATCCACGGGCACGCAGTAGGCTGTCCCAAATGCCCAAGGCATGATCAGTCCTGGCACTGTGGGCCACACCACGGCAGAACCCGTTTGGCTCGCTCCGGAGGCGGCGCCGGGCCCCAGAGCCAGGGAGCTGCTCAGCTGGTCTGGTGGTGACGTGGGAGTTCTGAAACTGGCACCACTCTTCCTGAGTTTTGTCTGCTGCAGTGAGCTGCCCAGGAGTTCCTTGCTGGCTGCATTGGAGCACCAGTGAGCAGGGTCACCCCTGGGATGGGGATGCAGCAGTCTGGTCAGAGAGAGAGAAAGCTAGATGAGTTCCCCCATGAATTGGCCTGAGAGATTTTAGGGAGCTGGAGAGAAAGGATTCCAACCAATCTGCACCTGGTGTTTTGTAATAAGCTGTTTTGCCTGCAAGGATTTTACAAATGGGTGTCTTGTTAATTAGCCAGTCATGTGGAATGTATTGATTAAATGACCAGTCAGGTCCACCTGCATCAGACCAGTGTATAAAAGAAGTGGTTTCAGTAAAGTTGGGGCTTCTAGCCTCTTAGCATTCTGACCTAGAGTCTGTGTCACTTGTTACCCGTTCCTGACCCTTATGGTGACAATGGGGCAGTGAGCAGCAGGGCTGGGTAGTGGGCACATGGAATTAGCTGCTCCTTGCTGATCATTTATTGGCTGTGTTTTGATGTTCAGTGAGAGGTGGAAGAACATTGCCTTGAACTGGTGAATCCTCTACTTAACCCATGAGCTGTTTCAAACAGAGGATGTCAGTGGCTGATCCAAGGTGACCCCTAGACATGCCCAGTGTTCCTGTCACTGCCTGTTCCTAGGCATGTGCAGCTCCAGCTGAAACTGTATGTGGGATAAGCACAAGCACATTGACAGAGCCTTTGCTCTTGGTTCCAGGCTCCTCTAGCAGTCACCCAGGCAAGGTCTGTGCTGATAAATTAAGCAGTGCCTGGACTTCTCTCTGTTGCAATGATGGAGTATTGCACTGCAATTTTTAGCTCAGTCCAGGTGCATTTCAGGAGCCAGCATGGGCCAGGGACTGCCCCTTATGGGATGTCTGTGGCCACACAGGTTTGGAGAGTAAGAATTTAATAGGAAAACCTTGGCCATTCTGTGCCAGCTGTCATCTAAATGCAGGAGAATGTGCCAGTAAATCAAATGTGCCTGGGACAGACTCAGCCACAGGACATGGGTCCCCTCAGCCTTTTGGAAGCTGTGGTTCATTGAGGCCAGGCAGCTTTTCTCATCATATATGGCTTGCCTGGAGAATGGAGTTCAGGAAGTCATTGGCAAATAGGTTAAATAAAGTAGACGCCAGCACTG
This sequence comes from Peucedramus taeniatus, assembly GCA_013400575.1. Classification (NCBI taxonomy): domain Eukaryota; kingdom Metazoa; phylum Chordata; class Aves; order Passeriformes; family Fringillidae; genus Peucedramus; species Peucedramus taeniatus. Next base: position 26,737 of record WBNO01020392.1, on the reverse strand, counting down.
AGTTCAGCAGAAGTCTATTATCTGGAATCTATTGGTGTTGATTTTCTGGCCTGGAGCCACCTGAAAGCATCTATCTCAGGGCATTAGCTCAGTTACCATAACAACTCATCCAGGAAAAACTCCTGACAGCTCCAAGAGCAGACCAAGGTCCCACGTTGTATATTGTAGCCACTCTTAGGTCAAAATAAGCATGTCCAGGTTCCTCCCTCTCCTGCAATCCAGCCTCAGAGTCCCCTGTGAGTGCCAGTCCTTATAGAAGCTTTGACATGCTTGGGAACCTGTTCTATTCTTCAGAGGCTGCTCAGTCTGGTTTTCCAAAGGTCCATCTGCTCAAGGATGGATATTTTACCTCTTGCCAGAATAACAAACCCATCCATCCTCAGGGAGCCCACAGCATTCCCTTCTTGACATTCAGTTTACAGTGTCTGATTTTTTGGAACTGTAAATGAAAACTATGACTGAGCCACTTGCACAAGGTCCAGTTTAGCTGATGCTAAAATCCTGCCTATGTTTGACCCAGTGATGACATAAGGACAATGACAGGCACTTGGCAGTGGCCCACTCCACACCCACATCACTGTCCTGTCAGCCCTGCTCTCTGTCACTGGAATTGCCTGGGATGCAGTCACCGAGCACAGCAGGTGATGTTGGACCTCTAGAAACAAAAAAAAACCCCCGTAGTGAGATCTCCACAGTTTGAGACTGAAGTAAGTTCTTTACTCTGAGTTTCAGTGTGGTTTTGTGATGCCTGCTCTCTGTACTGACCCTCCCGCTCCTGCGGTTGCTCAGCAATTACTCCTCAGCATGGAGGGGAGACTTTTCACCCCCATCCAACTTTTACAGCCTTGCCCTGTTAAGCTCAGGCCTAGCAGCAGGCTCTGAGGCATCTCACAGTAGGATAACGATCCTTTAAATAGCACTGGGAGTCTCTCTTCTCAGGGAGAACTAATTAAGTTCTTCAGTACATGCTTAGACATATGCTGACCTGGTATGGCTTTAACAGGTCTGCTTCCACCTACCAGATAAATAATACTGGCTTAAAAATATCCACCTAGAGATGTGTTACTGAGGCAACAGCCAGGTGGGGGGGCTGACTACATCTCAGTGGCTGAAGGTAGTATTTATGTGTATTATTCACGGGCCAAGCTCTCCTGGTGTACTCAGTTAAGTGATTTTTAAGTTCTGAAAGCATTAGTGCAGTTACCTCTGCTGACACCTCACAGCACACAGGTCAGACAGTCACACCTGTATTTAGCTCATTTACTTACTGTTCAGCCCAAGAAGCTCATTTAACAGAAACACAGGGTTGCATTGATAGGGAATGTGGTCCACAGGATTTGAATTCCTCCCTGTGCAGTTGCATGGGACTGCAGTAGATGAAAGTGAGCTGATACATCCCCCAGGGGTCTGTCTTGGTTCTAGGCAAGGAAATAATGAATGGGAAGTACATCCTAAGGTAGGTTTCTTTCTGGTGTGATATGGCCCAGCTTACTGGACTTCTCTGTAGTTGTGCTGATTTGTATCAGGTGAGGATTGTGCCCAGTTGGGATAAATCCCCCCTCCCGTGTCATGGTGTTTTATGGGACAGGTGTGCTACAGGGTGGGCTCACAGCAAACCCTTGGCTACCAAAATCCCCTGAAATTTCAAGTGAAGAAGAAAGTGCTGAAATATGAATTCTGTTCTGGGTTTTACAGAAAACCCAACCAGAGACTGATATCAGCCTCACTAGACTGATCCTTTGGTAGAACACAGCAAAAACTCCCACCCCATAGACTTCAAAATTCTGTAAGACCTGATGAAATATCTGCAGCACAGGCTCAGTTTCTTGTCACGAATTGAAAACATAATTGCAAATAGCAATTCACAGGAGTCAAAAGACTCAGCCCTGCTCTTAGTTGCAGTCCAAGGTGGGATAATGAGCTCTCCAAGCAAATCCCAGCCCCAAAGAGATACCCCTACAAACTTGGAAGAGCTTTAGGTTCTGCTCTGGAGATCCCAGGGGATAGCACTGGGTGATTTCTAAGGGTTTTCAGAAGAGTAACTTAGAAAATAATTCTACTTTGCTAAGTTTAGGCCTTCTATGGAGGGTCTGGACCCCTGTCAGAAAATGTTGATGGACCCACAAGCCCACAAAGCCACCATTTAGTGCTAATGCCTGAGGGTGAATGTGTTGAGAGCAATTCAAGCTCTGTCTCACTGCAAACATTCTCAAAGTGCTCCTAAAGCTACAGACTGCCCTTGTTCTAAGATGAAAAATGGATTTTCAGGAGCAGGCACTAAAGAGGAAGAGCCTTGCTTATGAGAAAAAGGCTTCCAGACAGTTGTGGATTATCTGAAGGAGGATGAAGGCATCTTCTGTGGAAGGATAAACAGGTTTGAAATGCTGCAAGTGGCTTATTCTGAGTTATAGAGTGTGATTGAAGAACAAAACCAGGCAGAGCACGAGCTTTACATTCTCCACATGTCAGGTCAGTGCCTGCTTGGTTAAATGCCATTTTTGATTGCATCTCTCCAAGTATTTGCCTCTTTCTTATTCAGATAATGCCAAAGAGCACAGCCAAAGCCATGAGGGACGGGGAGTGTGACAAGGGCTGAAGGGAAGCAGATGGAAGAGAGCTTGCCCATGGAAAGGCAGCCTGGCCACCAGTGTTGGTAAGTCCCTCCCTGCACGCCAGCTCAAGGACTGTTCAGAAAGCAGCTCCAAGTGTTTCCAGCATGGTGCCCATGAATAATTAACCCAAACAAAACAACAAATAGTGTTTCCTCATCAGCACTCCGTGTGGACCCAGCTGCCAGTGGAGGAGTGTGCTGAGACTGAGCTCCTGGGAGCAATGGATCAGTGAAATGCCCAGGAAAGGGGATTTCTGCCTGGGCAATGGAGCAATAAGGAGCTGAGGAGGACTTTGCTTAGGGCCCTAGATGGGGACATGGGTGATCTGAGCCTCCTTCTGACTCCTTCTCAGGATTCTGCAGTAAGTTGCTGGTCTTGGCTTTTGTTCTGCATGTAAATGTGAGATAATTATTGTTCCCTTTCAGCCTGTCCATCCAGCTGTAAATGACTCAGGTCATGGACTGCCTGGGCTCCAGAACTCTGTCTATACAGTGGAGCCCCATTTCCAGGGTACAGGCTCTGTACAGCAAAAAGTGTTAAGTGCACTAGAGACAGTCCTGGAGCTTGGCAGCTTCTCTCTGTCCAAAGGACAGGAACTTGGTAGTCTCTGTTACAGCAACCACCTCACCTGCTCTCAGGGACCCACAGGTACACCAAAACTGCCTCATTTTGGAGCCAGGGTTTATACAGCAATGAGCCTCCTTGTGTTCTTCTATCTGCAGCTGGTGCCTCACTTTCCCCTGCTCCAGTAACTTCTGAACCAGCTGACCTGATTCAACCCAATCTAATGGAAAAAGAGAGGTCTTACAGACCCAGGATTCCTGCAATTTTCATGAACAAACAGCAGTTGGATAGAAGAGAGACATTTAAGTTAATATTCTATTGAAGGAAAGGTAATTACACCTCTTGCTCCCTGCCTATTTTGGGATGCAGCAGCCAGGTGACCAGCTGGCATTTAGATATGACTGGGCAATCAGCTCCTGCCCAGCTTCAAACCAGCCCCTGCACTTGCCAGCCCTTCCCTGCAAAACAAGAAGCTGCTGGAGCAGCCAAGGATTTTGCTGGGAAGGTCTGGAGGGCATCAGCTGCCCTGAGGATATTGCAGTAAGCTGGGAGCACCAAGAAAGAAAGAAATAAAAAGCAGTTGTAATACAAATCAGAGGAAGAACGGGTTTCACCAGTTCCTTACTCACAGAATAACTTGATTTTTAGGTTCAAACTTATTTTCAGGAAAAAAAAAAATGGATGTTTCATTAATCTCTACAGTACTTTCCCCAGAAAATTCCAGTGACTGGCAACTCTTACCAAACATCCCAAATCTGCATTTTCTGGGGTTTTTTTTGGCCATGAGAAAACATTTGATTCTTTTTTCCCAACACAAGCATTTGACAAAATGCTACGGAAAACAGAATTTTTCATTTTCTTTTTCCCAAAGAACAAAAATATTTCCCCCAAGAACATACTTAGACTTTGCACAGAAAGAGATTCTGAGACAAAACCATGAACACAGTCACAGCTGAACACCTTTCAAGCAAGTGGCATGGACAAAGAATGGGATGGGACTAAATTTGGGAAGAATGAATGTGAGTTTTCCAAGGTCAACCAACAAGGCAAGTGCTGGTGCTGTTGGGTCAGCAGTTCTGCCACTTGACCATGCAGTGCCTCTGTATGTCTGTCTATCCTGAAATAATGAATTTCTTGGAGCAGAGCCAGTACTTTCCTGAGTGTTTGGAAAGTGCCTTGCACAGCCCTGGGTGTAGTCATAAATAATAATTAAATTTTCAGGAAAAATATTAAAGTGGATGTGTGCCACTGGAGATGGGACACGCTGAGCAGCAGAGTTGTAAATCTTTGCCCCTGGTCTAGTAAAAAGTACAGTTTGCTCCACAAAGCCTGGTAGACAGGATTTGCTTCCCTGGACTTGATAATCACAGTCTTTTGCTCTGCAAAAGGCAAACTGACCCGAGCTGAATTAGGTCCAGGATCTACTCTAACACCTCCTGCCTGTAGCTGGCAGCTCTGGTCAGCTCTGGAAGGCTTTTTGCAGCTCAGGGAGATATCTGGAAAGACTAAATTAACTGTGGTGGTGTGGGGAGCTGCCTGGACTAATGTTTTTTTCAGAGATAGGCTTTGATTGACACTTCAAATCTGCCTGACAATCTTTTATTCTAAGTGCAGTTGCTGCCTTTCTTCAGAGCAGGAAGAGCTGGTTTGGTTGCTGTCCTTCAAATGATGCATCTCATCACATGGGAAAGAGTAGAGAAAAAACCACAAACCACCTAGAAAGAGCCACAGGACCAGCATAAAAAGAGGTAAAACTAACTGGATCTATTTGAGCTATTTCTGCTTTTTTCCTCTATGCCACAATCCAATGCAAGACACTTGGGAACAGGGGCTGTGCTCTGAGCAACAAGAACTGACTGGGTTTTTTTTTTTTTTTTCTTTGTTTGCCTGTTTATTGTGTTGTTTTTCACTGCAAGAGATTTGCTTGATGTTTTGCTAATAGAACTGTGCAACTCTTTAGTGATGAATCATGAAATACCCTGAGCTGGGAGGGACCCACAAGGCTCATGAGTCCAGCCCTGCACAAACTCCCCAGCAATCCCACCCTGGGCATCCCTGAGAGCTCCTGGAGCTCTGGCAGCCTCAGGGCTGGGACCATTCCCAGGGGAGTGCCCAGCACCCTCTGGGGGAAGAAATTTCCCCAACATCCAGTCTATCCATCCCCCTGACACAGCTCCAGCAGTTCCCAAACATTTCCAGTCCCAGTGCTGGAAGACAGAGGGATTCTCTCTTTTACTCAGTTGTTTTACACTGCCTCTTCTACTTGTCTTCCCCATGCTGCCTCTTATTCCTAGTTGCAGGTGGTGGGATCCCACCTCTCAGCTGCTGTCAGAATAGGTGGAAGACACTTTTTATAGTGGAATTTAGACACTGGGGCTTACCTGGGTCAGGCCAAGAAGGTCAGATCACCAAATGGGCAGAGGGATGTTTCAAATCCTCTTCTGGACCCACCTAGGGGAAAACAGTCTTTTATTTGAGATGTCCTGTCTCTCCTTGCTTTTCTAGGTCCTTCAAAACCAGCCAGGCTCTTTGGAGTTTTGCCTTTCTGCAAAAGGCAAACTGACCTGGGCTGGATTAGGTCCAGGATCTACTCTAACACCTCCTGCCTGTAGCTGGCAGCTCTGGTCAGCTCTGGAAGGCTTTTTGCAGCTCAGGGAGATATCTGGAAAGACTAAATTAACTGTGCTGGTGTGGGGAGCTGCCTGGATACCAGAAAAGATGCTGACAGTAAGAACTGCTGTGAAATGGATGTTTCCCTTGTCTGTGAACACAGGTGTGGACAAGACCAAGCACCAGCACTGGAAGGTGTGCTAGGTCCTGAGTGAACTGCAAGATGGAGAAGTTTGGAAGTTCACAGTGCTGCTCTGTGCATGGGGCTGCTGCTTGTTGGGACTGTTTGCCTTTGGGATCCTGCTGCTGATGGAGCATCACACACAGGATTATCCACCACCTCCAGGTTTACCTCCACCTTGGAGCTGCAGCTTCACAGCAGCTCCTTCTCCTGAGCTTCATGAGCAGAAGACAAGCCCAGGCAGGTCACCTCCAGCAGTGGCTGTGCTCTAGTCAGGCTGCTCAGGCTGGGGCACGTTTCAGTGGCTCCTCTGTGCTTCTCCTGTACCTGACACAAGCATGCATCAAATGTTTCAGTTCACAGGGCCATCAACCTGGCAGCTTTCCTCGCTAAATTTACTTTTTGAAGTTCCATCAGTGTTGTATCCAGAGGGAATGGAGGAACAGATGCAGCTTGTGAAGTCTGGCTTTAATTCACCCTCCTCATTTCATTTCCTGCCCTGCCTACTAATCAATGAGTCTGCTCTAGCAGCTCTGGGAACACCACAGTTTTTCCACATCCAGGAGAATTCAACACAGTGCCTGAACTCCTGGGGTCTCGAGCAGGCTCTCACTGTCCTTTGAGGCCACTTCATGATGGATTTCCCTCTCCCAGAACCCTTGCAGACACTCTCCAGCCCACACCAGCTGCATCTCATTTCCTTGCAGGGCCCAGGGCAGCCTGGGTGGCATTCCCTCCTGGAAGTGCTCTCCTTCAAGGGTTTCAGCCCCAGGCTTTGCTTTTCAGGGCCACACGCTTCTTCCTGGGGCCATTTGGGCCTTGTCACCTCCCAGGGCTCCCAGTGGGACCAGCAGAGCCTGGCAGAGGCTCCTTCCTCCCCCACAGCCCCAAGTGTGTCACTTCCTGTGACACCACAGAGAGAAACACAACTTTCCCAGGCATCCTTCTGGGAAAAGTCTGTGAGAAGATCAGAGAAAGGAATGAGAAACAATTCTTACCTTAACTTGCTGCACCTAGTATTGTAAACATGTAAAATGTGTTATAAAGATTTGTTTACCAAAAAGTAGTTTCTTAATTAACCAACAGTAAAATATTTTAAGTAAAAAACCAATTAAGTCAACCTGTAGTGAACTAATCTATAAAAGAGCAATGAGTTTCTTAATAAAAATATATTAATCAACCTTCTGTAATACATAAAGTCCATATCAATGATTACCTGGCCAGGGGCCTGTCTGCTGTGATAACTTCCAGGTGTCCCTTCTCCAAGGACAGTGGCACCACCTGAGCTCAGTGGTGCTGTCAGGCACTGCCTTGGACATTCAGGGCTGTCAGGAAGCACCACTGAAAGGGTTTCTGGCACTTTTGCTTTGTTTAAGCAGACTTCCTCTGTACTGAGGTTTTTTTGGGGGCTCCTGTTAATTGCAGGCAGTGCTGCTCTGTTGTTTAATCAGCTGCTGTCAAAGGCTGCCTTTGCCTGCTAGTACCTATTTTGTGACACCACTGCTTTGCCTCACATTGTTATAATCTGTACCAGATTGCTCTTTGCCTGCTAAAATGGACAATTAGGATCCAGTTGTAATGCAAATCACACAGTGGAATAAAAGCTGTGGGGAACAAAATCCCCAATAAGTAGTTATGTCAGCCTTTGTTATGGCTTGATGGCTTCAACTCTGCTCCTGCTCTGTGAAGGATCAGGAGGAGACAGAATCTGTTGTGCCTTTGTGTTTTATAGGCACAACTCGATGTAAAGCTGCCTTTAGGCACTGGCAGCCCTGATAGTGTGTGTGTGTGTGTGTGCAAACCTAACAGACAGATTCCACCCACACTGGAAATTTGATGATTGCCTTGTTTTTTCAAGGCTGTGTTTTAGATAGTACAGGCCAAACCCATGGGGTGATTGCCAGTCTCTGCACAGGGGCTGAGATGATGTGATGAGAGAGGAGCACAGAGATGCTGAAATTTCAATCTGCCACATAATGTGCTCCTAATCCTGATGGCCTTGTAATTGTGATGCTGTCACTGGTGTCATTGCAGTTGTTCTTCTCGCTGTTTTCCTATGTTTGGTGCTAAATATTGTAAATGAAGATAGATGTTTATATTTGTAAAGGAATCTAAATTTACTGTGGAATTAAACACACAGGAGCCTGAAAAGTCAAATGGAAGAGGTATGTTTTCATTTCAAATGGCAAGTCATAGCCATGTAAAGTGATATTTTGTTGATACAGCTGCTTTTACTGCAGATCTGCTTTGCATTTCCCCAGGCCACAGGTAACAAAGAATGAAGCTGAATGTTTTCTCATCCTGGACAACTGAGGTGGAATATCTGTGTTCATAAAGTGTTAGAGCTGGAGGTCAGTGTTGTAAGGGTTACCTGAGCTTGTGAGATCCAAAGTGAGAACAATGCCTGTCCATATCTCATGGAGATGGTGGCTTCCAGAGGACAGCAAGGAGCAAGTGTGAGGCATGGTGAAGCCAGATGGATGAGCTGAGTTCAAAATCCTCCTAGAAACTATGGCAACATAACTTGTATATCTACTCAGAAAAGCCTTTGCAACCACCATAAATGACTTTAAATGGCCTTATTTTCCTGCTAGCAGGGAAATAAGCAGCTTCAATGGGGAGGAGTAAATCCACTTGATTACACATGTTGCTGGGAATAGCACTCTTATTGGTTATTACTAATAACCCAATCTGTTACTGGTAGTGTGGCTGCTGAAACAGGCAGGCTGATCTGCCAGGGAATAACTGTACTGCTCCTAAAATTCCAATTACAGTGGAACAAGGGGACTCAGAAGGGCCTCAAGGGAGGAAACTCAGTAGGAAGCAAAGTCAACATGGAGCACTTGGGTTATAAATAATGTGTGTGACAAATGAAATCTATCTTTGGAGGAAGATTTCTGCCAGGCAAGGCTGAGCTCTTTCCATCCTGATGCTTTCCTCAGGCCATCCATGGTGTTTGTGTGTCAGGTCATGAGGTGATGGAGGTGTTGGTTGGTTTGGAGGAAAGAGGGGCTTCTAGACCTTGGATGTACAAAGCAGCTCAAGCTCAGGGCTTCAGTCCAGGATTTAGATGAAATTTCTCCATTGAAATCAATGGCAAAGCACCTGATCACCACAGCAGGAGTGTTCTCACACAGCAACGCCCTGGGAAATTCTCTCTTGGAATAGATCAGATTCTGCTCTTATTTATGCAATTATAAATTCAGTGTAGCTCCATTTGAAACAACTGTTTTCATCTGATGCAAATAAGATCAAGATCTGGCCCAGGCTGCTTTTGTACACAATGGAAACTGACTGAATTATGGAAAAGAGGAAGCAAATCTAATGTAAATCTGAATGGAAATACCACGCTCTCTGTTACATCAGAATAAATTGGAAGGAAGTCTGTTGATTCTAGTGGAATTCATCTGGATTTACACCAGACTGTGGCTCAGCATTTGTCAGTTGGCTGCACACTGACATCAAAACTCAAACCATGGCACCTCATCTGAATAGCTTTGAATATTTTCTCCCTTTTCCTTTATATTTAAGCAGTTGGCTGATTAGCCTTTTCAAACAAATAAACCCCTGCAAACAGGCATCAACAAATAAGCCTTGCTCTCACTAGCATTTGCAGAATCTAAATGATGAATATGAAGTACTGAGCTTGGGTTTAGAGTCACTTAAACTTGCTCCTGCTCCTCTATGTTCACACTTTAGAGCAGCAGGACTGAGCTCACGGGGGGTCAGATCTTGACAAAACCATTTTGGTTTCCCCAAAGGAGGAAAATCCCAAAGGCAAATTCATTGCCTTCTCTCCAGCACTGGGAAGGGCCAGCAGTTTCCTAGGATGAACAGGATTTATCCTTCAGTAGATCAGCAAAATATTGTCATTCTTTCACTCTCTGTCTTCAGGCAGATGGTCAGAATGGAGCCAAACCCCTCCCTAATGGATCTAACAGGGAATCTAATGAATTTATTAGGGAATTGTGTCACACTCTGTTTCCACAGGAAAAATGGGAGCCTGTGGGTACTTTTCAATGGAAAGCAAGAGGGTTAATTAATGCCTGAGCAACAAATTTGACTCCTTGAGTGAAAGTCACTGGAAAAACACAATATCTGAGCAAGAGCATAGCCATGTCAGCCCTTCCCTTGATTCTCATATACCCCAGCTTCTTACTTCATTCAGTTTTTAATCTGTGCTCATGTTTCTCTTCAGATAATTAGTAAAATGCATCTTAATTAAAACAAGAGGAGGAGAAGAAGACACACAAGCAAATGAAAGCCCTAAGTCAATGGGATTCAGGGAGGGGCAAAGCCAGTATTCAAATAGAAATCTTGAGGCAAACATGGTAATAACAGTTATGGAGAGTGTATCAAAGGTAAAGAGTTTCCTGAAAGTTGGGTAATTGTTTGCTTGTACACCTTTCTGAAAAAAGAGACTGATGTCTGAGTACCACAGAGCCTGACCTGAAATCAGTCTCATGGGGAGAAGAGCTGGGGGAGCTGTGTGGTCAGCAGACTTTGTTTTTCTGTTTCTTTGTCACTGATTTTCTGTGTGATCCTTAGGAAATTAACTGGGCAAGGTTTTCACAAGTGGCCCCTGTCTGTGGTTGCTGTGATGTGTAGATGTTAAACCTGAGATGTACCTGATCACCCTTTGCTGCACCTTTAGCAACAGAGCAAATGTGGATCTCAGCCACAGGATCTGAATGTGCCAGCCACTCCCTCTCAGAGTCCTTACCTTCCCATCTGTAAATTGATAAAATAATTACTTTCCTGATTTTATACAGCTATTAAAGGCTCTCAAATGAAACAGAGGCTTTTGAAAGACCTGTGATTATTTTGGTTTCTTTTGCTTAGGCTTATTCCCAAGCCTGTGTTCCAGGCTGTTGGAACCCAGGACATCCCTCTGGCTGCCCTGGATGGTTTGGGACCCTGGCAAAGGGTTCAGAGACCTTGGCACAGAGTCAAAAACACCTGTGCCTTTGATTTCAACCCATGGAGAAAATTACCAGCCTTATATGAGGATGCACAAGCCACAAAAGTTGAGTGATAGTTTGTCACAAAGTAGAAAAGTAGAATTTTAAGGTTTTTAGAATAGGGGTTTGGGGGCCAAAGTGGAGGAATTTGGGCATGTCCTGTCCTTCTTTCTCCTTCTTCTTAGCCTCCATCTTCGGGGTGATGGTGGCAGTTTTGGATTGGTTTAGGGTAGAGACTGACTGTGCAACATAGGTGATGGGTATTGGGGATTAACTGTAAATAATGTTCATATAGTTTATAGTATAAAAAGACAACCCAGCCCTGAGGGTGGGCAGTGTGCCTCGGGCTGGCCTGCCAGGCAGATCACAGAGGGTCAGGGAAAAAAATGTACCAGATAAGAGGCACCAAACAACCTTGGAAACTGCAGACAGCGAGTCCTGACTCCTTCTTTGGCTGCTGGGCTGGGAAAAAAGAGACTTTAACACATATTGGGGTCATCCTGACCTCTGAGACCCAACACCAGGACAGGTTGGATGGGGTCCTGAGCAGCCAGGTCTGGTGGGTGGCATTCCTGCCCATGGCAGGTGCTTGGCACTGAATGATCTTTAAGGTCCCTTCAAACCCAAACCATTCTGTGATTCTATGATGCCTGCAGGTGAGCTCTGCCTGATTTGTGAGACTTTTCTCACTGCTGCAGACCCTGTGAGGAATGCTGTGTCTTTGCTGTCTTGTTTCTGTCCTCCACAGCATCACCTGGAGTAAATCCCCACAGCCAGGATGCACCTGCAAATGTTGTTGTTGCTACACAAGCAGCAGCTCCAGCTCACTCATTATCACAGCCTCCCTAACTCTGTCTGCCATGTACCACAGTGCCATCCCATCCATGCCAGGGAAGTTGGCTTGTGTGAACTTGGAAGCAAAGAGAGAGCATTAATGAGAAGAAGCTGGGTCTCAGCCTGGTCCCAGCTCTCTGAAGGACTGCACCATGTGCAGAATGGAATCCAGGAATGTCCTGAGCTGGAAGGGACCCACAGGATCATCAGTGCAGCCCCTGGCCCTGCCCAGACACCCCAAGAACCCCACCTCTAGCATCCCTGAGAGCTCCTGGAGCTCTGGCAGCCTTGGGGCCGGGACCATTCCCTGGGGAGCCTGGGCAGTGCCCAGCACCCTCGGGGGGAAGAACCTTTCCCTGAGCTCCATGCCAAGGCCTGGCCCAGCTCCAGCCCTTCCTGGGCTCCTGTCCCAGAGCAGAGCTCAGCCCCTGCCCCTCTGCCTCCCCTCCAGAGGGCTTGCACTGGACTGCAAATATCCATAATCCTGAGGAACCAGCTAAAGTCAATTTTCCAGCCTCCTTGGAGAGTCTCAGCTGCATCACTGGTCTTTACTCACTGCCTGTAAATGATCCAAGTGCACACGAGAATAAAGCTGATATTGAGGTGGATGTAATGGGGCCACCAAATAGAGTCAAGAGAGAATCACAATTGCAGAGACATTTTCTGCTCCAGCAGTACAAGAAGATGGGGGGCAGTTTTTTTACGTTTATAGGAGCAAAACTCTGTAGGCAAGGACCTTAAAAGTGGGAATAATTATAATTTACTGTTCACACCATGCAGTGGGGAATCAGGCCCAAGCTTGTAGCTACAAGCTTTAGCTATAAATGCTGTGGACTGACTGTGCTGTACAGAGATTTACTGAGTCACACTGATTTCAGAACTGCTTTCCCCAGGGAATGGCGCTGTTTTATTCCAGTATGGTTGTGAGACCCTACACTTGATTCTGATCTTATGTTCTGAAAAGTCGAGTGATTTTTGGTGGGTATATGCCTGACTTGCTTGCATATTCATGTAATGTGCCTTCAAGAGCTGATACAACCTTGATAAGATTCTTATTTAAGTCATTATTCTAATTAACTCCTATTATGTTGGGAAGAATTCTGTCTATTTCCTCACAGAGACTCTGTGAACACTGAGCTGGGTCTTACAGCAGGAATCAGCTTTGCCCACGATGGCAATAGAACAGGTTAGCCTGTAAACCCAGAGTAAATTTGCAAACTCCATTTGTTAAAAAGAAATGCATTAATGGATTCTGTGACTGATCTCCTGAAATGTCATTTGAATGGTTTTGACTGTGCGTTTGTTTTATTCCTGGGAAATTTCACAGTACAAAAGGACTTTTATTTTCCCTTCTTCATTTGCCAAGAATCTCTTTGAAAGTTATTTGTAATAGACTGAGGTGTGGGCCAGATTTTTAGCTCACATAAGCAGATGCATCTCTATTGACTTGTGTAAAATATTCTGATGCACCTGAGCTGAGGATCAGGGAGAAGAAAATGAAAGAAAGAAAGTGCTAGGAATGAAGCTTTTTGACCATGGGAGTAGTTACTGCAGGAAACATATTATTTACTTAAACAAAAGAAGTAAAAAAAAATAGATATTTCTAAAATTACAAGCTTGTTCTTTAGGATATAGATGCCTAGTACAAGTCTTCCTGACCCAGTGCTGTTCTTCTATCAACCCCTTTTTGTGTTGTTAATTTGAGGCCTTTCCCACTGTTTTCCTGCTCTGCCTCCCAGGGTGTGTGCAGGAAACTCTGGGTGGTTTGAATCAAAATATTCCACTGTGAAAAAAGTAAAATACAATTTAAATAGAAGGTCTTTGCTGATAGAAAATTGGAGAATGTGGTGCTATTGAATAGTCTGGATTATTTTAAGTGATTTTAGTGCTAAAAGCAAATGGCAAATGCTGAGAATGCAAGAGAGAATGTTTTTGGATTGATGTGTCCAGATGTGCTCAGATCAAGAAGAGACAGGGACATAAGGCAGATGTGGGACTAAGAACAACCCATAGACTAATGAGACACTAACATGGGGAATAAAAGGAGAAAAAAAGTAAAAATTGGTTAACTGAAGCCTTGGTCTAGCCCTGAGCTCATTAGCAAGGGCTCAGAGAGGTGTTCAGGAGGACTCTGGACATAAAATCATGAGGCAAGGCTGTATGACAATGATGAATGTAGAAAAAACACAATTCAGGTTTAAACCAGGGTCTAAGCTCTGGATAGATTTCCTAGATCTGCTCAGTGCTGGCTGCTTACAACTTCCTCTGAAGCTTTTAGTAGAGTGAAAGGATGCTGGAAGAGAGGAGTCTCCTGCTGCCAAGCCACCACCATCACTGGGAGGTGACTCTTTTGTAGTTTAATAGTGGGCTGTCACTTTTCAGGCCTGTCAGTGCAGTGCCTTTCTCCCACAGCCAGGAGCTCATTCCGTGTGGATGAAAGAGGACAGAGCTGCTTTTTCTATTAAAAGGAGAGAAGAAATACTCCTCCTGACAGAATCCCAGTGAAGGCACTGGGCTATCAAATGCTGGGAGAATTCCCCCAAAGCATTAATTGTGATACTGCCAAAAGCAGCACAAGCTGCACTGGGAGATGACACAGGAAGGGTGCCCTTGGTGAGATGTAGGGCCAGGCCATGGAAGGAACACAAGACCAGGAGATGCAAGTGCCCTTTCCTATTCCTATTCTGGAAGCTCATGCTCTTCCCAGCTCTTCTTCTTCTTCCTGTTGACTGAATTATTGTTTCTATTTTCTGTCACTTTGAACAAGGGGAAAGGAGAGGAAGCTGGTCTACAAAGCAATTTCCAATGTGCTTCCCTGTCTGTCTGCTCCCTACAAATAGCTGTTTTTTCTTAGGGATAAAGGCAGAAGATAATTCCTTTAAGTGGCAATTAAGCTCCAGGTGGCTGTAGAAAGCTGCAGCTTTCTCCAGCTCCTGCAAAAACACAGCTTGAGTCCCAGGTTTCCCTACTTCCCTAAACCAGGAGATTTTTTTCCCTTGGTTTTGTTTTGTTTGGTGATGATTATACTTCTTCAGGGTAGCCCAAAGTGATTGGAGCAGCAGGGAAAATGACAAGCTGAGGATGCTCCATAAACTGGCTGTGCCCTTTTTCCAAAATGCACTAATTTCACAGAGTAGGGAACAGTTTCATCTCAATCCTCATTTGAACTCCTCCTGTTTCACCTGCAAAACCTCTGTTTTCCAAGCAGTGAGCCCAGTCCAATTTCCTTTTACCCCTGCTGTGCTGGCAAGCCTTAGGAAGGGACTTTTGATGGTGTTGGATGGAGCACTGAGGGCTGGTGGAGCAATCCTCGTGTTCCAAGACTCCAAGCCAGTCTCATCTGCAGACTTGTGTGATGGCTTTGGCTCATTAGCTAATGAGGTTAATGAGAACACCTGTATGAGCCATCTGATAGGAAGGGGCTGTGTCTAGCCCTGGTGATTGCTCAAGATGACACAGCAGAGCTGGCAGCCACCAGAGCACAGCAGGGCAGGGTTCCACCTCCAGGTTTGAAGCCATCTCATCCCCCTTTGGAGCAAGTGGATGGACATGGACATGGGACAGGGTGAGCTTGAGGACATGGGTCATATTCAGCTTGTGCAGGGGCTGGAAATTCTTGGGATTCTCCTGCCTGGGATGTTCCCAAGAGTCCTTTTTCACAGCCAGGTGATCCAAGAAAGAGTCAGAGCTCCTTGGCTTTGGTTCCCAAGGTTGTTTCTTTTCTCTTATCTATAACATGTTCTCCCTGCCCAGCCCAGATGTGTTCAGCAGCTCAGCCCAAGGCACACTGCCCACCCTGGGGCTGGGTTGTCTTTTTATACTATAAACTACACAGACATTATTTACAGTTAATCCCCAATACCCATCACCTGTGTTAGACAGTCAGTTTCTACTCTAAACCAATCCCAAAGTGCCACCAGCACCCAGAAGATGGAGGCCAGGAAGAAGAAGGAAGGAGGGCAGTGCAGGCCCAGATTGCTCCATCTTGACCCCCCTGTACCCTCAGCATAAAAATCTTAACATTCTATTTCTCTACTCAGTGATAAGCTACTCATTGTATTCTACTTTCCCTGGTTTGTAACTCTTCACATAAAGTTGGTAATTTTTTCCATGGCTCGAGATCGAGGGCAGAAGGGTCTTGGGCTCTGTGCCAAACCCTCCGAGCCCCCTGCCCAGGGCTCAGCCCATCCAAAGCAGCAAGAGAGATGTCCTGGTTTCCCACAGAAACGTTCCTCACCATCAGTGAGGCTTGTGAACCTTGAGAGCTTCAGAGCCAGCCCACAGCTCCAGCTGTGAGGAATGTGAGCCACTAACTCTGAGAATCTCACTTTCTCAGAGTTACAGGCTTCCTATCAATGGCATCTAGCAGCAGAATGTTACCATTTCTACCTGGTTTTAATGATTTATCACCCCTGAATTATGCACCATGGGTGACAGTAATGTTCTCTGGTGTGGATAGGTGGATGGAATTACATCTCTCTCTGTTTGGTGTGCTAACAGAATCAGAATTAATATTTTGTCTTGCCTGGCTTATCTTAGCTAGCAGTAGCTATTATTTCACCTACTCTGTTTCTCTTCTCCCTCTCTGTCACAACTGAAATAATTTGAATTTGAGCTGTACTTGAAGCAGGACTCACCTCAAATCAGATTTCCAATTCCTTGACCACAGTCTGATCCCAACACCATCAATCCCCACTGAGCCCAGGCAAAGTCAGTCATGGAATTGGATGGCTCAAGCAGGGAGAACACATTTTGTGGGTGACTGCAGACACTTGCATGCAAACACATTTGACTTTGACATGCTAGTCAGTGTGGGGAAGAGAAGAATAAGTGAGAACCTGCTCCCCAGCAGCCAGCACAGCCCAGGGTCCTGTGCCCCATGCCATGGACATGCAATCCTCACTGAGGTCCTGGAGACACCCCTGGGAGTGTGTCAGTGCCCACACTGGGTCCTGGGCATGGCTCAGAGTGTGTCTGGGCACACCTGGGGGTGAAAGCAAAGAGCATTTCATTACTCACAATGTGCTTTCCCTCTGCCCTTGCTTTTTCTGTGCTGTTCCCACTAGTGCTGAATTACAGTCACCACTTCCCATTCCTGCCTCCCAGTGTGGGATTCTGTGTTGTGGTAGATTCCATACATATTGCATTGTTGGCCTTCTTTATTTCCCTTTCTCCTCCCTGCTCGTGGTTGTTTGTTTTCTCTTCATGTGTGGCATAAAAAGGCTGTTTGAAGAGAAACTACCCAATCCAAATGAAAGGGAATGTTGCTTTTGGAAGATCCAACTGAAGCCTGAGCAGAACTGATAGTAAATTATGAATTAGCTGGAGATTTTTATCACTTCTTTTCTTTGTCCTTACTTTTTCTTGTCCTTTTTTCCCCCCCTTCCTGTGTATTTTCGTAACTCTAATTAAAATGTACTGGGCAAAAAAAGTGTAATGAAGAGCTGGACTCATTACTTTTTTTTATGGCAAAATCCAAGTGGAACAGAACTTTAAATGGGCTATGGTTGAGTCCCATCTCCCTCCATAAAGGGTGTAATAAATATCAGCCACATTGATTTTCCTTCTCCTGAACCCTTCCTATTTGTTCTGGTCTAAGTGCACTGTGTTTTCCTCTGAGGTTCTTTTGCTCTAACTGTTCTATTATCTGTTGTTGTTGTTAATCTGTGTTGAGTGTGTAATTGAGATCCTAAGAGGGAGGTTAAGAGAAACCCCCTCAGGAAGACATCTGACCTACATGAAGAAAGAGAAAAAATAAAATAAATAACCCAAGCCATTGAGGCCAACTGCTCCATTTACCTGGTTGGGCCATTTCCTTCAGCAAGGACTTCCATCCACTCCAGGCTCAGCTCTCTTTCTGTAATTAGTTCTGTGTATGTGTTTTTAACCTCAGCTTGATTTTTGCATTGATTTCTTTGTCTTGGGGGGACATTTACCTGTTCCTTCCCTCTGATTTTCAGTTATCTGCTGAACTGATGTTACAGGCAGAGGTAGCATGTGGCCCCTTTTCTCTTCCCTTTTTCCTGCTGTGATTTAACCTGGCCCCAGTGACACAGGTTTGTAGTCTTCACATTTCACTGAACACGATTCCTTCGCTCAGGATTTTTATCCTGGGAAGCTGAAAAGGCAGAGAGAGGCCCAGAGATGGGAAAATAATCCTTATCTCATTGGCTTCTCCTGTGTTTTGCTCATGTGGAATGTGTTAGGAATTGTTTACCTGAACTGCTGAGCCTGGCTGGGCTCTGGTGTGAGTTGTTTTCAATCACTGACCAATGGTCACACAAACTGTGTCAGGACTCTGGAAAGAGTCACGAGTTTTCATTATTATCTGTTGAGCCTTCTGTAAGTATCCTTTCTCTATTCTTTAGTATAGTTTTCTTTAACATAATATAGCATTATAAAATAATAAAATAGCCTTCTGATCACATGGAGTCCCAGCATCATTCTTCCCTGCCATGAAGGGGCTGTTTTTTTACAACACAGGTACATGTTGGGGGTGATGTGGAAGATGTCTCCAAGCACCAATGACAGGTATTTCATTCCCCTTGGGTTTCCCAGGGGATGAGGCACGACTGAAAGCTTCCTGAGAGGCTGGGAAACCACGTTCACCCAACCCAACATTGCTTTCCACCCTCCTGCAGCCTCCTCATCTGGGCAGTCTCTGTCCTGAGCAGTTGAACTTCTTGTCCCCCTTGTTCAGCCACTGCCCCTGGGATGTGTTGCAAATACATGGAATCCATTATTGCCTGCTTGCTGTACCAGTTCCCAAATCTCAGCAGATAAAGAGCTCTTAGTGTTTTCTTAATGTCTCTTTGTAGTTTATTAAAGGCCTAGGAGGCATGAGGGGGAAATGAGACTGTGACTCAGAAATCCCTGCTCTCAGCCACGTGCTTCCTTCAGGATCTCATTTGTAGCCAGACTATTAAAAGTGAATTATCTGAGCCAAGTGGCAACACTGAAATGGAGGGGCTGGGGGGAGGGAAGCAACACTTCCCTCTGGTGCCTCTGGATGTGAGCAGCTTCGTTCAGCCACTTTCATCTGCCCATATTGGATTTTTGCTGTTATTACAGGAGGGTTGTTGGCACTGACAGTTGGAGACATGGCTGGTTTTTCCCTCCAGCCTTTTTGAGATGTGTCCCTCCTGGATGCAGTGTGGGGATGTTTCTGTGGGAGCCAGGCAGAGCAGAGTGAAGTGCCCATGTTATAGATACACATAATAATACAATATATAATATTGGCTTTTCACAAATATTAAAATGGATTTTATATGTGTAGTGTTAAAGTAACTTTGCTGTAAAGATATGGTTTTTATTTCTGTTGTTAATTAAGCTTAGTGGAATAGCTGATATCAGTGTGCTTGTGTTAAAATGCCTGCTTGGATGGGATAACATCAATGAACACAGGATGAGGACACCTGGACAGATCTGCCAACTATCAGCACTCACTGACTGAAGGCAGTGTGAACCAAGGCCCAAAAACTGGAGGTGATAAAGAGAAGGAGCCAAAACCACAGCCAAGAAACACCCATGCTCTAAAAAGGCAAACCCAAGGAGGGGCCATGTAAAATAGCTCCTGGAATATGTAGGTTTGTTTATGGATGTGCAACAGGCTGATGTAAGGGAAAAGGTATTTAAGGGGTATCCCTGAAGGTGACAGGGTGCTCTTGGCTGTAATAACCTTTGTTCTATGCTCCTTGTCTCCTATTGTCCTTTATTAAACTTTTTACATTTTCACAGGAGAGTGAAGGTGTTTTTCACTCCTGTGTGGTGCCAGCTCTGCTCTCCCTGCAGAACCTCCACTGAGAGCCCTCGAGCTGACAGCTCCACTTGCCATCAGTGTCCATGGCATTGCCATCAGTGTCCCTGGCATTGCCTTTATGTATCTATGGCATTGCCATCACATTTCCATGGCATTGCCCTCATGTGTCCATGACATTGCCATCATTTTTCCCTGGCATTGCCATCATGTGCCCATGGCATTGCCCTCCTGTGTCTATGACATTGCCATCAGTGTCCATGACATTGCCATCACGTTTCCCTGGCACTGCCCTCACGTGTCCATGGCATTGCCATCACATTTCCATGGCATTGCCATCACATTTCCATGGCACTGCCCTCATGTTTCCATGGCATTGCCATCACATTTCCATGGCATTGCCATCACATTTCCATGGCACTGCCCTCACGTGTCCATGGCATTGCCCTCACGTTTCTCTGGCACTGCCCTCATGTTTCCATGACATTGCCATCACATTTCCCTGGCATTGCCATCACATTTCCCTGGCATTGCCATCATGTTTCCATGGCATTGCCATCACGTTTCCCTGGCATTGCCATCACATTTCCCTGGCATTGCCATCACATTTCCATGGCATTGCCCTCATCCCTGCCCCCAGGCTGTCTGATAAACTGGAGAGAATTGGGATGAGGGGTTCTCAGGCGTTCAGTGGTGCTGCTGAGCCAAGCCTCCCGCTCCATTCATGATGGGGAATCTCTGTTCTGCAGGGACTGCTGTGATCCAAGTGGAGCAGGGTGAGGGGGTGGCAGCTGCTGTGTCTGGGCCTGTGTGCAGCAGTTGGGGCTCCTCCAGATCCTGGCTTGTGCCTCAGTGAAGGTCAGCTCCTGTTTCTAGTGAAATTTCCTATTCCTCTAAGGAATTTCCTATTTCTCAGTAGGGGCTGGATCCAGCCTTTCAGGAATTAGATTCTGTTTCAGTTCATAGCTCAACCTCTCTAAAATTCCCTCTCGATCTCTCCTGTTCTGTTCAGGAATTGCTCTGAGTGTATCTATTGACTTTCCATGGAAAGTGGACATGGCCAAGTAAAAAACCTGCCTGCTGCTGATTTTACAAGAGTAATATTGACCTTCCCATAGATACTGAAGAGAATAGAAAGTCCTGATTCTCTGTAAAACGAAACTAAAATTGTATTTGATGAGTTCTATAAAATGCTTATAGATTTTTATTTTTTTCCTACTTGGGCAGAAACATCTCTTTTTTTTTCCTCACAAAGGCCAGATGCAGAATATTTACAGGGAAGGGGGAAAAACTTTTTCTTTGAAAAAATATTTGTACTGGTAAATCACTGCAAATTGGTAAACTCCCAGATGAATCTAAATAAATAATAGCAGAACTTTGGCTGCATTTGCAAAAAGCCAATTAAAACAAACCAAAAAAAAAAAACAACCCCAAATAACCCCCACCCTGATTTATGGGCTTCAGGTATAATTGAGATCTAAGTTAGGCTTAGTGAATATTTACAGATTTTATATAGTTTCCAATGGAAGCAGTAGCTGTGCAATCTTTTGGGGAGTAAATCCAGGTCACAGCCACTCCAAAACCAGCTCAACTCCTATTTTTATTGGCAAGACTCTGATTGCTGCAGAGTGCCCTGCTGTGGCCACAAGCTCACAGATCCTCCCAGAGTTGTCACAGATTTTCCAGTGGTGACATCAGTTCCTTCCTTGGGTGAAAAAGCTGAATTTCTGCACACTGGGAGAAAACAAATAGTTCAGGGTTAGATTTGAGTTAGAGAGGTCAAACTTCACTTAGTGCTGGGCTGGGCAGAGAAGGAGCCCTCCTGTTTCTGGTGCCCAGAGGGACCCCATGGCCTCTTATGCACTTATAAAAAGGTGCAGGAAAATGGTAATTCTTGTAATTCTTCCTAAGAACAGCTCAGCTCTCCTGTTCTTGCTGCTCCTTCTCTCCTGAGCTCACCAGCAGTGCTTGAAGCCCATCCATCAGAGCTCTTCCCTCTCTAGTGCAGGAGCATCCCCAGCAAGCACAGAACATCTTAAAACAACAGCCAGGCCTTTATTTGTTCTTTGGCTCTCATCTTCATATTTTCCAGGTTTTGTGCCATGGACAGAGTACAGAAATATTCCTCTCATTTTTAAAGAAAACGGAGATAATCTGTGCACAGGAGACAGAGCACTGCTAAAAGTTTCCAAAGAATTTAAAGAGCTCCCACCCAATATATACTGTGGCCACAGCAACCTGTTGTCTGACCCAACTGATTATTACAATGTACTTAAATAACCATGAATTAAAAATGTATAAACTCTTTCTGTGTGTAAGCTTCACAAAGCACATGATCCCTGCTTTCCTCTGAAACCTCCTTTCCACAGAGCCTTTTATTTCCCCATCAGCTCTCCAAGTCTTCTTGCTCTGTCTTTTCTCAGCCTCTGATGGCTTTGCTCAGTTCATCCTCTCTCATTTGTGTCTGGATCTGGAAACATTTCTCAGGACGTTTGACTCATCCATCATTTAGATAATCACAAGGAAAAACCCCAGTTTCCAGCGACGAACATCCGTAAAAAGCACAAAGGAAAAAAAAACCCCTCACCTTGAACTTCCCTTCCTGCTTTGCTTTTCATTTAATTTGAGAATCTGACTTGACAGTCTTTGCTCTGGCAAAAGTCCCACTGAAGTTATTAAGGGCAAGAGCTTGTCAGGATTAAGAGGAAGGATTTGAAATATCTGTGAGTGATAGCAATATCCCCAGTTCTATTAGGCCAGATAAGTATTCACAAAGGACATTAACCCTGGAGCCTTGAGCCAGCTGCTGACTGCCCCGTGGGGGAAAGGAGAGGAGGATTCCAAAGGGGAAAACTGCTTCACAGCTGCTGGAATAAGGTTTTACATCCCTTTCCTTGCAGAGCTGAACTCAGCCCACTTCCTCTCCAAGTGTCCATTTGAGCATCAGGTACAGGGTGTTGGGAGAAGAGAATGGGCAGTGGGAGCCTAAATGGGAATTAAGACTTAAAAGTTGTCACTGGCACAGAGTCTGGGTGAAGGAGAGTCCACCAGAGGGGATGGCACAGGGGTGCAGCCCCTGGGCAGCTTTGGGGCTGGGTTTGGAGAGTGAACTGCACTGCAGCCTGTGGGTGCAGGTTTGGGAATGGAGGGAGCAGAGGCACCACGGATGGCTGCAAGCTAATGTTTGATATCTCCCAGCAGCTTAACACCCCTTTCTACTGGTGGAAACTTCTGCTGCTTCTCTGCTCCCATTCCTCAGGGAGTGATTGTTACACAGATCAAATGCTCATTTTGCCATTTGAAGGGCAAATGTGACTCCAAAGGCAAAGAATCATGGAGTGGTTTGGGTTGGAAGGGACCTTAAAGCTCATCTCATTCCACCCTCTGCCATGGCAGGGACACCTTCCACTGTCCCAGGCTGCTCCAAGCCCTGTCCAACCCACCCTTGGGCACTGCCAGGGATCCAGGGACAGCCCCAGCTGCTCTGGGCACGCTGTGCCAGGGCCTGCCCACCCTCCCAGCCAGGAATTTCTTCCTAATATCCAGTCTAACCCTGCCCTCTGACAGTTTAAAGCCATTAGTGCAAAGGGACAAAGGCGAGTGGATCAGGAAAGGAGACATCAGGACAGGGTCAGTTAAAAAAAGCTTTCCTTACAAATGTTTATGCTTTCTTGAGCCTGCAGTTCTGGATGGATTCAGGGATTATATGTATTCCCAGCTGGGCACAGTGGAGAACAGTTTACACAACCAGCAGCCCCTGCCCTGTGCAGTGAATTGAAGAGCTGATCCCACTTTTGGCACCTCCTCTGCTGTAATTCCTGCCCTGACACTCATGGCATCTCTGTGGGCACGTGGTTCTCCATCCCTCTAGTCAGGGGAGATCACGTTAATGCCAGTGTTAAAACCAAACAAACACTGAAATAAATTTAAAACAAAAATAACATTTCCAAGGCGGTTCCATCCCCACCACCCACCACCATTTATAACTAATTGGGGCTTTGTTATATTCCCTCACCCAGTGACAGATAAATACTAAACTCCACTGGTTAACAATAATCACCCTAATTATGCCAAGATGACATTTACAATACAGGCAATTGCTAATCCATTACCTCACTCTGCTGAATACTAGAACACTCAAATTAAAAGTTATTCACCCACAAAGAACAATGTTTTAGTAGCTGACACAGCTTAGTAAAAGAATTTATTAAGGTAATTTGCAGTTTTCCCATAAATAAAACATTCTAGTGTTCCCCCGTCCTTCTCCCTCCTTTCCCCAAAGTAATCTTTTGTGATAAATCTTCTTTTTTTCTCTCTTGTAGCACCCTTAAAAATAATAATTGAAACTGTCAGGCAGACTTACATATTTAAATTTGTTCACCTGAAAGACAACAGAGAGCTGCTCATCCCTCTCTTCAGGCTCTTTTTGGAGAGTGGGGTGATAATTTGGAGTTTGTGATGTGGGAGGAGGTCCCTGTGATAAAACCCTCACCCGTGTGGGGTCTCAGTGAGACCTGCTGATGGCTCTGGATGTGTCAGGGAGTGTCACAGTGTGCTGTGGTTGAAGGTCTGCTGAGCCAAACCAGAACTCTCTGCCCTCATCAGGGAGGTGCTGAGGAGGGAGCAGGAGGGCTGAGAGTGTCCTCAAGCACAGGCTGGGACTCACAGGGGTAAATGCTGCAGCTCTGCTGATGTGCCACCCCAAACCAAAGCCAGACAAGAACCCTGGGGAAAACAGGTTCACCCTCCTGTGAAAATTAAAAAAGTTTAATGAAGGACAAGGAGCATAGAGCAAAGGTTATTATGGCACTCAGCCCAGAGCACCCTGTTGTCTTCGGGGATACCCCTTAAATACTTTTTAATTACATAATCCATTTGCATATTCATAGGCCCTTATGCATAGCAAACTTTCCCCCAAACTAGTTTACATGTTCCAAGAACTGTTTAGCATGGCTCCTCCTCAGNTATTCCACTAAGCTTAATTAACAACAGAAATAAAAACCATATCTTTACAGCAAAGTTACTTTAACATCACACATATAAAATCCATTTTAATATTTGTGAAAAGCCAATATTATAATATGTACCTATAACAAACCTGAAGGAAGCTGCCTGTGTGCCCCAGCCTGCAGCAAGCAGCATCAGTGTGGGGAGAAGGGAGGCACCTGCAGCTTTATTCCACTCCCTGGAGGCCTTTTCTTCCAGTGATCTCTTCCTGACTCCTATCATTAAAACACAAAAGGGGAAGGGAGGGACTAGGGAGGGACTAGGAAGGGAAGAACTCCTGCTGACAAATATGAATAGGAGGAGGAAAGGGTGAAACAGGCACAAAAAAAATATCAAAGCTGGGTTTCATTGCACGCTGTGGGCAGCCCCTTGCACCTGGTGCTGGCAAAACCCCTGCCAGCAGCACATCCAGCTAAAAGATGGAGCAGAAAGGTATTTTTGGGGGTTTGGTTTTTACTGTTCTCACAGCAGCGCTGCCCAAAGCTGTTTGCAATAAATCAGTGAGTCACAGCCAGCCAAAAATCCCTGCTAGCACATCCCCACTGCGTGCTGGTGTGCAGCAGCCAAGCCAGCATCCCCCCAGTGCCAGAGCCAGCCCAGGGCACCCGTGTGGGTCTCAGCCCCAGCTGTGGGAAGGGGCTCACAGCTGGCCACAAAGAGTGAGTTGAAGAGGAGAAGCTGATAAGAGTCACCTTTGCCCCTGAAAGGAGTTCCACCAAGGTGGTGGAAATGGAGAAGAACAGATAAATGAGGGGCCTGCAGTTGGATTTTGGTGGAAAACAGTGGATATGACAGTCTGGTCAGAGAGGGAGAGAAAGAAGCTTTCCCATGAATTGGCCTGGGAAGCTTTAGGGAGCTGGAGAGAAAGAATTGTGAACTATCTGCAGGTGCTGTTTGTAACAAGTTGTTTTTCTCATAGAAGCTTTACCCCAAAGGGTGTCTTCTTAATTAGCCAATCATGTGGAATGTGTTGATTAAATGATGACCAGTCAGGTCCACCTGTATCAGACCAGGGTATAAAATAAAAGAAGGGGTTCCAATAAATACAGGAACTTCTTGGCCTTCTGAGCTAGAGTCTGTGTCATTCCTGACTCAATGGTAATAAAAAACAATGGTGGAGACTGCCTTGCACCAATGAACATTATATTGATTTACTGTAGCCAATGAATAGGTATAAACTTTGTGAGAGGGTAAAAATTTTTTTATTTTTTTTTAAAAAAATAGCGTGCTGCTAAAATAAACAGAGAGAAGCCTTCTCAAATACATGGTGCTCTTCTGTCTCAACAGCAATACAGCCAGAGCCAGCAGCTGGCAGGATGAGCCGAGTGCCCAGGGCAGGAGTTCAGAGCCATCCCTGCATGGCAGGAGGAGCTGGAGCAGAGCTGCCACCCATCTGTGGCTGCTCACAGAGCCACTCTTCCTGCCCAGCCGCTGCATCCCGGCGTAAAAAAAGGACACGAGCCATTTCCCTGGAATGTTAAAGCCTCAGCAGCTGGGCTGGAGCAGGTTCAGGGTGGAGAGCAGATGTCCAGAGCGCTGCTCAAACGGCACATGCTGGGCATGGGTCCTGGGCTCTCTGGCCTGGGACTGACTCTGTTCATTGGGGCTGTCACTGTGGCAAACACAGTGACACCCTGCCAGGTGCATGGACCATCCTCCTGGCCAGCATCTTGGGCACAACAGAGAGCCCTGCTTGGCTCTGTGCTGTCCCGTGGCCGTTCTGATTCCGGAGAGGAAAAGCCCTGGAGCTGCTCTTTGCAGCAGGAGTGCTCGGAGCAGCAGCTCTGGAGCGTTGCAGTTGGGAGTGTTGCAGTTGCCAGCCCTGCAGCCCCCTGCTCTGCCAGCAGCCACTTTGCCCTTTGCAGGAGTGCCAGGAGTGTTGCAGTTCTGGAGTGTTGCAGTTCTGGAGGGTTGCAGTTCTGCTGCATTGCAGTTGGGAGCGTTGCAGTTCTGGAGCGTTGCAGTTTGGAGTGTTGCAACTCAGAGCATTGCAGTTCTGGAGCGTTGCAGTTGGGAGCATTGCAGCTCTGGACTGTTGCAGCTCTGGACTGTTGCAGTTGGGAGTGTTGCAGTTCTGGAGCGTCACAGCTCTGGAGCGTCACAGTTCTGGAGCATTGCAGTTCTGGAATGTTGCAGTTCTGGAGCGTCACAGCTCTGGAGCGTTGCAGTTGGGAGTGTTGCAGCTCTGGAGCGTTGCAGCTTCAGAGCACTG
>WBNO01020391.1:0-13184 GCA_013400575.1 Peucedramus taeniatus | reverse complement strand
ACACTGCCTGAACTGTTTCATCTTGACCCTCTCAACTATAACACTTGTCAGCTTTCAGAAGTACCAGGAGTTCAAGTTTAATCCAATCCATCTTGCAGTCCCTCAAATTCCAAGCAGGTACTCCCAAAGTTGTTGTATGGAATTAATTAAGCTTAATTATTTAAATAAAAACTCACAAGTTTTAGGCACATTATTTCATCATATTAATTGCATAAATTAACCCACAACTTAGTCTGAGGCAGGAAGATTGGTATGTTTCTGGTTCCCAGAAAGGTAACATCTAGATAAAATATCTAAAGAGCTGGTCAACTTCAGAATGGCAATCAGAAGCATTTATGATGGAAAATTCTGTGAAAACAGAAACACTGAGGAAGAAAAATAAACAGAGAGGGGGAGAAACATAAATATGAAAGTCAACCTTATGCAATTTATAAAAAGATTGCAAGATTACTACATTTCTTTCGTCCATTAGTCCGTCCGTAGTGGACAATGTTTTCCCAGTTTCAAGCTTTCATATTCAGGAAGGAAATAAATGTATAAAAATGGCTTTTGAGCCATCTGGAAAGTCTTGATTCAGGACACTTTCCATCAGAGCTGACAAAGAGCTATGACAATCTCAGTACTCAGCAGAAATGTTTGCATGCAACTTGTAATATTACATATTCTGAAGAGCCAGACTTTGCTCATTGCAATTTTTTTTTTTAATGGCCACAGGTTTTTTTGTTTGTTTTGGGTTGGGAGGGACAGAGGCCTGTGTGGGTAACTTTGAGGGGCAGGGTCTTTTGGGGTTTTTTTTGTTGTTTGGGGTTTGTTTGTTATTAAATACATATGCCAGTGTTACAACCCAAATGGTTGAAGCCTCCATTGAAGATTCTCTAGTTCAAGCTTCTAATATCTCTTAGCTTTTTTCTTTATTGTTTTCATTGGTAACTCAAAAACATAATTCTGTTCCAAGCAGTTACAGGCTCCATAAATAAACCTTATAAATTCCAACAACTACAGAGCCAGTTGAGCCAAGTGTCATTTCTATATTTCCCTCTCTGTATTTCCTGGAATTCACTCAAAAAGCTGAGAAGTAGGTTAAAAATATTAACATAAGAATACTACTGCAACAAGGCTCTAAAAAAAAGCCTTGCTACAAAGTGTTTTCTGAAAGTTAAGCTAATCATGAGATTCACTAGAGAAGTGATGAAAAGGAGAAATTCTCTAATAAGGAGACCACCTTTGCTGAAAACACATCAATGCTGCATCTACATCGAGGGAGATGATTAAGATCTAAAAGTTCTGAAATTCAAAAAAGTTTCACAGTGACTGAGTCCTCTTTTTTTGCAAAGTGGGCCTCCTAAACTTCCCCAGTAGGCTTCATAAGAAGTCTTTCTTGAAGCAGAAAAGTCCTATTCTGCTTTAATCCCTTTTTTTTATTTTTTTTACCAATCCTTTTCAAGGCTGAATTGAGGTAGAGTCATAGCCTTCTTCCTACGGTTACAAAGCATCGATTCAAAAAAGCAAGTCCTACATCTCTGATTTAAGGTTACTATAATCCAGTTTCTTTAGAAATGCAAGAAAACTAAAAAAGGAAATAAGGTATAAATAGTGTTCAGATGTTTCTACCGTTTTTCTTTTCCTTTGTAGAGAGACAGTAACAACCATCCCCCAACAGAACAAAAACCAACCAAAAACTTAAGAATGACTTATTCAGAAATCTACTGTGAAAAATCAAATAAAAGGCTACAAAATATCTCTCTAAGGGTCCAAATTTTCTCAGGGTGTTGATGGTGGAGAAGACAACAGAAATGTATAACCTGTCAAAATAAGATGTTCTGGAATAATTGACCAGATCACATTTAAATAAATCTCTGTGTATTTTATCTCAAAGGCCTTATCTATATTGCAGCCACTGCAGGATATAACAATATCTAAGAAACACTCGTGTGTATTAGCTTCCAAGACAACTCCAGAACACCCATAAGTAAACAGTATTATAGCAGGGCTTTCAATACCTGATGCAGACATTTTGTGCTTCCTGCTTCCAAACAATTCATTCCGCACAAGTTCAATTTCCATAAAGCTTTTCAATACTTAACTAATCAAAAATCCTCTTACAGCCACATTTGAAGGTTTATCACTACAAATGTAATTTTAAAGACTTCTCTGAAACACAGATTTCAGCTGGGTGACAAACCTAACGCAAAAGCATGGTTTTGCAAATGGCAAACTGAAGAGCACTTGTTAAACAATGACAGCAATTCTCCATTCTCAACATGAGAATTTTAATCTCTACCTAAATCAGGACCATACACAGATATTCAAAATGTCAGGAGTTTTTCCTCAGACTTTGATGACAAAATATCACTGAAGATGACAGAAGCCCCACTAAAGCCACCCTCTTCTACACACAAGTGGCAAATCCACACCGAGGCCCTGATGTAATAACTCGTAGGACATAAATTCTCTTACCAAGGCTGTGACTGTAATATTATGTTTTTGTTAACTGCTTCACCCTATCTAACAACAATTTTCCAAGTCATTTTCATATACATCTCTAACTTTTCTTTATGATATTTAAGTCTTTAGCTTCAAAAAATAAAGATCTAATTTGGTAAAATTGGAAACCTGCAATTCAGTCCTCCTATTTTCCTCAAGATGTAAGCAAAAGGGAAAAATATTATATGCACAAGTAAATAAAAAAAGCCAACAACATAGAAATCCTATTTTCTGAAAGGATTTTACAAGCATCCCTTACTTTCATTTCTGAGCAGTTAGGAAAAGAAAAAAAATCCACAAATTCTCTGAACATACTTCTTCTGGAGGCTACAGATCTGTTTATGGGACAGGGAAGAAGAGCTGACCAAAATGCTTGGCAATAGTAATGAAATAGAATAAAAGAGGTCTTTGAGCACTGAAAGCTACTTACAGCAGTCTATAAGAGACAGGTCTTATGAGGAAATGGTTAAAAATCTCATGAAGTCAAAGTTTCTTGGGCAAGTTTATGACACCAATTTTAAAGCAATACAGCAGACAATTGCAACAAGATAAAATATAAACTCAGCTAGTCTCTTTGAGATTTGATAATCAAATACAAATTACTTAAGAGTAAAATGAGTGGATTTAAAAAAAAAACAAACCTCTTTCCACCTCCACATAACTTGTTACTGATGTTATTCATCAAATAGGTGCTTTCAATTTTTAGATTAAAATTTCAATGGAAAGCCTTCCAGAGAGCAGAACAGTATATAGTTGTACAGTCAAGTAAAATTTAAAATTTTCTTGTAAGAAAACAGGTAAATACAAACAGCCACCAGTAACAAGCATTATGGCCTACTGAAATGTGATACACATTCACAGCTTTTCAATAAAAAGAACTATTGTTTTCAGTGTCAATGAAGTCTCACTGACAAGTAGCTAAAATCAGAGTGATGACCATATGGAAACTTCTTCAGTACCAAGAGCTTCCTATGGCCTCAATGCTGAATCTGAAAGCAGTTTATTCACAGTTCACACAGACCTCTTCAGAAAATAACAATAATAATAAAATAGCATTTACTGGCAACTGCTTAAAGTACAAAAACCTCACATACATGAGAGATACTTCCTCACAGAGAACTAGGCTTTCAGGAAAATGACAGATATGAAATCCATCCTTCTTAATGGGATGTCTGATTAACAGTGACTGAAGAAACTGAAGGGCTTTGATGAATTAAGATAAAACATAACGTGACAAGCTACCAAAGAGCATAGTGTGATTTAGCTCAACATTCATAAAAGTCACCCCAATCAATTCAGTATAGAAAATATAGGACCTTGTCAGAAACTGCTACTTTAAAACCCAGGTCTTAAGATATTAATTGCCAGGAAAAGTCACTGGATTCAGGAAGCTCACTAGAAATACTGAAGAGTCATCTTAAAGAACCTGCCTTTTATGTAATGCATTAAAAAACTGAGGTGGTTTCTCTCTTCTTCTCCACATTGTGCATCCTTACAAGAACTTTAAGTGAACTAATCTAACATTAATGTTTTCTCTTTAAAGTAATTATATTCAAGAATTAAGACTTCCTGTAAGTTTTTAAAAGAAATTCTCTGTTGCACCCTATAAAACCAAGGGATATGTTAATGACAGTGATGTCTTTGATGGGTTGCTTGTCAATAGAATCGCCTTGTTGGGGTTTGGGGCTTGACATGGTTTGGGGGCCACAGACCTAGGGGGAGATTACTGATAATGGACAAGAATGCAAAATTTACAGACCAAAAGGACATTCGCCCAAGATAAGAAGAAACTAACAAAGCCAACTAATCAACTGTACTGAAAGCAGGTCCAACCGGGTAACAGGTAATTCTGTCAGGGGGAGATCACGACCACCAAACAACCCCCAATTCAAACGAAAGAGCCCCGAGAATGCGCAGTAGCTAATAATGAATTACAAAATACCTTATGCAATCAGTCGTTTTATGAGTAACCAATAGTAGAGTAGTAAACATTGAATATGTAGTAGATAGGTGGAATATATTAGATTAACATCGTATAAATAATGATCAAGTTCTCTGCTCTGTGTGCTAGCTTTGTGGATTTACCACCCAGCACCCACCTTTGTGCAATTATGAAATAACCATATACCTTGTTTCTGTGTGTGAGATTGTCTTACTGCACACCAGGTGACGAATTCCACTTTTAGAGACAATAACAGGACACTGGAAAAATGTAGAAAATTGCTGAAAAGTAACTTCTCTCTCATTATGCTGGTTCATAGGACAGCCCTATACTTTGTTCTACAATCATTGAAGAGTCTATAGGTACAAGATACATCATCCTCACGCCCCAGGAAGTCATAAATCTTCTCTCTTTTTTTAAATTCAAGTCAGCAGTAGGATGCTGCACAATTAACTGTAGTGGAACAGTGTTATCAAAGGAATTTCCTATAAAGTTGAAATTATCACCTGATCAAATTCACCACTTCTATAAATCTCTTGGATTGCTCTGACAGAGCAAAATATCAGAAAACTGGGAAGAAAAAGATAATCCAAAGCTAAACATGTAATACTGCATCTTCCAATAATGGGGAAAAATATTTCAAAAATAAATTAAATTACGAAGATCAATACTTCAAAATGGTCCATGTCCTTGACCAAGTTAATTCACAAATACCAGAATGAGACCTATTTCCTTTCAAGAAAAAAAATTAATAACAACACTACAGAGTATTTAATATAGGATTTTATGTATTAGAATTCAGCAGATTAAGGGAAAAAGTAGAAGGCTGACAAACATGACTGATTTTGAAGAGGTGAAGGAAAATTTATACTTTTATTTGGAAAGATCATAATGCTGAATTAGAAAAAGGAGAGTTTATATGATTTATCAAGTGTATATACACATGTACATATACATATAGATGTCTATATATTCTGTTTAATGTTGAGCATCAACAGAACTACAAGTTCATATCTATTAGAAAGAAACATGCCCAGCAAAGGCAATGGGATTACAAATATTGCAGTAAATCTCTTAACTTGAATGTCCTTTTTTTAATAAACAAAATTATGCATGAAGAAGAGAACACAACTTTATTGTACTCTGCAAACTCATGCTTGACTAAGTAAAAATATTTTGTGTGTATGCTGAATATTTGCAATAAAGAAGAGAGAAAATGGGCTACAATTCTACACAATGCAACATGCAACTTTGTTTCTTCACATTGTTTAACCTGGCAATGTGTGCTTGCAGCCCACAAAGCCAACTGTATCCTGAGCTGCATCAAAAGGAGTATGGCCAGCAGGTCGAGGGAGGTGATTCTCCCCCTCTACTCTGCTCTTGTGAGACCCCACCTGGAGCACTGCATCCAGCTCTGGGGTCCCCAGCACAGGAAGGACATAGGCCTGTTGGAGAGAGTCCAGAGGAGGACCATGAAGGTGATCAGAGGGCTGGAACACCTCTCCTATGAAGACAAGCTGAGAGAGCTGGGGCTGTTCAGCCTGGAGAAAAGAAGACATCGTGGAGACATAGCAACCTTTCAGTACCTAAAGGGGGCCTACAAGAAGACTGGACTTTTTACAAGAGCATATAGTGACAGGACAAGGGGGAATAGGTTCAAACTGAAAAAAGTGTAGGTTTAGATTAGATATTAGGAAGAAATTCTTTACTGTGAGGATGGTGAGGCACTGGCACAGGTTGCCCAGAGAAGTTGTGGATGCCCCATCCCTGGAAGTGTTCAAGGCCAAATTGGATGTGGCCCTGAGCAACCTGGTCTAGCAGAAGGTGTCCCTGCCCATGGCAGAGGGGTTGGAACTAGATGATCTTTAAGGTCCCTTCCAACCCAAGCCATTCTATGATTCTATTCTCTGATAAGTGTATTAAGTGTATTGTGGAACAAGACCAAAATAAAAACCTAGAAAACTGCAAAAATCACCATAAATCTATTAGAGTGTTTAAAACTTAGGTAAAGCTGTTTTGTCTTGACATGAATGGACGCCTACTATACATACTTTATATATGTTAAATCACATTTAATATTTCTGAACATTCCTCATCCAAACCTAGCTAAGTATAATCTAGTAACACATTAAAATGGACAAATACCATCTTCTTTTGCTAGTTTTTTTATAATGAAATTTTATTCTTGTCTTCTTTGTATTAAAATTGAAGTCTGAATGTGAATAACTCCCCCTGCCCCTTTCTGCTATTCCTATTTAAATTTCATTTATATATATAAAAAATTGGTTTGAAAGGGCCAGTCTGCCATTCACTTCCTAATACAACAGATGTGTTAAGAAAAAAAAATATTTATTTTCCTCTTCTGTTCCATCTGCTTGGAAGAAACATTGAGGTTTGCAAAATAACAATATTATCTCTCATTTGAGCAGATCCCTTGCATGCAGTTGACATAATGAGGACAGCTACAATTTGGAGAAACGTGTAATGTCCGTTATTAACTTTCACTTACTGCAAACGTCCTATTCGAAACATTTCTAAGCACAGGCCAGGTACCGTTCCTCTGTTAACAGCTATGCTGACTTCTGTTCGAGTGACTCTCGCGGGAGAAAACAGCCGTTCGAACAAAAAGAGCTGGTCTCGCCGGCTGCGCCACTCGGGCGATGAGTGCCGGCAAGACCAGATAGCCGGGCTGAGGTCAGGCCTGGGGCGCTCCCGCCTCCTCCCCCTCCCCTTGGGATGAATCCGAACGAAAAGGTGAGGCACAGAAAACAGATTTTCAGGAAAATGGGGGAAACGAGACCTGCACCTAGGAAGCGTTTCGGGGCAGCCTGCGAGCACGAGTCTTGTCAGGCTGTGACTCAATGCCGACAGCCGCCACCGGATGACCGCGTCTCTGACCGCCACCACGAGAACACAAAACTTGCCGTGTTTCTACAGGCCGCTCCAGAGACACCGCGACTGCTTCCCTCCTCCGGACCGAGGCAACCATCTTAGGTCCAGGCATGGCCCCTTTCCTCTAACGTTCCTGCCCCATACAAAGGAGTGGGAACACGTGACAGACACACACGCACGTGCGGGAGACTGATGCCCACACTCAAGATGGCACATAGGACCTTCTGCCTCTTCCTTTCCCTCCATCCTCTAGACCCCTCTAAGCCTCTTCCTCATCCTAAATCTCTATTGCTCTGAGGGCCGACGCAGACCCTGCTTACTCCGGGGGATAGAGGCGCAGCTCCTCGATATCTCCCAGGAAACTGAAGAGAGTCCGCATCTGCTCACTGGTCACAGCCGAGGAGAGGTTCGTGATCTGGATGACAGACGTAGGGCCCAAGGGGAAGCCTAGCGGCACCCCGATCCCTCCACTGCTCATCATGGCGGAGCCTGCACGACTGCTTCGTTCGTGACAGTGCCACACAGCCGGAGAGGCGGGCCGGACGACAGAGAGAAGCGCGTGACGCCTGCCAGAGCGTCCTAGCATGCGGGCGCTCTAGCGGCGGACTCGACTGCTCCCTGGAGGTGTTTCTGGGCGGGCAGCCGTTCTTCCCGTGCTAGCTGGGGCTCACGGTGGAGCGGGCGCCCTCTCTCCGCGCCGACGGAACTCCGAGTTCCCCTGCAAGAAGGGAGGGGGAAAAAAAAACTCTCTTCCCTCCGGTTTCCCAAGGAACTACCCAGGCCGCCACTACCAGGACGGGACCGCATACCCCTCCTCCCCCGGCCTTCCTTCACACGCGCTACCCGCCCCAGGCTGCCAGGGGACTGGATCATAGATCCTGCGATGGGGAGATCGTATAGCGGAGGAAGCAAGCACGACGGCCTGAACGCCGCGCGCAGAATGGTTAAATAGTTCCGTTCTACGTGGGGAAGGCGCAGTTGCGAGCGCCTAATTCTTGCACTAACAGGGACTGAGTACCTTGTTAACTGGTTTCCTTGTCCTTTAGCAAAGCAAAAGGCTTCTTATTTTAAAACTAGAATACCAATGAGTCTAGGTACAAAACCTCATATTTAATAGATCATGTTTAGCTCTATTAATCGATTTGGCATGAAATTCACTGAATGCTCTGCCAGCAAATTAAAACATGCCCACAGGAAATTTAAGGAAAAATAGAGTCCCCATTTAAATGCTCTTTTGGAAGCTAAGTTCAATAAGCGGCAGCTTAATTACCCTAGGGAGTAAACCCTTGAAAACTTGCTCTATGTTTAAACAAGAAGAGTTATAATGGAATAAGTTGTTAATGGCTTTGATGTTCAGGTGTTAGAGAGAGAAATTACTTGTCAGTAGAATTGCCTTGTTAAGGTTTGGGGCTTGACATGCTTCAATGATCTCAGACCTTGGGGGAGGTTAACAAAGCTTGATAAAAAGGATGTACCACTGATAGTGGACACAAAGAATGCAGCATTTATGGGCCATTCATACATTTGGCAGAACTCCCAAGATAAAGAAGAGATTAAGAAACCAAACTCAGCAACTGTGCTGAAATCAGCACAGACTGGGTCAAAGGTAATTGTAGCAGGGGGAGATTGCAACCACTGACTCATGGACCACCGACCCAAGAGAGACTGAGCATGTGGACTAATCAGCATGGGAAGGGAGAGACTCATTAACCAATATAAGACAGAATACTAATTAAAAAGAGAACTATGTAACTTGTAGCCAATGAACACTAATTCCTTTGTTTGCTGAAATGTATAAATTAGGAAAAATTTTGATAGTCATCGTGCTGGCTTAGTGCATTTGTCACCCAGCCCCCCTTTCTGCACAGGACTGTAAATAAATCAAATACTTCGACTCAGTGTGTGGATTAGCCTCTTGCACACTGGGTGAAAGGATCCATTTTGGGACAAATTTTGTTATAACTTGACTGTAAATTTCTAACAATTAAATTGATTTTACCTGGAGTAACAGTTCAAGTTCTTTTTAAAAGTTAAATTGACTGGAGAAAATGAGACTGAGCACTATGCATGTGAGTGATCAGTATTAAGGATCTAACTGCAGTCTTGCTTAGGTGTTAAAAGAATTTTGTATCTTGGCACTGAAAGACTTAAGGTTACAGACATTAATATTTTAGCTTTTAAAACCTTCCATACCCTAGACTTGAACTGACAAAATTGATTTTGAAGGTTGCTTGTGTTCAGCCTCACCTCCAAATCCCTCCAAAATCCACTGAGCCTTTGCTTCCAAACTTCATCTCTGTTTTGTTCTGATCCTTTTAAGTTCTTTCATGGATTCTTTAAACAACTTGCAGTACACCAGAACAGTGAAGCCTGTCCTAACAGCCCTTAACAGGAATTGGAGGAGAAGTAAAATCAGAGCAGGCTTCCCCAGAAGACATTGTCATGACTGAGCATCACCCATTGCTCTTCTCCTTGATGGAGCCCATCCCTGCTGTCTGGTCCTTTAAGGGAGCAGAATTATTTCCAGATCAAATTTTGACTCAGTAGCTCTTATATAAAGTAAAATAATTTTTAAAATATTTTTCCCTGTACTGAGTAAAATATTTCCCCCATTAGATTCCCTGTATCCTTCTTGCAAAATACTAGTGTGTGGTTCTCCACTGAAAAATCACAACCTAATAGGTGAGAAAAAGGTTGAAAATTGCAGATGATTGAAGAGAGAATTAGACTGGCAGACAGCCAGCAATTTTTAAGATGCTACCATAACTACCACTATTATGGATAATTCTTTTTAAATCTATGGAAAAGTAGATAATGTTAACAAAACTATTAGTATCACTACACACCAGTATAAATATAATTCTTGTTGTCTCAGAGTAACTTCTTTCTAATAAGGCACAGTGAGTTTCCTTAATGTATAGATTAGTTCTGCTGGTTCATTGCTTTTATCTGTAAATTCGGTATCCTGGGAAAGAACTTACCTTAAGAAATATAAAACATGTTGCTAATTTTTTTCAGTGCTTTGTACCATGATAATGGTCTTGAAATCAGTATTCAACCCATCTGATTGCTATTTTTTAACCTGGCTTAGGTGAGGATTTAGTAAGGACAGGGCACTAAAATCTCTGCTGACTCTTTCTTCTGTGGCAGCACAATCTGCCATTGAGGTTTCTAATAGGTTTATTATAGATCAGAGGCACAAATTCTCTCAGGTTGTGAATCTTCTTAATTACTAATTTTGTCACTCCTCTGGTGGAACAATTGTTTTGGGAGCAGCATAACTGATGAAGTCCACTTTCTTATAGACTTGCATCCTACAAGCCTGTGCCTCAAGACCACAGTCACTTTCACTGGGGTCCTTTTCTGATCCCTTTTCCCACCCCAGGAGGTCCCAGCAGGTATAAATGCCGTGAGCCTCACCACTTTTGATGCCCCTGAGTGCCACTTACCAAGAGGCAGCTGATAGAGGAGCATGTTTTTGGTACTAAGCCCATACATCAGGCTCAAGAGTCATAGAATCATAGAATGGTTTGGGTTAGGAGGAACCTTAAAGATGATTCCATTCCAACCCCCTTGCCATGGCCAGGGTGCCTTCCATTAGACCAGATTGCTCAGAGCTCCATTCAACCTGGCCTTGAACACTTCCAGGGATGGGGCAGCCACAGCTTCTCTGGGCAACCTGCGCCAGTGTTTTATCACCCTCTGAGTCGTCATTAAGTTCCTGTTGAAGTCTTATGATCAGCGAGGACACTGCACCCAAGAACTGATTTTCATTAAACTCATGATGACTTCCTTTATTTGAGATCCTTAATCTCTTGACAAATTTTATTAGAATTCACCAAAATACAATAGCTGCCATAGAGGGTTTAAAAGACAGTCAGATGGGATGACCAAAGTTAAAAATACAAAATGGCATAAATTGTCATGAAAGATGAATTCATACTGGGATTTTGATCTAGGGCTTAAAATTTTTGGGTTTAAAGACTTTTACCATTTTTGTGTCTGGCCATTCCAGTAGTCAATGAAATCTTTAATTCTGTGCCCAGTTTCTCTTTAGGACTGTCTTGGTCACCCCAGGACAAGGATCAAGTAGGGTCAGTGCCTCAGTCTCCTGTAGTTTAGAAGCAGCTGTAATTTCACTTCTAAGAACCAATGGACCCAGGAGAGCAGATTACAAAAAGAAGCCTTTTAGTGTTTTGCATCTCTGGTGTCCATCAGTCTTTTGAGTTCTGGACCTGCTGGATGGGCAGCACATCCCCTCACTGGGACAGTGACTCTTTCAGTGGTTGTATTATATTTTGTATAACAGAGCTGTAGACCTCTACAGCACTGTACTGTCCCCTCCCTAGGCTTGGTGTGAACTTTGGGGAGAGAAATGCTGGATATTGTGGATCTGGTGCTATAGACATAGTGAGTAGGATTCTTTGAAAGCAGGTGTTAGCCAGGACCAGGGAGCAATACCATTTTCCCCCACTGTTTTAGTGAGACCATTGTTTTGCTACATATTACAGTCTATGGAAATTGAATTGTTTTCTATTTTTTATGACTCTCTGAAGTACCAAGACCTGAACAACAGGCCCTGAGCCAAATTTGATCTCTAGATGAACCTTCCAACCGAATGTTATATGTATCCACTCATTAACGAAGTACTATTAGCAATATGATATATGTATCCTCTCATCGGCAAAACATGTATTTACCTTTCCATACTTAGAAAACAGACAAGGCCACATCTGGCCTTGTTTGGGGGTATAGGATCAAAGACAACTCCCTTGGCTCCTCCTTGAGCCCTGGCCAGGCTTCGGGAGAAACCCAATAGGAGAATGAAACCAGATGTTCCTGCACTAGAAGTTATGGTAGCTTGTTTATTCAAGAGTATAAAAACAGTACCCTCTCACAGCAAAGTCAGAGAAGCCTTTTTGCCTGTAGGTGGATGCACCTGCAGGATTTCCCAGTTACTGGGAGTGGTTCTTCAGTCCTTCACTGTGACAGCTTCCCCCAGTTGATGTGCAGCCCTGGATGATAGTTAAGTACTAGCATAACTGGTGATGTATCTTTCTTAATCACTTTAAGCTATCTTTTGTGGTAATGATTAGGTGCATTGCTTAGCTTATCCTTTTGTAATTCTTTGCAGTTTTGCATTATAATAAATTACACTTATTCTTTAAGTTGGTGTCTGTGTCTTTTGTGCTGACCC
The DNA here is from genome assembly GCA_013400575.1 of Peucedramus taeniatus. Lineage (NCBI taxonomy): Eukaryota > Metazoa > Chordata > Aves > Passeriformes > Fringillidae > Peucedramus > Peucedramus taeniatus. The sequence continues at coordinate 669 of WBNO01020391.1, read as the reverse complement.
TGCCCACCAGCAAAACACTCTCTTCCCCCCAGCACAGAAGAAAACATCTTTTTTATGTTACCTCTGCCCCACTTGTAGCTTAGGAAGTTGTAGGAAATTTCTATGAAAGAAAGAGCAATTAGTGCCTTGTAGCCCCAGTCTCTTGGGTTTTAGCTCATTCAGCCTGATGTGGCATAGGAGTGGCAGGTTGGCAGCAGAGGTCCAGTGTACCTGTCTTCCTAAAACTATCATGTGCACAGGAAAAGTCTAGTGAGTTTATGTGAACTTTTACTGAGTTATATATGAACAGAGCCCCAGATCTGTCTCAGCAGTAATAGATATGCCTTTCATGAGCTCCCAAAGGTTTATGCATGGTGGGATGCTGAGCCTGCCCGCTTATGTTGGAAGTAAGAGCTGGGTCATCTGCTGATGGTGAGAAATTTACTGTTAAAAAATTACATCTCCAAAAAAGATTTATATCCTGGGCACAGTCATATGGCTTATTTTTAAGTGCATGCAAGGTCAAAGTATCTGCAAATCTTTCTCTTAAAAGCGCTGTCCTTGAGTTACCCTGGTGTGCAGCATGCATCGCACACAGGGCGCCTGAAGTTTTCCAGCTCCAGGATGATTTTGCTTACTGTGCTGCAGATTCACAGGCTTTATTAAACCAGTGTTGGGGGTTGGATCTGT
>WBNO01020390.1:15174-39026 GCA_013400575.1 Peucedramus taeniatus | reverse complement strand
CACCCCGCACCAGCCGCTGCTCCTGCACCATCAGCGAGCGAAACTCCCCCCACTTCTCGTAGAGGGTTTGCTGTGGGGAGGGTGAGGGGGTGAGGACCCTGGTGAGGGGTCCCCAGCCCCCCGTGAGCCCCCCCAGCCCCTGCCCACCTTCAGGTACTGCAGCCGGGCCTCCAGCTCGGCCCTGCGGATGGATGTGCCGTAGAGTGTGTCGAGCCTGTGGGGCAGCAGCTGTCAGCAGAGGGGGGCTGCAGCCCCCCGGGCCCCCCCTGCGCCCCCCAGCTCACCGGAGAACATTGCCCGAGCTCTTGATGATCTCCACGATCTCCCGGTGCCGGATGCCCTCCACGTTCAGCCCGTTCACCCCCGTGATGGTGTCCCCTGGAGCACAGGGTGAACAGGGGGGTTCAGGGGGGCTGCTCCCCGCTGCCGGGACCCCCCCCCAGCTCCCTCAGGATGTGCTCACCAGCCTTGAGCCCCGCGGCCTCGGCCGGGCTCCCGTCGTGCACGCGGCACACGAAGGTGAACATCTCCACACTGTTCCTGTCCTGGTGGTGCAGCCCGTACGTCTGGAATGATGGGCTGGTGAGGGGCACAGGGGCACCCCGACCCCCAGGAGCCCCCCAAGAGCAGTCCCGGGGCAGTAATTGCAGGGTTTAATTGCTGCCGGGTGAGAGGGGCGGCACCGCAGCCCCTGGCAGGGGGGGCTTGCCCTGATGGCTGCACCCCAGGGTGCCCCCCCGGTGGCACAGCCGGGGGAGGTTCGGTAACACGGCAACTCTGTCACCGCTAAAAATAACCCCCGGCTCAGAGACAACTTAAAAATACCCTGGATGCAAAGCAAGGTGCGGGGTGGAAGGGTGGGGAGCAGGGCATGGCACGGCCGGGCTCAGCTCGGCTCAGCACCCACCTGGATCTCAAAGCCAAAGGACTCCTCTGCCTTCTTCTCCAGCATCACCACCCTCCTGAGGGACACAGGGATCAGGGACAGGGCAGAGCCCCAGGCACACCCAAACCCACCTCTGCAAACCTTAGGCTCTTCTCAAAATGCTGCTTTGGGGTCCCCAAGGACAGGACACCCCTCCCTGAGATGGGATTCACCCACCCCACCCCCGCAAGGGATGAGACCCCCCCCAGTTTGCCTTGGCCAGAATCCTGTGGGTGCCAGGCAGGATGACCACAGGATCTGGGGGTGTCTGAGCCCACCAGGGAGCTGTGACCCCCTGGCTGCTGTCACCTCCCCTATAAAATCCCCCTCATTTCCAGCCCTCCTGGGGTATCCACAGTGGAACAATGTCCCAAGGACCAAGCTCCAACCCTCTGGGACAGAGACCCCAGCCCCACTCCTGAGCCCCCTGCCCCTACCTGTGCTCCTCCGGGGACTGGCTCGGGGATGCCCACTTGAACCCTGTGTCCTGCAGCAAAGGAAGAGCCATCAGCCCGAGGGGACACCCGAGGGGACATCCCCTGCCTCCTGCAGGGACAGTCACAACGCTGCCTCCCACCAGGACAGCACCAAACCCCGGGGGAGCCCCGTGCCAAGCCGGCACCGAACCAGCACCCGGGTGCCCCCTGGGCATAACGGGGCTTTGATCAGGGCTCAAAGGCACCCTCAGAGCCGCCCCGTGCTCGCCCCACGCTTTGACGTCAGCTGCGCCGCACCCACCCCACGCCGCGCTCCGAGGGGCCCCGGCACAGAGGGGCCCTGTTGTGGTCACAAAGTCGGGTTTTTTCGTGCAAAATCCACCCCCCCCGGCCCAGACAATGTCCCTGTTGTGGCAGGCGCAGAGGCGTGGGCGGGTGGAGGGACTGGCAGGGCAAGACAGGACCCTCACCGCAGGGCAGGAGGTGACAGGGCTGTCCCCAAATGCCCCTCGGTGGCTGCTGGGCTCTGGCAGCCCCAGTGCAGCGCAGGCAGTGTCACCATAAGCTGCCCCTTGAGAGTGGCACATGGCACGTCTTGGTGGCAGCCGGGTGCCAGCAGTTCCCTCTGTGCTCTGCCATGTGGGTGTCACCAGCCCCGCTGGTGTCACCAGATAGTGACCGACCTCCCTAAGTGCAAAACCACCAAAACCCGCTGTGTTTACCAAAGGGAAAGTTGCCGTCTGTCACGCTGGGCCCCACGTCACCACAGCGACAGGAAGGTGACGCGGGACGGCCTGGACCCCTCAGGGACATGTCTGGTGGTGGCCTTGGCTGGTGAGCGGCAGCCAGGCCACCCTGCATATCTGGGTTGTGGCAGTGCAGCCGTGAGGCCACTTCTGCTCCGGATGTCGGCTCCGCTCTCGCTTCCCCACCACGCTCAGGAAGCACCACGGGGCCGGGGGGAGCGGCAGGGCGGTGTCGGTCCCAGAGTCACCACAGAGGAGCTTTTCCAGGGGCCCCGTGTTCCAGCAAAGCAGACACAGGGCACTCCGTGACCTGTCCCTTACCCTCCCTAAACCAGCCCCGGGGTCCTCCGTGACCTGTCCCTTACTGTCCCTAAATCTGACCCCGGTCCTGGGGTACCCCGGGGCTGATCCCTTGCCCTTCTCACAGGACAGAGTCAAGGGGGGCCGTGGGCTCACGCCGGTCCCAGTGACAGAGTCACAAACAGTGGGGTGGGGGTCTGGCCCTGCGCCCTTAAAGCTGCAGGGCAGGACACGGAGAGGGACCAGGACAGGATGTGGGGCCTGGGGGGACACTGGGAAGGGGCACAGGGAAGATACCTGAGGGAAGGTGGGGAGGGACCTGAACATGACGAGGGGCTTGGTGGGAAAGCAGGGATGGGGGCCGGGGATAACAGCGGGGCAGGACGCGGGCAGGATCCGGGACAGGATGTGACGCCTGGAGGGACAACACGGAGCGAGCGGGACGGGGACAGAGGGAAGATGCTGAGGAAAGATGGGACAGCGGTGAGGAGATGCTGGGGCACGACAAGAGGCTGGGGGCGGTCACCGGGGCAGGATCGGGACACCAGAGCGGGATGGGGACACGAGGAAAGCTTGGGCGGGCCCCCGGGGCAGGATAAGGGCCCAGGAGGAGACACCGGAGCAGACCCGCGGGGCGCAGGCACCGGCGGCCGGGCGGGACGGGGACACGGCGCAGCCCCGCTCCCCCCGCAGCCCGTTACCGCTCGCGGCTCTTCTTCCCCCTCCGGCCCCGGTGCACANGGAGCCGCCGCCGCCGCCGCCGCCGCAGGGTCATGGCCGGGCCGGGCCGTCCCGTGCGCCGCTATATGGACCCCGGGGGCGGGGACATCGCGGGACGCGCCCCTTTCGGAGCCGAACCCACCCACTTGGGCGTTAAAGCGCGGCTTTGGAGAGGGACCACGCCCAGGGTCCGGCTCTGTCCGGCATCTCTCCGGCCCCGCGCCCCGGCTCGGGACCACGTGGACTCCAGTGGGGGGGTCCGGTGTGAGGGTCCTGCTCGGGGACCCCATGGAGGTCCGCGGGGGGGGCATCGAGGGGGGTCCAGCAGGACGGAACTATTTGGGTTCCTGCTTAGGGATCCCGTGGGGGTCCAGGGGGGAGGTTCTGCCTGGGGTCCTGCTCTGTGACCCTCTGGGGTCCACAGGGGGGTTCAGGGCAGGGTCCTGCTCAGGGACCCCGTGGGAGGGCCCTTCATGAAGTTCTGCACGGGGATCCCATGGGAGTCCAGCGTGGGGTCTGGAGGGAGGGTCCTGCGTGGGCGCATCCTCAGGGACACCGCGGGGTTCAGCGGGGGGGTCCGGGTGCTTCTTGGGGCAGTAGAACCTGGGGGAGGCGGTGTCCTGAGGATGCAGGGTGGGATGCTGACGGAATGTCATGGGAGGCACTGTGGGGTGCCAATGAGGGTTCCCAGGGATCACCTCAGGGATGATTTGGGGAGAAACCGGGGAGTTTCCGGGAGCAGAAGCAACGCCGGGCTCTGCTGCTCCCCGACAGCTGCCACCACGTCACCCCCAGGCCACCACCCGCCGCCAAAGCCGCATTTGGGATTTAATGGGAGGCAGGAGCTGGGCCAGGGGTGGCCCCAGCCCCCGGGCCGGCTCCCAGCGGGGGCAGTCGGAGGGATTTAAACTGTTCCTGATCTGTGCCGCGCTGAGCCGGGACACGGAGGGAGGAACAATTCCCGGAGGCAGCCGCGGTGGCTGCTGCGGACGCGTCGCGCGGCTCCGGCAGCTCCTCGCTGCGCCCCGGCGGGAGGCAGCGGGAATTTTCCAGCTGAAGTTGAGAGCTTTGCCCAAATGTTTGTTTAAAATTTGCCAAAAAAAATGAAGATCGTAACAATCCCGCCAGCGTTCCACCCAAACCTCCCGCCCACAGCCTGGCCTGGGGTTACCAGGAGGCAAATTTGCTCCAGGAGCAGAGCTGCTCTGGGCTGGGGGTGCTGGGGAAAGGATGGGATTGAGCCCACCACCGATCCTGAGTCACCAAACCACCGGGAACGAAGAGGAACACCCCATCTTGTTCCCAAAATCTGACTTGGTAATGACTTGGCCCCTCGGCTGCAGCCACCCCAGACTGTTTTCCCATTCCTTTTCCTAGAAGAGCAGAGAGGTTTTGATTAAAAATCCCTCATATTCTCATCTCAGTGCTGCCCACGTTTCCAGGATGGGGCTGGATTTTCCTGGGGACCACAGCAGGAGCTTCAGACAAAGCTGGGCATGAGGAAGGACAAGCCCAGATGGTGCCTCCCCCTCCCCACCTTGTCTGAGCCCAGGGGACCCCAGGCCTCGGCAGATTTTCCCCTTGATCCGCTAACAGGCTCGTTTGCAGGAGCCTCTAATTAAGGAATTAGTAGGGGCAGTTCATGCAGCACCATTTACCCTCGGAGCAAACAGGATTTTATAGGGGCACAGGGTAGTTTGCTGTGGGATTTATCTTTTCTTGAAGCTGTGGGTCCATGTGGAGACTTAGGGATGCTCCCAGGAGATGCCCACTGTACCCACAACACCCCCAGGGATGCTCTGAGGGCATCTCCAGGGTATTTATTCTCTGTGACCCCTCCTGCTCTGTGCCTGTCCCCAGAGTGGGAGCCCCAAGTCCAGCTGCTCATCCCTGCATGGGTGGAAAATCCCACCTGCCACCTCTTCCTCTCACCTCCACTATGCTGGCAGCACCTCTCGAGTGCTTGGAAGGGTGTTGGAAGCTGCATATTCACTAAAAATTGGAATATTCAACATTAAAATGTTTTGACCAGGATTCCTAAAGAGATTATTTTAGCTGTGAGGGATGAGCCACCCCCTCCAAACCCCTCTCTGAGGGACTGAGCTGTGCCCTGCAATTCCCAGCCCTCCCAGTGAACTGAGATTGCAACACCTCACATGAATAAAACAAACTTTTAATAATGTACAGCAGAAATCGACAGCCTGGTTTTATATTAAACAAAAGATTTCCTATCTTACACCGTATGTACATTTGCATACTGAAGAGGTAAAGTGGCTAAGTGGCTATTTTCTTACAGTCCTTTGCTAAGAAAATGTACAAAACCAAACAAATCAAAGGGGCAGAGAAGTACCAAGAGTTCTGTCCTGCAGCCACGTACCGCTGATGGACCCCCCCCCTCCTTGTCCTGCACCGGGCTCCCCTGGGAACTGCCTGGAATGCTGCTTTTCCCCAGAGCCAGGCAGCAATTCCCACGTGCTCCGTCAGCTCGGCAAGCACTGGCGCCCCCGGGCACCGGTTTGCATGAAAGTGCTGTGTAAATGCTACATGGTCAGCGTTCCTGCCGCGGATCCCGCTGGGTTTTCCCCATCTCTCCTGAAACAAGGCTTTCCCTAAAATCCTGCTGCTAGGGACGTTGCCCTTTGCCTCGTCCCTTCCCGACCCCTGTTTGGTTTGGCGCTGAGGCAGGTGCAGTGTGGCTACAGTTGGAGGGGGCGAGTTCAGTGCGAGATGCGGAGCCGACGGCACCCGCGGGTACCGGGATGGGACGGCCAAGGGAGAGCCTGCAGTACCTACAGCTGTGTCCAGCCCCTCCTGTCCTGCCCCAGCTCCCAGCCCCGGGGCCTGTTCCGATGGCCTGGGTGTCCTTAGAGACCCCCTCAGCTTCTAAGTGCAGGTTTAACTGGGCTAAACCTACATTTACAGCTTGCAAGTGCCCCCTCAGCTTCTTAGGGCTTGCAAGTGCCCCTCTTGGCTCCTAAGTCCAGGTTTAACTTAGGGCTTGCAAGTGACCCCCCCTTGGCTTCTAAGTGCAGGTTTAACTGGGTTAAACCTACATTTAGGGCTTGCAAGTGTCCCCCTCAGCTTCTAAGTGCAGGTTTAACTGGGCTAAACCTGCATTTAGGGCTTGCAAGTGCCCCCTTGGCTCCTAAGTACAGGTTTAAGGGACACGTGCAGCTGGGAACCTCTGGCTGAGATGTGACTCAGGACAAGCTGGGAGGGGACAGGGGACCCCCGTCCCTGCTCCCACGCTGCCAAAAACTCCTTGGGGGGTGCAAAACGGCTCCTAACATGATTCAAAAACCACAGTCCTCACTTTGTACAAGGTCATGGACACACAGGGAACCAGGGGGAGAGGGACACATGGACAGGGACACAGACAGCAAGAACAGAGGGACTGAAATAAAGACAACCCTGGCGGCCAGAGCAGAGATGAAACCTCACCTTAGAGAGCAGGAGCAAGGTCAGAGTAGAAACAGTTCCAGTGTAAATCGAGCTGTGCATTTGGTTTTTTTCTTTTTTTTTTTCAGTGATTTCTTTACAAACCAACAGGTCAAGAGGTAATAATTAGATTGTTTTTCTGCTCTTAGAAAGAATTAACAATATTCAAAAAAGTTAAAATCCAGACCCTCCCAGAAAACAACAACAACAATAATAATAATAATAATAACAATAATAATTAAAAAAATAATAATCAAAACCACTCCAGTTAAAAGTTATGGCTTCAGAGTTCTCTACTGCAGACACTGACCTGACCTCCACACCACGGCTCTTCCTGACTGCCAAAGTCATCAGGGCAGCCACAGCCCTCACTTCCACAGTCTCTGTAGTCACCCCACCTCTCCCTCACCTGGATTCGGCATTGAATCAAAAGAAAACCCATGCAGATTCCCCCACCCCACACTGAGACACAGCCACTTCCACATTAGGAGATATTTATACATCTATATTAAAAAGAAGGATGTAGATTTCCCAACCCACACCTGCTGTCAGATCCTGCCCAGCGCCTCTGAGAGGTGCAGAGCACCCCCAGAACTCAGATCACAGAATCACAGAATAAGCCAGGCTGGAAAAGACCTTTGAGATCATCAAGTCCAACCTATGACCTAACCTAACACCTCCTCATCAACTAAACCATGGCACCGAGTGCCATGGCCAGACATATTTCTCAAACATGTCCAGGGATGGTGACTCCACCACCTCCCTGGGCAGATGATTCCAGCACTCTTTCAGTGAAGAACTTTTTTCTGATGTCCAACCTGAACTTCCCCTGAGGCAGCTGAAGGCTGTGTCCTCTCATTCTCTCAGTGGTTGCCTAGGAGCAGAGCCCGACTCCCACCTGGCCATAGCCACCTTTCAGGGAGTTGTAGAGAGTGACAAGGTCTCCCCTGAGCCTCCTTTTTTCCAGGCTAAACACCCCCAGCTCCCTCAGTCGCTAATCACAGGGTTTGTGTTCTAGACCCTTCAACAGCATTTGTTGCCCTTCTCTGGACATGCTCCAGCCCCTCAACGTCCTAAACTGAGGGGCCAGAACTGGACACAGCACTCGAGATGCAGCCTCACCAGTGCTGAGTAGAGGGGAAGAATGACCTCCCTGCTCCTGCTGGCCACACTGCTCCTGATACAGGCCAGGAGCCATTGGCCTTCTTGGCCACCTGGGCACACTGCTGGCTCATGTTCAGCCGGCTGTTGACCAGTACCCCCAGGTCCCTTTCTGCCTGGCCACTGTCCAGCCACTCTGTCCCCAGCCTGCAGCCTGCATCAACAGGCCCCCAGAAATCTGCCTGGGTGGTGGAGTTGGGAACTGTGTTCCCAGGAGAACTGAGTCCTGCATTCCCCCACAGTGCCTGCTCCACCTCTGACACCACTCAGCTCCCCGCTGTCAAGAATTACAAACCCCAGGGGCTCAAGACACAAAAAAACCTGGATTCCAGGAGTGATTCTCAGTTCCTTATTTGTTTCGTCTTAAAAAAGGGAAGGGGTGGCAGTGAGGCAACCTGATGGGACGTTGTGGCAGCCGGCGGCGGAGTCGGCACGGCCGCGGCGCCCATCGGGGAGCCAGGGATCCGCTCTGCAGCAGCCTGTCCAAGCTCCACGACGCTCACGACTCAGCACGGAGAGCACCAGCAACAGCTCACGAACGGGACACTCGAGATTTGCACATGCACAGGAAGCACGGACAGAGATGAGCCACCCACAGGCAGACACCGCACGGCTATGGAGGAGATGACCAGGCACAGGGACACGCGCACCTCGCGCATGCAGACACCGGCGCGCCCCGACGGCCGTCAGGGCGCTCAGTTGGACTTTTTCAAGCTTAAGAAAAGGAGGGAGGAACGGTTTTGTGAAGCTGATCAACTGTTCCGGCTCAGCCTCTTAGAAGAGAGCACCATTTGTTTTGCTTTTTCTGCATTAACGTGCCAGTCCCTGGAAAAATCCTCGAGAGTACGGCAAGAAAACCTTCCCTTTCCCTTCCCGCTCCCGGCACCGAGCACCCGGGGCTGGCTCCGACCCCAACAATGGGTGCTCAACGCACACTGAACTTTACAGGGATTTCCTTTAAAGGAACAAAGAGTTACGATCATGGCTGAGATCCCTCGGGTGAAGTCCCTCTCAAGTCTCCACGCTCTCAGGAGGTGATCACAAAAGGTTTTGGATTGTTTCATACCCAAGCAGGGAAGAGAGCGATTCCGTAGGCTCCGTCCCCCTGCCTAGCAGCCTGCAGGTCCCGCTGTCTGGTTGTAGCAGTAGGTTGGGCTGAAACACGAGGTAGGCCTCCATCACATGTCTACTCTAGCACAGCAGCTCCTGTGCAGTTTCCTCCTGCTGAGGCTCAGAGCCTAAATTTTCACATCTTCCTGGACACTGAGCTGGGACAGGGTTTTCTTGATGCGGAGGGCAGTGAGCCGAGCTGCTCCATTGGCGTACCAGCACTCTCGCATCATCTTGCCCATCACCCGTAGTGCCTGGGCAAGAAACAACAGCAAACATTAGTGCTCTGCTCTTCCCCTGAGCCCATGTGGGTCTGCCAGGCTGCTGCTCTGCCTGGGCACTGACACGACCTCCACATCCTCCAAAATCAGAGCGCAGCTTACAGTACTTGTTACCTCATCCTGGGGGAGTCATGGAATGGTTTTGAGTTGGAAGAGAGCCTAAAGCCCATCTCATTCCATGCCCTGACATGGCATGTTCCACTATCCCAGGTTGCCCCAAGCCCTGTCCAGCCTGGCCTTGGGACACTTTCAGGGAAGAGGCAGCCCCAGCTTCTCTGGGCATCCTGTGCCAGGGCCTGCCCACCCTCCCAGGGAAGAATTTCTTCCCAATATCCCATCTAACCCTGCCTTCTGGCAGTGGGAAGCCATTCCTCCTTGTCCTGGAACTCCTTGTAAAGATTCTCCCCTCCTCTTTCCTGTAGACTCCCTTCAAATACTGGAAGGCCACAATCAGGTCACCCCAAAGCTTCTGCTCTCCATGCTGGACAAGCCAAATTTTCTCAGCCTTTCCTTATAGGAGAGGAAGGGGACATGGAGATGCAAGCAGACCTTACCTCATAGCTCTGCCACCAGTTTGGGATGTTTGGCCGTAATTTCTGGTCGCACACGACCTTCCGCATCTCCTCAATCGAAGGATCAGAGGGTACAAGGTCATAGTAGGGAAGCTGATACTCCTCATGGATACCTGAAAGGCAGAGCAGGGAAAATCACATTCCTGTGAACAGGGACCACTGCCACTGTGCTTGCTAAAGGCAGACGGGTAGAGGTTTGGGCTCCATGACTCACTGCTGAGATGCGTCAACACTTTGCAGTTATTTAGAACAGAAATGAAAAATCTGGAATTGGAGTTAACAAGAAAAATTCAGGGAAATAAAATGCAGCTGCCTAAACTGGAACAGAGTCAGCAGGCTGGGATCAACACCTCCCAGCAAGGCGCCAGGGTCACTGAACCTCCGCGGCAGTGGGACTGTCACACGTGGGATGATGCTGCAGCTGCACGTGCCAAGACATTTATACTGATCTGGGGAAGTCCCCAACCAATCAGCACCACCACTTCCTGAAAATCCATCCAAAGGAACACCACCCACCACTGGGAGCACTAACACCCTTGACCCAACACTGGCTGGGCTTAGCAGCAGTCATGGGTCACTTCTGCTACCTCCCTCGGTGACAACACACAGGGACATGTCCTCCCACAGCCCTGCTCTCCCTCAAACCTCCCAAATGCCTGATCAATGGAACCCCAAAGCTGAGAGACTCAGGAGCAAGAGTAGCCACTGTCTCAGGCACACAAAGGACATTACCTCCTGCATTGCATCTTCGGGCAATCTCCCAGTAGACCAAGCCCAAGGCATAGATATCAGCACATTTAAATGAATCAAAATGCTTCATGTTGATGGTTTCATCCAAGACTTCTGGGGCCATGTATCTGCATAGAGAAAGGAAAAGCATTTTCATTCTGAGAGGGAATTCTCTGGAAGACAGTAAATGATCAGTTTTCTCACACAGCACTTTCCAGCAGAAAAAGCTCTGCTTGGCATAGCCACCATCAGAACAGAACTGGGCCCTGTGATCTAAGAGAGTGAAGAAAATAACTCAAGAAAAACAGCAAGCTGAGAAAAGAGGTAGAAATGTCCCAAAACTATATCAGGCTCCCAACAGAAGGTCCCAAAGGCTTCAGTGAGGCTAAACTTGTTGTCATGTATTACGTGAGCTCCTGGTGCCAGGTTTACGTGGCTGGCCCACACTTCCCACCGGGAACATCCCTTCGGCATCAACTCAGGCACAAAACTGATGCTGCAAGACACTAGGAAATGCTTAATTCAGAGAATACCCCCAGTGCTCAACCTGCAGCTCAGGTATTTCCAGTCACCAAATGCCTTCACATGCATTTTCCTACCGTTTGGTTCCAACCCTCTGGTTTGGGGCAATGTCGATCGTGTCCGTGACGGAGTCGTGCCGGACGGCCAGGCCGAGGTCAGCGATGGCACACGTGCCGTTCTTCTTCACCAAAATATTCTTGGATTTCAGGTCTCTGTGAGCGATCCCAGGTTTTCCTAGCAGAGCAAAATAAAAAGCAGCAAGGGTCAAAGCTGGGGAAATCCATTTGTTGAACTGACACAGAGGCAGAACCGGATTTCAGGGCGTTAAACCTGCTGTTGCAACACTTTTTCCTGTTTAGGTTCATAAGGAACGGAGCAGGGAAAGGCTCCAATCGTGTTTTGGAGGCACCACTGATGCAGTGGCACCCAGAGGCCTCAAGAGGGATGTAAACTCCACATCCAGCATAGGTGCCGACGTCAGGAGTTTGTGATTCTGCTTCTGCCTGTGCTCACATCCCACCCAGGCAGCGCCAATTTTAGGATGGGATGTGAAATGGTGATATAACTCCTGGGAGCGAGCGCCAGGTTAACCCACTTCGCAGCCAGCCAAAGCAATCGCTCTATTTCTGGTCAATAACCACCAGATGAAGCCGGGCTGACTCAGGCAGGGCTTGCTGCACAGCACATCAGCTCCCTTCAGCACTTCTGCTTTATCCTCCCCTCAAGAATTCCCAATGCCTTTTCCAACTTAGCTTTTACCCTGAGTGCCCACGATCTCCATATGCAGGTGGGCCAGCCCACTGGCAGCAGACAGGGCGAGCTTGATCATGCCCTCGATAGTCACCGTGTAGCGATTCAGGTAGTCAAAGAGAGACCCATGCTCGTGGTAGTCAGAGACGAGCCACAGCTGAGTCCATGTCCCATTATCTGCAACAGGAAAGAGATGGAGCTCAGGCAGATCCAGTGCAGGGATGGCCACACATTATTGGGACAGAGCAGAGCTGTTGCGTAAGGCTGCAGCTCAAAAGGGGCAAGTAAGAAATGGCTTAAATCAGCCGCAGTGTGACCACCAGGACCAGAGCAGTGACTTTCCCCCTGTGCCACACACTGGTGAGGCAAAAGCTTGAATCCTGGAGTCAGTTTTGGGCAGTGTAGAGGCCCAGAGAAGATGACTTAATCAGCTTTAGATCCCCAGGACAGAAAAGATGTGGAGGTGCTGGAGTGTGACCAGAGATGGGCAATGGAGCTGGGGAAGGGTATGGATAACTTCTGAAGAGATGCTGAGGGAGCTAGAGGGCTCAACCTGAAGAAAAGGAGGCACAGGGGGACCTACTCACTCTGTTCAACTTCTTGACAGACTCAACGTGGGGTAACAAGCAACAGGACCAGAGGAAATGGCCTAAAGTCACAGCAGGGAAGGTTTAGATTGGGTATTAGAGAAAACTTCTTGGAAAGGGTGGTGAGGCTGGACAGCAGTGAAGCCTCTGCTCTCAGGCACCTCTTACCTTTGTTATCCGCAGCAATGAACCCCAGGATGTTCTCGTGCCGCAGCATCACGGTTTGGTAGATCTCTGCCTCCCTGAACCAGGAACGCTCCTCACGTGAGGAGAAGATCTTCACAGCCACGTCCCCTCCACGCCACCTGCCCCGCCACACCTCCCCAAAGCGGCCTTTGCCGATGATCTCCTGGAGGACAATTGTCCGAGCCACAGTCCGCTGGACAAACAGAGGCAAGCCTGGGGACAAGGAATGGAAGGAATGCGATAGAAGAAAACCTCCTGAAACCCCAGAGGCTGAACAATGTCCTCAAACCCAGCAGGCTCTACATTTGGTAACAACTGGGAGTCTGAGAGAGACCCAAAGCAGGGAATGGTGGCAGTTCCTGCATGGGATGTGCCACTGCCTGGGCAGCATCTGCATTATGCTTTGAAGCAGAGATCCAGCATGGAGCATTGGGGAACTTCTGCTCCACGAAAGATGAGAGGAACTGCAGCCTCAATATGCAAAGAAGGGAACTCGATGAAGTCAGTTTCTACTAAAAAGCAGAAACCCCCCAAATTTCTCTTAAGTCTCAACATCACTGCCATTGCTTACAGAAAGCACAGAGCTCACCTGCACACAGCATGCATAGAAGAGATCCCAAATATTTTACATATAGCAGCAGATGTGCTGCTGAAGGTTTATTCCCTGGTCAAATATCAGGCTGTGACACTCTCTGCCTCTGTGGATTTTCCGACAGTTTCCATCTGCTGCAAAATTCCTTGTATTCTTTAACCCAACTACCTTCCCAGTTCAAAGCCACCACTGAATGGTGACTTTCCATCTATTCTGGGGATTCCTTTTAAGTGCTACAGAAGCAAACACTGCACATCATCCACCTGGGAAGACCCAAGGGTTCTTTGGGATGAAATGGGCTGTGCAAACGCACTATTTGCACTGTAAAATGTTGATCTGCTGGGATCTTCCCCATTTTCCTGCAGCTTTGATGCAGCTGCCATCCTGCATTCTTCTCTGAAAGCCAACAACGCACAGGTTAGCAGTTAATGGCTGTTTCAACCCAAATCCTGTTCCAAGGCTAAACTGGGAACAGATGCAGCTGTTTGCTCTCGCAGTTGAGGAGGAGTTTAACTATTGCTCCTACCCGAACAGACACGAGACCACCACACGACTGAATTTAAAAATCCCTTCAAATTACTCCTGACAGACCCCGAGGCAGCGGCCTCACTGCCATGGCAAAGCTGTGGCAACCACTAGAGACAAACTGCAATTCTCATTGGTCACGTCCCCTCATCTCGCAATACCTGAGCCAGAGCCGGAGGTGGAGAGATCATAGACCAGATCTTGCAAGGTCTTGTCCTTGGAAAGGCACATTTCACAAGAAGGATCTTCCATGTCCAGCCGCTGGCGGTTGTGATAGACCCGTTGGTGGTGATGGAACACAAAGACCACAATGATCATGACAACAAACACGAGGAAGACGGGCCCGGCAATCACCGCCACCAGCTCCACAGGACCCCAGCTCGATGGGGGCTCATTGTCTTTCAGGTGTCCTTGGGAGGAAAGGGAGGAGAAAACCAGACATTTTGAGAAAATTATCATTGCTTTGAGGACTTTTGTGTGTTTTACTGTTCTCTCAGAGCCTGGACAATTTTAGCCAGGGGACACATCAAAGGACAGTGTTAAGGTGCGGCTGATCGCCAGGCAGGCAAAATGCAGCTGAAAGCCCAAAAAGAAGATGGAGCTGCAATTGTGGGATCAGGGATTACAGGCTGTTCATTCACTCTTTTAGACAGGAGTGTTCTGGGCTGATTCTCCAGAACAGCCTGCAGTTCACCTTCCATTTGAACTCAATTAGTCGGCCAGGGCTCCCTGCTCCCTCTTTCCCTTTCACAACCAGTGAACTTGTACCTGAAGATAATTATTTGTTGTTTTGAGCATAGATGAGACCTCTCCACTGCTCCCAAGGAAAATGACTCTGCAGTCTTCCCAGCACCCACTAAAAACCAGCCCAAAACAGAAAGTAGGAGGTGTGAGGAAGCACCACATGCCCTCTCCATCCCAGGGATGAGAAGCAGAAGTTTCCCACACCCTCACTCAGAGGCAGGGCTGCTTCCCTTGCATGTGTTCTGAACCCAGGCACCTTCCTCCCCACACACTTCACTCTGACACTGCTGCAATGTTCCTCTATTTGTGCTCAGCACTGAAAAGATTTGGAGTCTTGGAAGGGAAGCAACACCAGCTGATAAAGGCAGGGCCAGCTCAGTGACAAAGGGAACACACACATTCCCATTTGAATTTGAAGTAGTTTGTTATTTCCACTTTACAGATGAAGGAAATAAACCCATAGCTCAAGGTCATGCAGCAACTGAAGGCAAGAAGTGAAAACAGGGCCGAGAACTCCAAATTCCCAATCCCAAACAGACAGCTCCTCTCCTCCCACTTCAAACACATGATTTATCTGACTCTCTGCTTACCACTGGGAACCATTAAATCAATTTTGTTGCAAAAATCGGAGTAGCAGCAGTGAGTATTACGCAGATCCTCTGAACTCAGACAATAGAAGGGTTTCCCAGCAGGAATCAATTTTGCCTCAGGAATGCAGGTCCGAACGTGGTGTTTGACACCATCCAGGTTGAAGACAGAGACCATGCAGGCGCCGTCCGTCTCACATGTGGAGTTGGCTTGTTTGCAGTCAGAGCACAGACATGTCAAAGCTGAAATCAAAACAAGATCCACTCCTTAAAACCCACAGAGAGCAAAAGCTCGAACGAGAGGAAACCTTCTTTAAATTCTCCATTTCAAGGCCTGTTCTCAAGCTCTGGAAGAACCGGCTCTGCGAACAGCACAAGTCATACTCAGTATTCCAGACCTGCAAGAATCCAATTTCGGCATGAAACAGACTGTGGAGGCAGAGGAGCCTTTCCAGGAGGTGCCTGTCCAGGCAGCCCTTTGCCTGCCCCTGTTGCAATCACCACCAGCCATGACCCAAGCCATCCCTGCAAACCGGGCGAGATCCGACCAAGATCCACTCCCAGCCCAACCTCGGGTCAGACTCAACTCAAACCCAACAATTACTCAAACTGACTGACCTGATTCCACCTGGGCTGACTGTCCAAGCTCCCTGGAGCTGCCTAATCTGGGCTGGCAAGGGATGACCACCCCGGCTCACGGAGACAAGGAGCAGCTGGCAGAGGCCAAACCAAACCCAATCCCAACCGACTGCACGAGCCAAGCGTGCACACCCAGCTAGATCAGCCACTTATTTAATAACTGCTTTCCTGATCCGAGACACTACCTTGGGTCAAATAAATTCCTGGCTTTTTGCCTGCTCTCCATGAAGATTATTCGGATAAAGAGAAGGAGAAACTCTGAGACAGATTCCCACATTTTTCTACCTCCCAGCTGTCATTGTACTTTTCTCAAGCTGCCTGAAAAACTGTAAGCAAATCCCCAGGCCTTGCCATCCTTGGGAACAAAGAAGAATCCAACAATGTCAAGAAGAAGGGTGGGGCTTGTTTAGCAGCACGCTGGGTTTTCACCAGCTTTCATCAGCTCTCCCAGCCTTCCCAGAGGGAATCCAAAACATGTCCTTACCTGCTGCAGAAATGGGCTTTCAGGTAGGGAGGGTGTGAAGAAGGGTTTTAAAAGATACAAGTGCCACAGTTAACTCAGCCCAGGCTGATCTAAATCCTCTCAGTGTAAAGTCACACACAAAGTCACCCTCAACACTTGTGTGTGGGGCCATGTTACCCTAAGCTTAATGAAAAACAAGCTGGTCCTGATTTACTCAGGGTTCCTTTAGGAGGAAGACACCCATTAGCCCTTATCCCAGAGACCTGGGTAAATCAATCAGGGTAATTGAATTACTATTCACTTAATTCTCTCTGGACGCTGCTCCTCCTTTTCTAGCTGCTGTTGTGAGCTGTTTCAGATGGGCCCAGTGTGGGTGCTGGTTAGTTTGGAACCAACAGATTCAAAACTGCAGTGAAAAGCCAGTGACAAGAGCCAAGGGAACATCTGGAGCTGTGTCAGGAGAGGTTTTAGGATGGGACTCAGGGAAAGGTTCTTCCCCCAGAGGGTGCTGGGCACTGCCCAGGCTCCCCAGGGAATGGGCACAGCCCTGAGGCTGCCAGAGCTCCAGGAGTGTTTGGGCACTGCTCTCAGGGGTACACTGGGTGGGATTTTGGGATGTCTGCACAGGACCAGGAGTTGGACTGGATGATCCTGGTGGGCCCTTTCCAACTCAGGATATTTCATGATTCTGTAACTCTGTGATCAAAAGCTGAAGAGCTGTTAAGTGAGACACCTTTAAAAAGCATCCTGAGCAAATGGAGTTTCTTACCAGGTGCTCAGCACAGGCCAGAGCAAAGGGACACAGAACACAGACAGGCAAGACTGTCAGACTGATCTGTGTTGAGAAGGGTGGAGAACATCCATAGATTCTGAAGATTTTGAGAAGAAATGTTATAATGAAAGGAAAAAAACCCTCCACTAACATGCACTTCAAACAGCTCCAAGATCAGTGTTTTCCCATGGTCAGCAGAGTGCAGAAGAGACAATTCTGAAAAATACATACACTTGGGGGAACAAAGGTTGGTGATAAAGGAGATTTTATGAAAATCTGAGATGGCAAAGAGCACCCAGGGCACATTCCTGCCTTCATGTCTACTTAAAAGGAAATGGTCTTTTAAAGCATCTCCCTTATTACTTATCAAAAGCTCGAGGTACAAATTAAAAACATTTAACCCACACACATTTCACTGTGTAGGTTCTTTTCAGTTTGATTTAGATACAACAAAACTGAACTTTGTTCCTGTTAGACTCATTTTTGAGGTCTCAATTCCAAGATTTAGGCTGTGGCAATTTTGCTTCCAGAAGCTACAAAGCAAACAAAACACTTCAATGCACTAATAAAACTGGTTTTGTAAACTTCTGAGTGAAGTATCTGGCCTGAAACTGAGCATGCCTTTGAGAGGGAAAGCAGAGAAGCAGGTCGTGTCTGCTCAGTCTCATTTGTAGGATTAAAAAAACAACAAAAAAAATCAGTTTACCTGCAAGGTATGATACCAGAGCCCCAGCTTGGAGACAGAGTAAGATCCTTATCTGTTCTGTGCAGAAAGCCAAAATTTCCTGCTAAAGGAGGGGGATGCCCCACGGCTTCACCTCACCCTGTTCCCCCTCTGAGACAACTGCTCTTTTTTAATTCTTATGGTTGTACCTCAAAAATCCCCATGGTCAGAGAGAGCTAGAACAAAGAGAATGGAGCCTTCAGCACATGACTGTCCTTCTCTCCACCTCTCATCAGAGACCCTTGAGGGGCTTTCCAGGTATTGCTGGCCAGAACCTCCAGGCTGCAGGCAGGAACTCTCCAATTTTCTGTGTGTGCCAGGGAGGAAAGGCCTGTCTGCACCAGGGCTCACTGGGAAGCTCCTGGCAAAGAGGAGAATTACAAAGCAACTCATGCGGGTCCAGTCACTCCGGTCTGGTTAACCAGAAAGGCAAATTCTTCTATCAGAAACTTATCAGAAGCCAGGAAAAAGCAACTGTTGTTTGCCCTTGTGTGGGGGACAGAAGGTGGGCAGGGAAGCAGAGCCCCCCGCTGGTATCTCTTGGGTGCTCCTGAGAGCAGCCGGGACAAAGCAGGAGACAGGAGTGGATAAAAGGATTTTTCATGCCAACAGCATTCTTTTTCCTTCGGGAAGAAAAGCTCCTATTGAGCCAAACGTATAATCTACTTAATAAAAAAACCGCCTGGGCTGAAGGAAATAGATGGGGTGAAGGGAAACAAAGAGCAGTTCCCAGAGCCGGGGCGGCGCGTTCCCCCCTCGCACAGCGCCCGGGGATGCGTCTGCGTGGAAGGTGCGAGCGGAGCTGGAGCTGGAGCTGAGCCCGCTCGATCTGCTCCCCACACCGACAGCCAGAGCCCAGCCCAGCCCTTCAGAGACACTGCCTGAACAAGCCCAACGTTCAGCTGCAGATCCTGTACGTGAAAAGCTTTGTTCTCACTGGAGGGATGGAGCAGGTTGGAGCAAACCTTGCTGTGATTCCATCTGAGGCCGGGCCTCACTGCTCTTCCCCAAAACCTGAGAGGTCACTCAGCACTGCCAATAAACAAATATCTTTTTTGTTTACTGTCAGTGCTGAGTGACCTCTCCTCGATCCTCGACTAGCCCAGCCCAGGGTTTGAGACTCCGTCAAGCCCAAGAGCTGCTTCTGCTCCCCACGAGGTTCCCGGGTTACAGCCCCTCCTCTGAAAGGATCCTGGGGCACAGAGGTATCCATATCCCCCTGCATCAGCCACAGAAAAGAGGGAAAAAACAAGGGCTCTCCCTCCAAATCCCCCCATTAAAAGCAACCTGTATTCCCAAAATGGATCCAAACAAACAGGTGGGGGGCTGTAGATTCGAGCTCTATGCTCCAGGGAGACTCAAACACTGAGCTCTGACAGGCAAAGAACATTTCTCCTCCTTTCCCAGCAACTCTCCGAGCTCATTTTGCACGTATTTATTCTCACACGGAGTTGCATGTGTCAAGATGTCTCTGCAGCTAGACAGGGGAAAGTTTCACAGCAGAATCTCCTGCAATGGTGTTAACCACCTTTTGGAATACATTTTCCAGCATCTCCCGAAGCTGTGCCTAAGAAAGATGCCATTTTCTCAGAGCTGAACTCTACCTGATCAATATGTATGAGGATAATTAACCTGAAGATGATCATTGGTAAAATTGCCAATAACCACCCACGTATTTACCAGATAAACAGATTTTTGCAGGGATTGTAGCTGCTGTTCTTTTTCAACCATTTGAATGGAGGCTGGAAGAATGATTCCCCTGACTTTGAGCCTTTCCAAGGCTGTGGAACAGGAGCTGCAGTTGATTGTGTCTTTGTGCAGCACCAAACTTAATGAGCCCCACTCTGGGAGCACCAGTTTCATGCTGCAGCAGCATAATGTTAGCAACAGAAATGGGGAACAATTGGCTTTGTAGCTCTGCTGCTTCTTCGGATGCTTTAATGAAGAGGGACGTGCGTAAACATGCTTGGAAGAAAGAAATACCTGTCAGTGTCTGGCTCTGTGCTGTGCCAAAATAAAGAGCAACCTGTATCACACAGAGTTAGGAATAATATCCATTCCCTCGTGGTGAGGGAGCAGAGGTGTGTCCAGGAGTCCCTGTGTGCTCCTTGTTCAGCTGGATAAAGGAACAGAGCTCCAAGGAAACAACCAGCTCCTTTTCCCAGAGGCAATGATGAGGGGACACTGAGCCATCTGATGAAGGCTTTAAAGAAACAAGATTTACTTTCCATTATATTATCACGGAATCCTGGAGTGGCTTGGGTTGGAAGGGACCTTAAAGCTCATTTTGTTCCATCCCACTGCCATGGACAGGGACACCTTCCACTATTTCAGGTTCCTCTAAGCCCCCTCCAACCTGGCTTTGGATGCTTCCACAGAAGGAGCAGCCCCAGCTTCTCTGGGCATCCTGTGCCAGGGCTTCACCACCCTCACAGGGAGAAATTCCTTCCCAATATCCCATCTAACCCTGCCCTCTGGCAGTGGGAAGCTTCCCTCTTGTCCTGGCACTCCAGACCCTTGTAAGAGTCTCCCTCCATCTTTCTTGCAGACTCCCTTCAAATACTGGAAGGCCACAATCAGGTCACCCCAAAGCTTCTGTTCTCCAGGCTTGACAATCCCAATTCTCACATCCTTTCCTTCTAGGAGAGGTGCTCCATCCCTCTGATTACCTTGATGGCCCTTCATGCTGATATTCACCCTGACTGTTGTGCTGCTTGGTGTCCCCAATGGGGATCCCTCCACCCCTTGCTGGGATACATTCGAGTCCAAAGTGACTCCCCAGGTGTCCCCTCCAAACCCCAGAGCCAGCTCACCTGCACCCACTGCCTCCAAAATCCAATGTTAGGCCAGTTCTGGATGCTGTCACTGTCCATTTCCTCACTAAAGAGCTGGAGAAACAAGCAGGGATCTGCTCTTCCACAGGTACAGCACCACCACCTCGAGCACCTTCCCTACATCTCATTTCCCCTCCAATTTCTCCTCCTGTTTTGGATCAAAACATTTCTCTTTTGCTTCTTGCTGGTGCTTATGATAGCTACTGACCCACTGCTGCTACACGAAATGGAGTTAAAATTAGCTGCAAAGCACTATGAAAAACAAAGCACTTTAAAGCAAGTCATCCAGAAACTAAGCATTATCCTGGGATATTTCAAGTTGGAAGTAAGAGTCTCAACTTCTTTGAGCTGGCTGCAGTCCCCTGGCACAGGCTGGACCTGACGTGAAGGCAGCAGGGCTGACTAGAAAACACACGAAATGGAAAAAAAAAAAGAGGCAGGAAGAATGTGGCTCTTAAGTGCAGAACTTTCCCTGCATCTACTCCAGGAACACAAAAGAGCTTCTGAATGAATTGTAAATAAGGAATTGACAGGAGTCTCATCATTAAGAGGTTAATTAGAAGAAGCCTTGATGTTTCTGCTGTTGCTCTTCCACCCAGAACACTGACACAGGGCTCCCCATTCCCTCTCTGGGCTCTGGTCTGACACCTATTTTGTGTTTTAGCTTGTCAGGAAACCAGTTTAGGAGCCAAGAGACCACACACACTGGTGCTGGGGAAGAACACCCTGCACACCTGATGCCCAGGTTTATCAAGGTTCCAAGACTTCAGACCCATCCTGGCTTCTCTCAGGCAATTGGCTTTTCCAGAGTGGAAATACATTGTTTAACACGTGGCCAACATTCCCACATCCAGCAATCCACACTTCCAAGAAGGCTACAAAAAGCAGCAAGATTTTATCAAGGGGATTTAAAGTGCAGAGAAGGCTCTTCTTCTGCTGAAAATAAATAAATAAATAGTGGTGCATGAGAGAAGCACAGGGCAGCTGACAGCCGGGGGCTTAAATAAGGAGGACAAAGGAGCTCCCACCCAGCATTTCATCCCTGTAAAACCCTCACGGAGAGGCAATTCCTGCCTGCTCTGCTCAGGGCAGGACACATTCCCCCTGTCACCACCCAGTGAACTTTGCTTGCTGCTAAGAGAACTGACGTTTGACTCCGCTCCTTTCGCAACAGCCATTTCCGGAGCATCCACTCCTGGCAGCGAAGCCAGGGGAAAGAAAAAAACAACCCAAGCTGTCTGGCCAAGGAGCTGGACGAGTTCAAGAATGCTTGTTGGACACTGTTTTTAATTTCCAGTTAGAGAAAGGCTTTCTTGGAAAGTTGTAGGATATAACTTACGGGCCATGCAGAGTTTGCCTGATTTAACTGGGTAAATATTTGAAGCAGGTGTTACTAATAAAATCTGCTGCCCCAAAATTATTCCCCAGGGTGAGTTTTTGATTTATTTCAAGCAAAGCCGACCTGCAACACCCCTTTGCAAAGGAGCCTTGATTATTTTCCTTTTTTTTTTTTAAAGAAGGGGCTGGGGGAAGTGTTGTCTGCACTGTTTACTGGCACGCAGAAGCTCCCAGCTCCCCGGCACTGCAGAAATTCAGATTTTTTCCCACCCTTTCCCGAAATAAGCAGCTGTTAAATCTCCGGTATGAGGCACAATAGCGAGGGCAGCCCCAGCATACCAAACGTGCATCATGGCTGCTGGAGCAGAGAACAATTCCCAGGGTGATCCCTGCCATCCTGCACCTCATTCCATGAGTGCAACTCCCTCCAGCCCAGGCTGAGCTCACACCTTGCACTGAATAAAACCCTTCAGCACACACTGAGCGGAAACAATAGTCACTCATAGAGCCCAAAATCAAAGGCACTGGGAGTAGCCAAGTTTCCAGGGGATTTGTACAGTCAATTGGCCCTTTCCTGTTTATTAATTATGATTTTTTTTTAATAAACACCAGCCTTTTACCTAAGTGAAAGCCTGAGAACAGCCGTGCCACGAGTCTCATCTGATCCTGCTCTGCCAGTTATCACAGAGGGGCTGAAACACCCTTGGTAAGGCTGGGTTTTACCCGAGGTTACACCAAAACACAGCTACTGTCCTCACAAAAGCACATTTCTATCCCCAAATTCCCAGATCTCCCGGGTAAACCCTCAGCTGCTGCCCAGGTGAGGTCTGAAGCCATTTTCTGTGCTCTAACAAGCCCAGATCCGCACACACACACACAGAGTTATTACCCTCCACAGTCAGGTGGGAATGCAGAACACAAACGGTGAGAGGTTGGGGAGGAGAAAAATATTCCCCAGTAGAACCTGTCAGAACAGGCACCTGAGTTACACAACAGAGATCACCCCGATGGCCACAGAGCTGGGCTGCTCTGGGAAGCCCTGGACACCCGGGGCAGTGGCCACCAGCCCATCCTCTGTCCCCAAGAGATGCTCGGTCAGGTCTTTCCTCTGGGGAAAAGAGTTGAGCTCATCCCAAATTTCTTTCCTAAAGTTGGAGCTGAGATCCTCTGCTTACCCCAAGGCTGCAGCAGAGGCCTCCTGCTCCTCCCAAACCCAGAGATGAGACCCCTCACTCTTCCCCCACAAGCAGCAGAACCAGGCCAGGGAAAGGAAAAGGATCTACACGAAACAAACAACCAACACAAAGAGTTTTTCCTCCCTCACCTCCCTCCAAACAAATATTTACAGTTGTTCCAGTCCAGAAGCTCAGGAAAGGTTTCCTAAAAAGCCCAAACTGCAGATTGCAGGGGGCTGGATGTTACAGACACACTGCCACCTCTGGGGCACGGGGGCTGCCCAGTTCACCCCAGGATGGGCCACAGGACAATGGGAAGAGGCCACAAACTCCAGAAGTTCCGTGACAACACGGTGGCACTTCCCACCATGGGCTGATCCACGCCTCTGTGACAAGCCCAGAAAACACTCTGAGACACCCAAGTCCATCCTCTGTGAAACTCATAAATCTCAATTTCCATTGTTATCGCCCAAAACCAGGCTGAAGGCTCCCAGATCTCCTCCCAAGGTGAGCACAGGCTTCTTCAGAGCATCCCCCAGCACTGCAGGACCCCCGGCACTGGGAGCCACCCCCAGCCCCAACTGCTGCTGCCTCTCCCCGACACATCCCCATCCCCTCTGTGGGGGAAAGCCCCAAACCAGCTCCGGCTCACACAAACCACACACCCCTGTGAGCCCCCCTGCAAAGCTTGAACCCCCAAACATCCAACACACATCCTTGATGTCTTCAGAGTCCCCCCTGCTTCCAGAACCCCTAACCCCATGGATCCCACCCCCAAATCCTTCTCTTCACCCGGGAACATCCACGCCCCAAACCCCTCAGGGGCCTCCTCACAGCCTCGGGGGCACCTCCAGGCCCCTCCGACCCTCTCGCCTCCCCCACCCCATGATCCACATCCCCCCCCACCCTGAACACCCACCCCTGTGTCTCCCCGCCCCCAAACTCCTCGGGGCCTCCTCACAGCCCCAGCTCCCCCAGCCCTCTCTCACCCCTTT
>WBNO01020390.1:0-14826 GCA_013400575.1 Peucedramus taeniatus | reverse complement strand
CGGGGGGGGGAGGGGAGATAATGGGGGAGATAAGGGGGAGATATGGGTGTGATATGGGTGAGATGTGTGTGAGATATGAGTGTGATATGAGTGTGATATGGGTGATATGAGTGTGAGATATGAGTGTGATATGGGTGAGATGTGTGTGAGATATGTGTGAGATATGGGTGTGATAAGTGTGAGATACGTGTGTGATGTATGAGATATGTGTGAGATAAGTATGTGATTAGTGTGAGATATGTGTGTGATAAGTGTGAGGTGGGTGTGAGATAAGTGTGAGATATGTGTGAGATATGTGTGGTGTGTGTGAGATGTGTATAAGTGTGTGATGTGTGTGATATGTGTGAGATAATTGTGAGATAAGTGTGTGATGTATGTGATAAGGGTGAGATATGGGTGTGCTGTGTGTGTGAAATGTTTGTGATAAGTGTGTGTGAAATATGTGTGTGTGTGATGTGTGTGATACGTGTGAGATGTGTGTGTGATGTGTGAGTGATGTGTTTGTGTGTGTGATACATTTGAGATGTGTGAGATGTGTGTGATATGTGTGTGTAATGTGTGTGATGTCCATGTGTGATGTCTGTGTGATTTTTGCCTGTGACATGTGTGTGCACACGCATGATGAGTGTGTTCAAGCCTGCCTGATCCATGTTTTTGAGCGTGGTTTGTGTGTGTGCAGCCGTGTCTGATGTGTGTGCACAGTGTGATCTGTGTGTTCAAACATGATGTGTGCACAGTGTGTGATCTGTGTGTTCAAACACGATGTGTGTGCACTGTGTGTGATCTGTGTGTTCAAACATGATGTGTGCACAGTGTGTGATCTGTGTGTTCAAACATGTGTGTGCACTGTGTGTGATCTGTGTTTTCAGGTGTTGTTTGTGTGTGCAGCCATGCCTGGTGTGTGTGCACAGTGTGATTCAAACACGAGTGTGCAAGCATGCCTGGTGTGAGTGTGCTCGGGCATAGCGTGTGTGCAAGCACTCATGACACTTGTTCAAGTGTACATGGGCCATGTGTTCGTGCATGATGTGTGTGCAGGTGTGTGTGTGTGAAGGTGTGCAGGCTGTGTGTGCAGGATGTGTGTGTGTGCAGAATGTGTGTGCAGGTGTGCAGGCTGTGTGTGTGATGTGTGTAGGCTGTGTGTGCAGATGTGTGTGCAGGGTGTGTGTGATGTGTGTGCAGGTGTGCAGGTGTGTGTGTGAAGTGTGTGCAGGTGTGCAGGTGTGCAGGGTGTGTGTGCAGCTGTGCAGGATGTGTGTGCAGGGTGTGTGTGTGTGCAGGATGTGTGTGTGTGCAGGATAGGTGTGCAGATGTGTGTGCAGGCTGTGTGTGCAGGGTGTGTGTGCAGGGTGTGTGTGTGTGCAGGATGTGTGTGTGTGCAGGGTGTGTGCAGATGTGTGTGCAGGTGTGTGCAGGCTGTGTGTGCAGATGTGTTTGCAGGATGTGTGTGTGCAGGGTGTGTGTGCAGGGTGTGTGTGTGTGCAGGATGTGTTGTGCAGATGTGTGTGCAGGATGTGTGTGTGTGCAGGATGTGTGTGTGTGAAGTGTGTGCAGCTGTGCAGGATGTGTGTGTGCAGGGTGTGTGTGTGCAGGTGTGTGTGTGCAGGTGTGCAGGGTGTGTGTGTGCAGGGTGTGTGTGATGTGTGTGCAGGTGTGCAGGTGTGTGTGTGAAGTGTGTGCAGGTGTGCAGGTGTGCAGGGTGTGTGTGCAGCTGTGCAGGATGTGTGTGCAGGGTGTGTGTGTGTGAAGTGTGTGCAGCTGTGCAGGATGCGTGTGCAGGGTGTGTGTGTGCAAGCATGATTTGTGTGTGTGATTGATGTGGGAATGTGTGTGTGTGACCTTCTTGGGGCAGGTAGGGACTGAGCCACCCTGGGCTGGGCATCCCAAACCCGGGCACCGCACCCAAGCCCAGGGCTGGGCATCCCAAACCCTGGGTAGGGCACCCCAAACCACCATCTGAGCATCCCAAACCCCCCAGGTAGGGCATCCCAAAACACAGGCTGAGCTCCTCAAACTCGAGGCAGGGCACTCCAGATCCTGGGTAGGGCACCCCAAGCGCCAGGCCGAGCATCCCAAACCCTGGGTAGGGTACCCCAAACCACAGGCTGATCATCCCAAACCCTGGGTAGGGCACCCCAAACCACGGGCTGAGCACCTCAAACCCTGGTAAGGCACTCCAAACCACCATCTGAGCACCCCAAACTCTGGGTAGGGCACCCCAAATGACAGGCTGAGCACCTCAAACCCTGGGTAGGGCATCCCAAACCACAGGTAGGGCATCCCAAAACACAGGCTGAGCACCTCAAACTCGAGGCAGGGCACCCCAGATCCTGGGTAGGGTACCCCAAACCACCATTTGAGCACCCCAAACCCTGGTAAGGCACTCCAAACCACCATCTGAGCATCCCAAACCCTCGCAGAACACCCTAAACCACCATCTGAGCCCTCCAAACCCTGGTAAGGCACTCCAAACCACGGGCTGAGCATCCCAAATCCTGGGTAGGGAACCCCAAAACACAGGCTGAGCACCTCAAAGCCTGGTAGGGCACCCCAAACCACCATTTGAGCACCCCAAACCCTAATAGAGCACCCCAAGCCCCAGGCTGAGCTTTCCAAGCCCAGATTAAGGCACCCAAGCCCCTCCCTAACCTCATGCCGTGCCCAAAACCAGCAGCTGCCCTTTGCTGCCCAGTTCCTCCCAGTCTCTACCTGGGCACAGACCAAGGTGGCAGCTGTGGTGTGCTGAGAACAGTTTGGAGCTGAAGCCATAAATTGAGCCAGGCAGGAGTGCCCAGGCCTGTCTTGGTGGTGCCCAGTGCCCAGCACGGGAGGTTGGGCAGCTCTTAGGTGATAAAATAGCTTTACACTTTATTAAATATATTAAATCTTAATAATTAAATAGTTATGTGGCAAAGCTGGTTCTGCTGAACGTCCCATCCTGGTCATGTCCAAACATCTCCAAGCATGGGGTGGATTTTGGGATGGTGAGGAGCAACGCGGGTGAAGCCGACCGAGCCAAAACACCTCAGAAAACACCAAAATATTGGCAAAAACCCAAGAGGGCACTTCTTTGGCCAAGGGGATGTTGGCTGCTTGGCGAGGAAGGATCACCATGGCACCCCCATCCTGACACTCAGACCACTCTGGACGCCGGCAGCTCCTCATTTTTGGGATCCCCACAGTCCAGGGTGCGGATCCGGCCTGTCCTTGTGCCATCCTTTCCCAGCGAAACCCATCCCTCCTTTAGCGGGAGGAGCGCCGGGATCCGCCAGGGAATTCCTGCGCCGGGCGGGCAGGTCTGGGCAGGAGCTGGGTGGGTGCCCCGAGGGCTGCGGGTGCGGCACGGGGTGGTTCTGCCACCGGTGCCCCTCGCCGTGGGCTCGGGGTGGGCGACCAGCTGCCAACCCCGGCGAGACGCGCCGGTGTCGGATGTCGGATCCAGGGGATATTTTTACGGCCGGGTGGAAGATTCCTCCTTTGGTGTTTTTTTCTTTTCCTATTTTTTCCGTGCTCGCAAATTCAACCGGCTCGAAGGAGGAGTGGGTGAGGCGGGAGCTGTGAGCAAATCCCCTCTGTGACCGGAGCCGTCCCGTCCCCGGTGCCGCCCGCCAGTGGCTCCGGTGTCCGGTTCCCGTCGCTCACTGCTCCAGTTTTGGCTTCTCGACGGAATTGCTCAGCTTCTTCAAGGTCTTTTTAATGCGCAGGGCGGTGAGACGGGCCGAGGGGCTCTGGTACCAGCACTCCTTCATGATCTTCGCCAGCGCCGACAGAACCTGGGGAGGCACAAAAAGAGGGATAAATGGAAGGGTTTAATGGGCAGCAAAGGGGTGGGAGGGGGGCGGTCCCCCCGGCACTCACCGAGTCGGAGAAGAGGCGATTTGGGATCACGGGGGTCTGCTGGTCCACACACACCACCTTCTTCATGTCCTCGAAGCTGGGGTCGCTGGGCACGGCGTCGAAGAAGGGCGGCCGGTACTCCTCCACGATGCCTGCGGGACGGGGGTGGCGTGAGGAGGGGGCAGAGCGAGGGGTTCACCCCCATCCTGCACAGCATGGGCCTCTGGAGGGTCCCGGCACAGCCGAGCCGCTCCCTGCCTTGGGGGGCACGGGCTCGGTGGGATGTGCCTCTCCTGGGGCGGTGGCACCTGGATTTGGGGCTGGCTCCGGCACCATCGGTGGCTCCAGCACCAACTGCAGCCCTGGCACCAGTCCAGCACCAGCCCCACCACGAAGATCAGCTCCGGCACCAGCTCCAGCACCGGCACCAGCCCTCGGCACTGTGGCCACCTCCACTCAGCACCTGGTGGTCAGCCTGCCAGCTGGCCCAGCTAATCTCGGTTTAATGCTTGCATATGTTAGTGTCCCTATGGGATTTAGTCTCTGGGAAGCCTCGAGCCCCCAGCAGCTCCCTGCACCCCAAGGGGTGACCCCAAAACCTCAGGGTCCCCCGGAGTTCCCCATCCCCGATCCCCTGAAGCTGCCCTGGAGAGTGAGGGATCCTGGAAGGGTTAAACCCAGCCGGCTGAAGGTGGCTCCTGCGCAAGGCTGGGGTAATTCGGAGTAAATATGTAATCTGAGGGAGCCGTGGGGACGTAAATGAGATTATCCCGGCCAGACTGCGCCTGGGGGGACCCTCCCGCCCCGTCCGCCAGCGCCCACCACTTAATTAATGTTTAAATGGACTTTGCCGTGATGAGCAGCGCTGGCCAGGCAGCCCCAATTAGGCTCATCCCCAGCTCGGGGGGTCCCTTCCCCTCGCCCCAGGCCGAGTTCCCGAGCCAAGCCCGGCGGCCGGAGGTCCCGGCCGTGGCCGCTTTCCAGGCAGCGCTCGAAGCTGCTTGTTTTCTAATCAGCGCTGAACAAACAAAGCACTGATTGAGTCTAATGGGCCCTTTAATCAGGGAGCCGGGTGCTGACACTAGATTACAGTGTTTATAATTTACAGCTAATCTTCTGGGCGAAGGAAAGGGAAAAAAAAAAGCAACAAGAAAAGGAGGGAAGGAGGGAACGGGCGCGGAGCCTCGCGGGGAGCCGGGAGCGAGCGGAGCCGGCGGCCGGGAGCTGCTCACCGTTCACCACCGTCCTCCGGGTGATCTCCCAGAGCACCAGCCCGTACGCCCAGATGTCTGTCTTCTTGTAGGACTCGAAGCAGTCGGTGCGGATCTGCTCGCTCAGCACCTCCGGGGCCATGTAGCGCTTGGTGCCCACCCGGGGGTTGTTGCCAATGTCCAGGTAATCGCTGCCCTGGGAGTGCATGACGGCCAGCCCTGGGGGACAGGTCACAGAGTCACTTGGGATGAATTTAAGGTCATCAATTCAACTATAAAATGCTGGGATACCGGCCCTGATCACGGCTGTGCTAGTGCTGCATCCATGGGGCTCAACATCCCTGAGGTACCAAAACCCCAGGACACCACATCCTCGTGGCACCATCACCCTGGGGCATCACATCCCTGGATTGTTACATCCCTGGATAGTTACATCCTCAGGGTAACTCATCACTGGAGCATCACATCTGTGGGGTTCCACAGCCCCAGAACACCACATCCCTGGGGAAACTCATCCCTGGGGAAACTCATCCCCGGGGTGCCTCATCACTGGGGTACCACATCACTGGGGTACCTCATCACTGGGGTACCACATCCCTGGGGTACCTCATCCCTGGGGTACCTCATCACTGGGGTTCCACATCACTGGGGTACCTCATCACTGGGGTACCACATCCCTGGGTACCCTTGGGTGTTGCAGCCCTGGGTATCACAGCCCTGGGGTTTCACACCCCTAAGTGCCACATCCCCAGGGTACGTCATCCCTGGGGTACCTCGTCCTTGGGGTACCTCATCATGGGGATATCACATCCCTGGGGTACCACATTCCAAGGGTACCTCATCCCTGGGGTACCACACCCCACCCTCCATCTCACCCAGGTCTGCGATGCAGCACTGCCGGTTGCTCTTCACCAGGATGTTCCTGCTTTTCAGGTCGCGGTGGGCGATGGCAGGTTTGCCTTGAGTGCCAAAAATCTCCACGTGGAGGTGGACGAGGCCACAGATGATGGAGGAGGCCAAGCCCAGGCAGGTGTCCACATCCAGGGCTGTCTTCTGCAGGTAGTCGTAGAGGGAGCCGTTCTCATGGTAGTGGGTGATGAGCCAGAGCTGTGTGCTGGAGTTCCTGGATGTCATGTCAGAGGCAATGAAACCTGGCCAGGGAGAAACACCTGGGATGAGGAAACCTGGGAAGCACCTGGGATCAGGAACAGGGAGAAACACCTGGGAGCCTGGGAAACACCTGGGAGCCTGGGAAACACCTGGGATCAGGAACCCTGAGAAACACCTGGGAGCCTGGGAAACACCTGGGAGGGACCCTGGGAAACAACTGGGATCAGGAACCCTGAGAAACACCTGGGAGCCTGAGAAACACCTGGGATCAGGGAACTTGGGAACACATGGGATGAGGGACAGGGAGAAACACCTGGGACCCTGGAAAACACCTGGGATCAGGGACATGGAGAAACACCCGGGAGCCTGGGAAACAACTGGGATCAGGAACCCTGAGAAACACCTGGGAGCCTGGGAAACACCTGGGATCAGGGACATGGAAAAACACAGACCCTGGGAAACAACTGGGATCAGGNTGGGATGAGGGACAGGGAGAAACACCTGGGACCCCGGGAAACACCTGGGATCAGAGGCAGGGAGAAACACCTGGGATCAGGGATCATGGGAAACACCTGGGATCAGGGATCATGGGAAACACCTGGGATCAGGGATCATGGGAAACAATTGGGATCAGCGACCTTGGGAAACACCTGGGACCCTGGAGAAACACCTGGGGTCAGGGACCCACGCCATGGCTGCCCCCTCCTCCCCAGCCCTGCCAGCCCCCCGCTCACCCAGGATGTTGTCGTGCCGGAGCAGGACGGTGTTGTAGATCTCCGTCTCTCGGAACCACGACTGCTCGTCCCGGGAGGAGAAGATCTTCACGGCCACGCTCTCCCCGTGCCACACGCCTCGCCACACCTCACCATAGCGCCCCTTACCTGCCACAGCCGTGGCACCGTGTCACTCAGTGCCACCAGGACCCAGAGTGAGCACCCGGATCCCGTGTGGGAGAGTGACAGAGCAGCACGGGGTTCCTTGGGCGCAGCCAACATCTCCTCACCCACCCAGCTGCTCCCTCCCTTCCTCCCCACTCAGCAGGACAAGGGAAGAACTTTTGGCTGCTGCTGGCTTTTGGCTGACACGGTGTTGGAATGCTGGATGCTGAGAATTTTAAACTTTCTGTGCTGAAAGGCACAGACCCGCAAGAGGACACTGCATTTGACCTGAGGCTGAAGAGAAGCTTCCAAAATTGGTTGATAGCACTGGGATTATGGGTGTGTAGTTGGTTAGAAATGTATAATATCACAGGGTGGAAAACTTACAGTTTGAGATTTTAGAATATAGAAATAAATATGAAGCAAAATGGAGGCTTTAGGGTGGAGACAGCTTGTTCTTCTTTACATTCTTCTTCCTTCTTCTTCATGGGTTTGGGTGATGTTTTGTAATTGGGCAGAAAAGTCCTCATTGTGGGCTTCGAGGGATCAGTTATTGGGTTAAAAGGGAAAATAATCTAGGTGTCCTTTCTTAATTGGAGAGTTTAATCTTAAAAGACCTTGTAACAAGAGCTAGTTGGCCATTTTGTGCCTTGCTAATGAAAAGCTGCTGAACTCATGGCTGTGAGACTGTTCCACTGATAAGAAATAATGAACACCTGAGTCCAAACATGAACTACAGCCTCAAGTGCCTTCAGTCCAGACCCAGAGGAACCGAAAACACGGCTGGGTCCAATCCCTGCTGGGTTTGAAGTTGTGGTGCCATCCCTGCAGCAGCAGCTGGGGGAGGCTGGGCCAGCCTCCTCTCCTTACCCACGCACTCCACGAGGGTGATCTGCCGAGCCACCGTCCTCTGGACAAGGAAAGGCAGCCCAGAGCCACTGCCCGTGGTGCAGTCATCGTTCAGCAGGTCCTGTGCAAACAGGGCGGCCGCGGGGTCAGCGTGGTGCCCATCCCCACACGCGCACCCACCTTGGGGACATTTAGGGTCCCTCACGGAGCTCACCCACCTCTAAGGTGCTGTCTCCCATCATGGACGCCTTCAGCATGAGGTCTGTGTCACCAAAGTCACTGTGCTTGTGGCGGTGCTGGGCCACCTTCCAGCAGAAGAGCGCCGTGAGCGCCGCGAGGACGAGGAGGGAGAGCAGCGGGACGAAGATCATCAGGAGGAGGTTGGGTAGGGAAGGAGTCTTTACCAGGGCATCTTCTCCTGGGTGGGGGAAACGAGGGATGGAAGTGTGAGGGTGGACCTGGGAGAGTGGAGGTGTGGGGTTTGGGCTTGGACCTGGGGGAGAGTGTCCCTGCAATGGGATTGACTGTCACTGTCACTGTCATTGTCATTGCAATCATTGAAGGGATGGGACCTGGGACGTGGGGACATCCAATCCCCGGGATGGCAGCTCTGCAGGCACAGCCCAAGAAGGGACACCTGAGCACATCTTGGTGGCTCTGTAGGTGCTGAGTGAGGATGGGGACAATCTTGAGACCCAAGCACATCCCCAGGTGTAGGAGACTGTGTGAGTGACAGTGGGTAGGACAGAGATGAGAGATCTCTGAACTTGTGGTTTGTTGCAAAGGGCTTGGGTGGGTGCAGGGGCCCTGCTTGGAGCTGCCAGCCCCCAAAGAGAGACAGAGAGTGAGAGTAAGAGCAAGAGGACGAGTAAGGGCATAAGAGCCCAAAGTTCCCGTTACAATACAATAAATCTTCTTCTGTGCTGAATATTCTCATTCTCACTAACCAATCTAGTACAAGATACAAATCCTACAGTATCTACATACAGCCTATAAGAATCCTGACATTACCACACTGTTACATTTTAAACCCTAAAAACAACTCTTTGGGCCCCTTCTGCCAAGCTAGGAGGGTCTGCTCTGCCCCTTGGAGCTGTCTGCAAGCAGAGGGTCTTGTTCAATCAAAAGGGGATTTCCTTCAGCCATCCATCCATCCCATTGTTCTCCAGTTGTTCAGTAACTGAGGCTTGGTGTGTCAGAGCTTGCTTTCACTTCAATCTCGCTTATAGTTTCCATATTCTCAAAATCTTTTGCCAGACAATCATATTTATAAGGCTGTCCTGTTTCATCTTCCCCAACACCCAGCCACGCGGGCAGCTCATCCCCCGCGTACCTTGCAGGGAGATCTCCAGCTCGGCGTTGCACATGCGGGAGTGGCAGCACCTCATGCCGTACTGCTCGGTCACGGGCGTGTGGCAGTGCTCCAGAATGTTCTGGGAGAAGCAGCCCCGGTGCTGGGTGATGATGCCCTCCTCCCTCCTCTTGCTGACGAAGCACACCTTGCCCGTGCAGTTGGGCTGGCTGCAGTGGGGCACGTCGCAGGCACACAGCAGCTCCTCTGCGGGCACGGGAGGGGACACACAGGGTCACCCCACTGCCCACCCGGGAGCTTTGGTGGCTTTAGGGACAGGGACATGCTCCCAAAGACTCCAAATTTGAGAATGGGCAGCCTGGGGCTGTCACAGAAAGAGGGGAAGGCTGCTGAGAGTGCTCAGTACAAGGAGCCTGTCCTGGCACCTCCCAGAAAATCATCTGCTCCCAGCTGGGCTCCAAATCCCAGCCCTGAACCTGGGGGTGCCCTGTTCCCACACCCCCAAGAGGCTCCATGGGATGGACTGTGCATCCAGCCCAGCAGCTGGGATTAACTGGGATGTACTGGTTTACAACTCACAGGGTCACATCCTGCCCACAAAATCCCAGGGGACACGGGTTGTATGGGAGCCTGGGGTGAGATCCAAAGCCCCAAACACAGCCAGTTTCCCAGTGGGTGTTTTGGGAGCTGGATCCCAAAGCCAGGGTCTTTCCCGGAGTTTTTCCCGACTTCCCCGAAGGCACTTTCCTGCACCAGGGTGCCAGAGTGGCTCAGATGGCAGCCACACTCCCAAATTCCTAATTTAGCTCTGCCCTTTTGAACAGAAAATATCCCTCCTGGAATCAGGGAGTTCAGCGTGAGGGCTTGCCAGACTCCGGTGGTGAGGGGAGAGCAAGGGGACAGCAAGGGGACAGCGAGGGGAGGGCTGTGGTGGCCATCCTGCACTCCCTGTCCCCCTGCCCCAAGGCTGCCTGGTGCTGTGGGGTGGTGCTGGGGCCGGTTTGGGGTTGGTGGCCCCGTGGGCAGGACAGGGACTCAGTGGAGACTCATCCCCCAGTGAGCTCTGCTGCTCCTCCCTGGCTCAGTCACATTATCCTGGACCCTCTTGCAAGAGCACCCAGCCTGGATCTGTCCCCACGTCACCTGGGATGCTGAGCGGCTCCTCCTGCTTCCCACCATCATCACCACCACCACCACCCCCCCTGGGAGTACCCACACTCTTTGGTACGTGGCACCAGCCTTCCCCCACCTCCCCTCCGGTGACAGCAAAGCACTTGATCAACCACAATTAATTAAGCTGAGATCCTCTCTGGGGGATGGGCCACCATACCACAGGGGCACAGCACAGTCCCTGAGGAGCCCAGCTTCCTCCCTGGCTTTTATTTTGTGCAGAGATGCTCCCAAAGAGCCGAGGGTTTATTTTGACCTGCTGCCACCCCCTTGCATTGGCACTCACCGGCAGCGAAGCTGAGGGACAGGGTCATCAATGCCAGCACCACTCGGCCACCGGCCCCACACGGCATCATCCTGGGGAGAGAGGAGGGGTCAGAGAAGCCCCTGCGCCCCCAGAGCCCATCACCGACCATGGGGGGGCTTTGGGAAGGGAGGGGGGCCTTGCAGAGGGCAGGCACAGACAGAGTGAGGTGGGATGTGCTGCTCCAAGGGAGTTTGGCTCCGGACATCCTGGGTACAGCCCTTCCTGAGAACAGATCCCGGGACCTCCCAAGCTCGGGGGACCTCCCTGCCATGGCGTGGGGTGCCACTCGTGGCCCCGCATCGCTCAGGAATGTGCTGGAACCCGGCCCTTGCCACGGCCACGCAGCCCCAAGCTCCTTCCTTTCTCCCGGTGATCCCTGCACCGGCACTTCCCGCTCTTCCCAGGGCTGCTGCTCCATAAAACACAGCCCCCGTGGGCCTGGCAGCCCTGATGATGCCACGGCCCTGCTGGAGATCCCAGATTTGGCAAAACCCAACCGTGGGATGGAGCCCAAAGGCCCCACACCAGGTCCAGCCCCACGGGCAGGGACTCAGTCCTGGAGGTGCTTTTGTGTGGAGCTTATCAATGACACAAACAGAGGTGCTGGGACAGCCAAAAATTCCTCGCTGAGCCTTTGGGGGAAGTTTGGCTATTTTTAATCTTCCTTTTTTTTTTTTTTTTTTTAAATCCTTGTGAAAGAGACATTTCTGCCAAGGCAAACACGGCGATCCCCCCGCCGCCCCCCGCCTCGCTGCCTGGCCCCTCCTCAGCCCCTCCTGGGCTCATTCTTCGTGTTCCCGACATAAACATGCCAAAGGCGCCGTTTCCTGCAATTGAAGAGCCCAGCCCAGGGCTGCTGGGACAGGAATCAAGATTGTTTAGATTCTGGCCTTGATGGGGAAGCGGAGTCACGCAAGCCCGGCCCCCGGGAGCGCACACGGACGTGGCTGACCCCGGCGGGCTCCAGCCCTGCTGGAAATCGGGCTTTTCCTCCCCAAAATAACTCAGCTGTGGCTCGAGGGGAGGAAACAGTGAGCAGATCCTGGGTGCTGGGGCTGGAGGATTGGTGCCCGGGTGAGGAGTGATGCCAGGCTGATCCATCCCACCCTCGGCTGGGCCAGGATCAGCTTTGGTTTAAAATCCCACCTCCCCCAGAGCTGGGCTAGGATCTGCTTTATTTTAAAACTCAGCCCCTCTGGAGCTGGGCTGCTGATTCCTGACCACCAGCACCACACTTCTTGCAGTCCTGAGAGCTCCAGGATGCATGATTTAAAAGGGAAGCTGAGCCTCCCAGGTGGTGAATTCCCTCCCCAGAGCCACTTCCCAAAATCCTGAACCATTAGACAGCTGCAGGATATTTGCCATGAAACACAAAGCAGGCAGGGCCTCACCCAAACTCTGCTGTGTATGAAGCATCCCATGGATTGTCGTTGTTTGAGAGCAAACCTTAACCCAGAGCCTGGCATCCCACAGGAAAAACATCCCAGGTTTTGTTACAGAGAGCAAAACTTAACCCAGAGCCTGGCATCCCACAGGAAAAACATCCCAGGTTTTGTTACAGAGAGCAAAACTTAACCCAGAGCCTGGCATCCCACAGGAAAAACATCCCAGGTTTTGTTACAGAGAGCAAAACTTAACCCAGAGCCTGGCATCCCACAGGAAAAACATCCCAGGTTCTTCAGAAATGACACCAACCAGCCCTGGCAAACCCATCCCTGTCCCTTCCTCCCTCCTTTCTCATCAGGAGCTGCAGCTCACGTGCCCTCCTGGCACCCAGAGCGTCTCACCCTGCCTGCCTGGGTGCTCTGTTATATTCTCTGGGATTTGTAGCATCAGGAGAAGTAAAAAATCCCAAGGGAAAGCTCTGGGATGGGACACGGGGGCTGGCTGGGAGCAAGAGGCTCCCAGCTGCAGCTCAAGGGTCTGGAGCAAACCCCAGGGAAAGGGAATTTCCCCATCACCCCCATGGAGAGAAAAGCAAAGGGAAAATGGAGCAGGAGATGAGGAGTCCAGGGAAGGGTGGCCTGGCACAGCCCTCGGGGTGGTTCAGGGATCCCTGCTCTTACAGGGCAGCTTGGCCAGGCTCCTCAATCCCAGCTCTTCCTCCTTCCCCTGTGGTTTCTGCTGCTGACAGGGGGTTTAACCACGGGATGTGGCTCAGGGCTCTGTTCCCCGTGCTGCCTTTCACAGGGGGTCACACACAGCCCAGCCCCTCGTGCCAGGCGTGTGCCAGCTGCAGGAGTGAAGGACTGCACGGACACCAGGGCAGAGCTTTGCCACAGATGCCAAGGCTTCAGCCTGGTTTCAGGCACAGGTGGGGTTTTTCCTGCCCCTGTCTGCAGCTGCAGGTGGGTCACAGATGCAGCAAAGCTGTGTTCACCCTCCAGCAGGCCCCACCAGCCCAGCCCCTCTCACTGACAGGCATTTCCACTCCAGGAACGTGCACCACACAAAGAGAGCAGCAAAACCCACTCAGGAGAGCAGAAAACCCCACTGAGGAGAGCAGCAAAACCCACTCAGGAAAGCAGAAAACCCCACTGAGGAGAGCAGAAAACCCCACTGAGGAGAGCAGAAAACCCCACTGAGGAGAGCAGAAAACCCCACTGAGGTTCCCCTTGGTGTGGTGATGGCATGGCACCTCGTGGAGAGCAGGGACAGGGCAGCGTGGCTCCAGTGCCAGCACTGGGAAGGAGCTCCCTGCTGGGGCTCTCCCCAGCTTGGTTTTGGAGATGGAGCCTCTTTAGTGACCATTTGGGTCTTCCTTGCCCACTCTCCTCGGAGAGGCTGGGATTTGAAGTGCAGAAGGGGGGCACTGAGGTGGCACTTTCTGTGCTGCTGGAGCCCGCTGCAGCCCTCGCTAGCAGAGCTGTCAAATTTCCCTCGTTTTACCCCACGCCTTTTCAAAATACACCCAAATTCCCCATTTCCCATGTCAATTCCAGCCTTTCTGCCCCATTCCCTTATTATTTCAGCTCGCTAGCAAGGACCTGGGGACAGATCCTGCTACCACCACTGATGTGAGCCCTGGTTCGTGCCCCTGGCCCCAGTTCCAGCCTCTCTACCCCTGATGTCAACACTGCCATCCCATGAAACACAAAGGAAATGGGGCCAAATCCCGATTTCGGGGGTCAGTCAGGAGGGAAGCCCTGAGCTTGGAGCAGCCCCAGACCCCAGGAGCTCGTGGCTCTCCCCCACTCACCTGCAGCATCCGTGTCCTGCGGGAGCCCCCGGCACTGCCCGGCCCTGGCGGGGCTCTCCCTGCCACGATCCCACTCCTGGATCCGCCTCAGCCGGGGCAGCTTTGCTCCTGAGCCCCAACTCCGAGGCTCTTCATGGATCTGCTCCCCTCCCACCACCCATCCTGCCCCCGAGGAGGCTCCCAGGGCCGTGTGTGTCCCGCTGGGGGAGGGATTGTCACCCTTCCCCTGGCTGCTGGGGCCCGGCTTGGCCACCCCTCTGTCCAACGCAGCCGTTTGGCAGCTGCTCTGTGGTCTGGATGTGGGAGAAGTCAAAAAAATGTTTCTTATTACTGCCTCTTCCTGCCTGGCTTCTCTCCACCACTCCCAGCTAATAAAGCATTTCCTATTGCTGAGCACACAGCCACGACCAGCCTCCCTTCCTCCCGCTCACCGGGCCCCAGCTCCATCCTGGTTGCTTTCCCTCGCCTGCCACTCCCTCCTCGTCCTTCCCCGAGCTCTTTCCCACCCAGTTTCCCAGTTTTCACAGCAAACCCCATCCCATGGTGTGGGCATGGCCATCAGCACTTCACCCTGAGCATGCCGAGGTGCTCAGCAGGAGCACAGCTGGGTGCTTTGATGGGGATGGAATGTTCTAGAGAGGTGCTGTGGGAATGACCTTGGTCTGCTTGGCCCCTCCTCATGGGGATGGAGCTCCCTGGAGGGGCCAAGGGGCTCCCTGGTTATTGGGCAATTCCAATAATGATGCCTTTCTTGGGCTACCTGAAAATGGAGGCCAGGCAGAATTAAGGGAATAAAAAGCATTTATTTATTTATTTATTTATTTATTTATTTATTTATTTATTTATTGAAGGTCTTCAGGTACATTTCAGGCAGACAAAGCCCCCCAAGGGACCACGCCCAAAAATGGACCAAACTTAAAAAAGTATCAAAACCCATGACCCATTGTTCTTTT
>WBNO01020389.1:6557-42217 GCA_013400575.1 Peucedramus taeniatus | reverse complement strand
AATTCCTCCTGATGTCCAACCTAACTTCCCCCAGCGCAGCTTCAGGCCATTCCCGCCTGTCCCTGTTCCCTGGAGCACAGCCCGACCCCCCCGGCTGTCCCCTCCTGCCAGGAGCTGTGCAGAGCCACAAGGTCCCCCCTGAGCCTCCTTTGCTCCGGGCTCAGCCCCTTCCCAGCTCCCTCAGCCTCTCCTGGGGCTCCGTTCCCTTCCCCAGCTCCGTTCCCTTCTCCGGACACGCTCCGGCCCCTCCATTCCCTGCCTGAGGGGCCCGGAGGTGCCCCAGCCCTCGAGGTGTGGCCTCGGCAGGGCCAGCACAGGGACGGGCACTGCCCTGCTCCTGCTGCCGCCCCACGGCCGGGCCAGCCCAGGGGCCATCGGCCTTTGGCCACCTGGGCACCCCTGGGCTGGTGTCCAGCTGCAGCTATAAGCCCCTCATCAATAAGGAGTTTTGCTGTGCCACGTTTCCTACCCCGAATTTACTTCTCCCTCGCCCACACGCTGCTCGCTGCGGATTAAAAACAACGCTGACTTCTGCTGCTGCCTGAGCACCCAGTGTGGGGCTGCTTTGGAGGAGTTTGATGTCCAGGGATCTCCCAGCTTCAGCATGAGAGGGCAGAAGGGGCTGCCCAGGGAGGTGGTGGAGTCACTGTCCCTGGAGGTGTTTAAGGAAAGGCTGGAAGTGGCACTCAGTGCCATGGTTGGGGTAAGAAGATGGTGTTCAGCCACAGGCTGGACTTAATGACCTCAGAGCTCATTTCTGTCCAAAGTGATTCCATGATCCTGCCAGTTTGCTCGTTTCAGGACTCAGAGTGCAATTCCTCAGGTGGAGTCAGCCCAGCTTTGGAGTTTGCATTTTCATATTCCTTGGCTGATGTCAGTGTGGCTCCTGGAGTTTTGCTGCCAGTGAGAGGCACTAACTTTCAGGTTGAATATTAATTCTTCAGGAAAAACAGGAATCCTTTTCCAGATTTCCACTGCTAGGTGACACCTCTTCAAAGTGCAAAAAGAATATATTCCAATCACAGGGGTGTATATAACTAAAGTAACTAAGTCATAGCTGGGAGCTCCTGCTTTTCCCACATGGTGCCTTTGCTGACACATTATCTCTGATTTTTCCTTCCCTGGCATTTACTAGAATTTGCTCCTTTTCCACTGGAAAAAATAGAAAAAAAGCTGGGTAACAAGAGTGATAGCAGCTGGGAAGAAAAATTCTACAGCACCTGCTGGAACATAAAATTGTCAGCACAGTAGGATTATAACCCAGGGTAATTTTACCCTGCAGCTGGCACTGGTGTGAAAGGATCTGTGTTCACAGGCAGTACGAGAGACAAAGTTTGGGAGGTTTTATTGTTGGACAAACTGAGCCCTCTGCAGGTGTTTAGTGCTGGCTTTGGTTCTGTCTGCTTCCAGAATTTAGTTTGGTTCTTGGTTTTAAATCATGGAGTTTTCATTTCGTTATAAAAATTTGTGGTTTCATCCCTTCCCCACCCCCCTGTATTTGTCTTGCAGCTGGTCTGCCTGAAGC
The DNA here is from genome assembly GCA_013400575.1 of Peucedramus taeniatus. Taxonomy (NCBI): domain Eukaryota; kingdom Metazoa; phylum Chordata; class Aves; order Passeriformes; family Fringillidae; genus Peucedramus; species Peucedramus taeniatus. The sequence goes on along the minus strand of WBNO01020389.1, from coordinate 40,692 downwards.
AAAGCACTTTTCTCTCCTGACAGAGGTATGGCTGTGATGTGTTCTATTTCACCTCTCAATCAAAAGGATGTATTAAAAATCCAAACTATTTGTAAGGAGGCCTTCCTTTCCCCCTCAGAAGCCTCAAGATTCAACTTTTTTGTTGTTGAAACCACTGCATTTTAGCTTTCTGGTCTACCACATGAGATTAAACTCAATGGTGCTTATTTAGGAGACAAGATTGGCTAATACTATTAAAAAATATTAATGGAAACAAATATTCTAGTGGAAGCAGCTGTCCAGATAAGTCTTCTTATTGTAATTACCCAGTGGAAAAACTAAATGTTGATCTTGCCAATTCCATGCTTGTTTTCCCCCAGTCTGTGTTTTCAAGTTGCTGCTTCCACCTAATTTAAAAAATAATTGGTGTACCATTTCCTATGCACATAAAAATGATAGTAGTTGAATCTATTAATATCTCATTATTTAAAATATATAAACTTGTGTTGGTTTCACCAGCAAGACTAACTTCCATAAAGAAACAAGTAATCATTTCAGATTTCAGATTTTTTTTTGTATCTAAGATTTCTTTCTGGTGCTTGTGTGATTGAATTCTTCCTGCTGGATTAGTCTGATAAAGGAAGTGAGTACATGATGGGTCTTCAAACCGTGCCTGGGCTGATGAAACTGAATATCAGCACTGTTCCTCTTTGCTCAGGGCAGCTCCAAACAGACAAAAAAAGAAAAATGTGGTGTTCACCCGTGTGACTCAGCCCTGGCTCTGACACACCTCTGAAACACACCACAAGTACCTTCCACATGGGTTCAAAATGCCACTGCAGCTACAATTTATTAATTTTAATTTACTGATTTTGCATGGGGCATGTACACAACTTACAGACCCAACGGACTGCACCTCTTGGACTCACCTCTTCAAAATGTGGAAAGCATTTCAATAACTGAGGCATTTTTAAACATAAGCCTTCCAACATGCACCATTTAGTAGCAAAGAGTTTTCTCTGTACACTGATTTAAGTTTTGGAAATTTGCATAGATCCTGTAAATCCTAGTGAATGAGCCATTTTTTCTGTTGCCAACTATGTATTGCTAAAACAGATTTTATATGTATATATAATAATTTGTATTTATACCATATTTACTTTTAAAGTGGACAGGAATCATAGTGAATACATTCTGCATGTGTGTCCATAGTCTGAGGGTTACCTCAGTGATTCAGATATTGTTCTCCTAGAAAAGAACAATATAAAAATATTTCAATTTATGTTACCTAACCCGAGCTTATGAAAAAATACTTATGAAAAAATGCTTATGAAAAAATACTGTCAGTTTGTTTCCACCTAGGGAATGTCTGCTAAAGAAGAGTCAAAAAGACAATTTGCTTCAGTCTGGGCTTTCAAGAAACCAAGTAAAACAACAAAAAAATGAATAGAAATTATTTTTTTCTGCAACAGCCATGGCAGGAGGAGAGAGCACAAGGGTGTCTGCAGCTGTTTAGAAAGAGAGCAAAATTTGGAGACTCCTCACATGAGCAGATGGGGTAATAGTAATACTCCTCCCTGGTTTTTGGCTTCAGTGATGTGATAATGATAACTGTGACTGCTGCATGCTCCCTGTGCGAATTCTAATTGCTGCTCTGTATAGCAATAACTTGAGTATGACTACACTGTACTTTGTAGGTTCCCTCATGCAGAACTTGAAGCCTTTCCTAAAAAAAAAAAAAACCAACCTAAATATTAATTTAGCACTGTGTCTTACTAGGATTCAAACAGAATTCAATATTGTTTGAGCTAAATGAGTATATTAAATGAAAATAAACAAATGGCATTAAAAAAATATTTTTTTTTTTAACTGCTGTTTCAGGTAGGATGGAAAGCCTGTTTTTCATTTCTGCTGAATCTTTCACACTGAAAACTTTATTAGAAATCTGTGCTTAGTGTTCTGCAGGGTCTCCTTCTCTAGGAGAAGCCCAAATTAAGATGAATAAATGCATTTGAGACACGGCACACAACGTGTGCCTGTGACAGGCTGGAAGATCAAGGAGTGCAGGGGCAGGGGAAGCAAAGCAGGAGGAACAGAAGCAAAAAAAAAACCCTCACAAGAGCTGCCCTGCTCTGGTTTTCATCATCTAAATCATCATCTAAACCACCACTCTCCAGCTTGCCTTGCTCAGGCAGATGCTGAGCCAGGCAGGGATCTGTGTTTGAAAGGATAAACACATGGGGTGGGCGTTGGGTTTTGGCTGAGAATGGCCCAGGGAGTTGTCTACCCACACTGCAGAGCTGCCCAGAGGGGAGAAGCAGTGATATGGCTGTTAGTTGTGGTTGAAATCACTCCCCACAGTGATTGCAAAACACCGAGAGAGAGAGGGTGGGGGGAGAGAAGCTGTGGAAGGTAAAGGAGAAGCAGAAACTCGTAATTACACACTGCCACGTGGAGGTCGGGTTAGGCTCACTTTCAAAAAGACCATGCAAAACTGGAAAAGTTGCATTTCTGCAGAAGAGGCTACAAACCAGAGTGTAAATACAGAATCTCCTTGCTGAAGAACCCAGTTGTTAGCACAGGTGGCTTATGCTTGTACAGAAGTACTAGTTTTTGGTTTAAAATAAGGGTTTTTGCCATGAAGTTACAGAGGTAACCCTACTAGTACATGAGAATGCATTGCTGTGGCTGGTCCTGTGACAGGACAACTTTAATTCACATTGGAAGTGCATGGTTAGAGAATACATCAATTATTGCCATCTTCTGAGACTTTGTAATTAGTTTTATGAAACTGTCAGCTTTGTTTTCGAAGGCTAGTTCTATGAACTTGCCTTAACTTGAACTTAATCACAACTCAAAGTCTTCCTTAACAGATCCTTGACCCCTTAGAGGCAGGAGAGAAAAGCAAACCTGTTGTGTGAGTCAGTGCAAAATTAAACATCTTAAAGAAAATTAAACACTTGCACTAAGTCTAGTGTGGCATGTGACAGGTAACAGCAGGCATGGTGAGTTTCCCAGATTCTCTGAGTTTAAGGTGAGTGAAGCTGATGTGCTCCACATCTCTGGACTAGCACAGCACAGAATTTCAGAAAACCAGATTTTAGCAGCCTGTTTTTTTCACATATGCTGCTCTCTTGCCAGTCAGAGAGCCTCATTTCTGTTTTTATAATGATCTGGAGAGTCTGGGGCTCTGGAGGGTTTTAACTTCCAGAGCTGCTCCTCTAGAAAATAACTGAGTGCTCTTTCTGGAGTGAAAATGTCTCATTTCCACTCACCCACATCTAGAAGATTGTCATCATCAACTATTAAATAATTACTAAGCACAACTATTTTTGTTATTGTTTGCACACCCAAAAATAGTAGAAGGTGTGGGAAGCCAACCTTCTCCAGCAGGTCTTGGAGGGGAACTGGCTATGGGGTGGGCCCAGAGGGTTTAAGGGACCCCAAAATTTTACACACCTCCCCCCACCCTGCTGCCTGCATGGGGTCACTGGACATGGGGCTGGCCTTGTCCCTCTGCTGCAGTGTCACCTGTGCCACCCCCACAGAGGGCTCACACCCACCACAATGTAAATGGGACAGGGCTGTCCCTGGAGGGAATGTTCCTGTTGTCCTGGAGCAGGGGACACTCTGGTGTCCCAGCACAGCTCCAGTTGTGCCCACCAGCAAGGCCTGGGTGTCTGTAGGGCCAGTGCCCTGTGCCCAGGAGCCCAGCCTGTCTCCCAAGCCCAGGTACACCTGAAACCACCTTACAGCAGCAGAGAGGGATGGGAAGGGCAGCTGAGGACAAGGCTGTGCTCCAGAGGCTGCACCACCCCCACTTGTGGCCCCTCCAGGTCCCACAAATTGTGGAGAGCAGACAAGAAAATCTGGAGCACACCAATGCAGTGTCAGCTGGGGAGAGCCTGGCTGCCCTGCCTGTAACGCTGGCTCATGAGGAAACTGGCCCACAGATGTTGACCTTTGTGGCACCACATCAGTGCAAACAGACCCAAAGGCTTGTTCCCTGTAGGCAGAGGGATCCTGAGGCTCTCTGGCTGCCAGACCCGAGGAATGCTGCAGGATATCTCCTTGCAGGGACAGCCTCAGAGTGTGGGAGCGGATGTTCTCCGCGCCTCACACTCTGGAGAAGGTCCTGCACATCCAGCTCGGGCACAAAGGGCTCTTCCACACCAAGGAGGAGGACAACTGCCTCATCATCTTGGCTGTGACTCATCAGGAAAAGCCTCAGTGCCCCCAAACTGGTGCTGGGGACCAGGAGCTGCAGAGTGCAGGCAGCCCTGCTGGCTCTGCTGGGAGCTCATCGCTCCTGTCAGCTGCTGGCCTAACACAACGAGGAAGAGGAATTCACTCTGCAGCACAAAGCCTTGAGTCTCCTGACATACCCAAGCAGTGGTCTGCTCTCCCTGCTGCTCGGGGCCTCACGATGCTGTCAGAGAGAGCAGAGATGGCGAGCAGTGCTGGCAGCCAGGCTCTGTGGCCATGGGGAAGGTGCTGGCTTGGCCTGAGCTGGGAGTCAGGAGGTGACTGCTCCAAACACCCTCCCTGCCTGGTACCTGTTGGGGAAGCTGTGCTGGCTTGGAGCTTCTCAAAAATGGAAGCAGTCTTTCCCACATGCAGAAAGGATGCATGGGAAGGGGGGTCAGGAGAGGGGACTGACACCTCCCGGGGGTCCTGGGCGTTGGGGTGAGGGCTGCTGGCAGTGTTCTGCCACTGTCCTCCAGAGTCCTGGTTAGCTCCGGAATGTCCTGGAGAACAATGACGAGAGGGGGGAACTGGCCAGGCTGGGTTTTCATTTGGGCCAGAGCCTCTGAGCCAGTCGCTCAGAGACAGGGCTTCTTGGAGGAGTGGTGAGGACTAAGTAAAAGAGGCTCTTCTGCGGTGTAAAGTCCAGCGAGTTTATTGGGAGAGGCAGGGGGGAAGGACACACAGGAGAGCAATGCCAGAGGGGAACACAGGCAAAAGAGTCCCCAGCACCTCTGTGCACGGGTTTTTAAAACTTTCTAAAACAGGGGGTGGACACTGTACAATAACCAATAACCTGCTTCTTGGGTGTGGTTTTAAGGGTTATAACAAATCAAGATAATGGGAGGAGGGACGTTCCAGACAGGGACTGGATCTCCAGGTGAGAGACAGGGATCTTTCTGGAACAATGGGTAGGGTTTGGGCTGATGGACAGGGCCAAGGGGTCAGGTTGTCCTGACAGACAGGGAAAGATCTGGTGAGGAGGGAGGGGGCTCTTTGAGGAACAACTAGGTAGGGGGATATAATATAAGGGAAAAAAACAATTATAACAACTTGGGGGATTTCAACAATTAACGTAATGAACTAACAGACCGTAACATCTCCCCCTTTTCTTTTTCAAAAGAAGGGTAGGTTGTCTCGTTTCTTAAAAGGAGGGTCAGGCGGTATTCCAATTCAGTGTAAGTGTCATAAAACCAGTGGGGAGGAAAAGGATCAGATGAGACTTCGATAGCTAAGGGGGAGTCAAGGACATTAACACTTGGGGAGGTGGTTTGTTTAACAGCACCGAAACAACAATGGATCATAATAGGGAAAATAATAACTGGAGTACAGAAAATTAGAATAAATAATTGTTCTGAGGATTAAGGAGAGCCATCCAGGGATGTCCCAACTCTGTGTGATGTTGTTAAACCAGTCCTCTGTTTCTCTTTTCATATCTGCAATGAGATAGTCCATTTTCTTGAGGGTGGAGTGGATGTCTGCGCCTCTAGTTGACAGAGTTCATACAGCAGAGACCCTCAAATTCTGTTCACTGGTGGTTATGGAGCAGCAACAGGAAATTGATGGCTGCTTAGTTTTGGAGAGTGGCCTGCCTGGTAATTTCTTCATCTGCTAGGAGGTCTGACAGGGCATGGGATGTTAAATTTGTGTGTTTCGCTACCCAACACTCTAGGTTGCCCAATTCACCTAGAGCCTTTGAGACCGCTACGCAGGGTAAAAAGATGGATACTGCCATTCTTTTAACTGTAGACCAATGAATAATTTAGTTGCTACATTTTTTTTCCAGATTTTTGATACTCCTCTTTTGGATTACCGAATTGTTCCTTTTGTGTTGCCAATTTCCAATTTGGGTTTTGTTGGGTGCGAACAGCGTCAACTTGCCAAAAGTGCATGGGCCTTCGAGCAGATGAGAGGGGATCCCAGCCCAGGCCCAGTCACCACAGATTAAAAAGACACCTTGATCTAACTGGTGTGGGTGACCATCAGTGGTGGAGGCCGTATAGATGATATTGATGACCTCACACCACTGACTTGCCTGGAATCATTTACTGAATTGCCTAACTTGGAGATAAGGGGTGAGGTCATAGGGATGATACTGGAATTGAACACAAAAGGAAGCTGGGGAAGAACCAAGGAGGTGAAAATCTTGAGGTTCTTGTTCCAACTGTGGCAAGGTAAGGTGCCAATCTCTCCAGAAAAGGAGAGGATTGACAGCAGTGGGATGTTGTTCAACTTTGGCCTGCAGTGCCATTCGGGCTGGGGGCTTGCCATGGTTGGAGTCGTCTTGGATTTTGACTAAATTGGGAGGATACTCATCTAATTACATGGGAATCCCCACCAGGCAGGTGGACATCAGATCTCCTGTTGCTGCCATGGAAAGACAGAGATGATCTTGTTTCAGGGTCTCCGCTAATGTCACCCAGATATTTTTGTGCGGCTGTGGGACAACACACTCCTCCAAGACGGACCGGAGTTGGATGATGATGAAAATTGATAGCAAGACATTTGGTGTTAGCATTTTGGGAATGGCTCTCTCTGTGAAAATAAAATTAATAAGGGTCAGTCATCAAAGTAATCCACAAACATATATAAAATGGGGAAGTTGGAAAATAACAGGGAATTTGGGCCTCCTGGACAACTTGGACACTGTTTCTTCTTGTTATAAACAACTGCCACTTCTTCTGCTGTATCAGGTGGACGCGTGGGGTGTTTGGGGACATACGATTTCACCCACTTTTGTGGGATCCACCGCAGTCCCAGGGGCGTGGATACACCGGCATATACTCGCCCCCATGTTACCAGCTTGTATGGTCCCTCTATTTTAGTGCTTTCTGGGTCCTGGACCATTACAGGTGGATGGATGTTCTTGGAACCTGTGATTGCCATGAGGGGAGAAGTGCCTCACCACTGGGGGGTTCATGTTTTCAAATGAGCAGTTCAAAAAGTTGATGGTGAAGAGAGCTCTACACAATCTCCCCTGAGGTGTTAGCCCAATGCTCCTCTCCCGTTGGTGTTTCAGGATCCGTTTGAGCATCTGGTGGGCATGCTCAGCTACAGCTTGACCAGTGGGGGAGTGGGGGATGCCATAGTTGTGTTCCACTCCTCACTCTTGCAGGAACTCATTGAGGACCCTGGAAGTATAGGCAGGACCATTATCAGATTTGAGTTCCTCAGGGACCCCCATTACAGAAAAAGTCTGTAATAGGTGCTGGATAACATGACAAGCAAGATCAAACAATGATCTATGCTTCTGCCCACGCTTTTTCTCCTGCGTGGGCAGAAGCATAGATCGCACTAGAAAAGGTATCGATAGAAACACGAATATATTTTTGATAGCCAAATTCAGGGATGTGGGTGATGTCTGTTTGCCACACTTCACAGCTTCCCAGTCCCCTAGGGCTGACACCAGTGCCCAATGAAGGCATAGCAGTGCTTTGGCACTGGGGACATGTGGCCACAATGGCCTTGGCCTGGCCACGCCGGAGTTTGAATTTTCTGACCAGGTCAGGCACATTTTGATGGAACATCTGATGACTCAGCTTTGCTTGTTAGAACAGGTCAGGGAGCCTTGTTAACTCGACTGAGGCTGCTGCAAGGGAATCGGCTCGCTGGTTCCCCTCAGTGATCGGGCCAGGCAGATCAGTGTGTGACCTCACATGCATTACATAAAACAGGTACTCTCGGTGGGAGACAGTGTAAATTAATTTTGAGAGCAGCTCAAACAATGTTTTGTTTGAGATTTCTCTGAGTACTGCATGCTCAGCTCTGGACACAACCCCTGCAACATATGCTGAATCTGTGACCAAATTAAATGGTTCCGAAAACCTCTTAAAAGCCCTGACTGCTGCAGCTAACTCAGCGAATTTGAGGGGAACCCTCAACATACTCTACATCTATCTCCCACTGCTGAGTTTGGGGATTCTTCCAGGTCATCAATGACCTGCGAGAAGCCCCAGATGCATCGGGGAACACAGTCAGGACCTTGAGTGGCCTTCGGCTCCTTTTATCCTTTGGAACCAATTGGAATTTTGATGCAAATAATTGGTGTGAAGCAGTGTGGATAGAGATTTGTCCACTATAATTTTCTAGAGCGAGCTGCAGTGCTCCACTCTCCCTCAGGACATATTAGAACGTTTCTTTAGTTAATTTCTCTGGGGACGTCTCATCCTCTGAAAGGTCAATCGGCAAATGAATGCATGTGAAGTCACAACTGGCCAGTTCCCAAAGCCTAGTCCTGGCTTTCCTGACTAACTGTGCCATCAGTTCTTGTGGCTTCGTGATGTTTCTGGACCGATGGTGACTGAGGAAAACCCACTCTACCATCAAGAGAGGATCCCTCTGGTCCTGATCCCACTGAAATATCAATCCATGAAGGTGTGGCAGTTTTCCCAATATGATAAATTTAAAGGCCAATTCTATTTCGCACCGGTGTGATTGTCTATTTTCCAGTGCTTCTACCTTTTGTAATGCACTGTATGCCTCTGGGGTAAGAGACCAGGGAGAACTCAGCTCCTCTCCTCCCTTCAATAAACTGAAGAGGGGGGCCAGGTTGTTGGTGGTGATACCCAGCCACAGTCTTACCCAATTCAAGGTCCCACGCAAGGAATGAAGGTCCTCTAAGGTTTTTGGGTTGTTGTTAAATGCTAATTTTTGAGGAACAATGGTCCTTGATGAAATTTCCAGGCACAGATACTTCCAAGGGGGCACCTGTTGAACTTTCTCCTCCTGCAACGAGAAACCTGCAGATGTTAGAACTTCAACCACTTGGTCAAGAGCAGACTGCAGTATAAGATCATTGGGGGCACACACCAGGACATCATCCATGTAGTGGAGGATGATGGCCTCCCCCATTTTGCCGTGCACAGGGGACAGCAATGAGGTGATGCACCACTGGCATATGCTGGGAGAGTTCTTCATTCCTTGTGGTAATACTTGCCAGTGGAATCTCCTCACTGGGGCTTCTCGGTGGTAGGCACCGAGAAGGCAAATGGCGGGGCATCGACCGGGTCAAGGGGAATTTTGAAAAAAACAATCTTTAATATCAGTAACAACCAAATTCCAATTTTGGTGGAGCATCACTGAGGAAGGCATCCCTGGTTGAAGGGACTGCATGTCTACAATGGCTTTGTTGATTTCTTTGAGATCATGGAGGAGCCGCCACTTGTCTTTCCCCGGTTTCTTGATAACAAAAACTAGAGAATTCCAAGGGCTAAACATTGTTTCAATATTACCTTGAGCTAATTGCTCCTCCACAAGCTCATTGAGTGCCTTTAATTTTTCCTTACTCATTGGCCTGATCTATCCATACTGGTGTGTCAGTGGTCCAATCTAGCTTCTGGGTAGGGCGCTCCAAAGTGGCCGCTATCAAAAAACTCAGAAGGTCTTTGAGATTTCAAGGCGAACCCCCCATTGTGACATGGTGTCCCTCCCCCACAAGGGAACCTGGTAGTTTGCAACAAATGGGCGTATATTGGCCAATTGCCTGTCCGGTCCCTCAATTTGCACAATGCTCATAGAAGTCTTTGCCAATTGGGCACCCCCTATGCCCTGTATCTTGCCAGCCACGAGATGCAATTCCCAATGTGGTGGCCACCTCCTTTTGGGGATGACCATCACATCTGTCCCTGCATCAAGCAAGCCCTTCATCCCTAAGGTGTCGTCACCTTGTTTGAGATTACATATGATGATGGGCTTGTTTTGACCTACCACTTCCACCCAGTAGATCTCAGGTGTCAGATCATCCACTGGGACCCCCATCGGTATGGGGATGGCTTGGGCGATGACCTGGCCTTTGCCCACATGGAAGGGTATATGTATGCAGCGTACCAAAAGAATGAGTCCCACTGTGTCTAATGGTAAAACAAGCAGAGAGATCTCAATCTCTGGGGGTGTGTACTTTGTATCCCCAATGATAAAATACTTACAGTCAGGTCTCTGAGTCACCCATCTTCCACCCAAGGGATCCACGGCAATCACAGTCCAATGTCCAGACCTGAAAAAGATGTCAGCAATAGCTGTTAACAAGAGCGGCGATTGAGGAGACCATAGTTTTGCGCTGGTTCGAAGAAGTGTCACCGTTAGATTGGTTTGATTTGTCACATCTAGTGGCAGTGTCATGTCCAGAGTCCCCTGACCCCTTGCAAAACCTGCTCCATTTTTATCTATGCGTGGAGCAGGCCCACGCTTCCACCTTAGTTTTTTGAGTCTGTTGTAATGTCTCTCTTGGGGTCCTGAGGCCTTGATGGATTGGGAGCAGGTGCCAGACAGTTCTGGGCTAGATGTCCTTTCTGTCCACAACAATAGCAGACAAGAGGTTCTCGTCTTGGAAGGGCTGGTGCCGAGATGATAAGCAGGCCTGGGGTAGTTGCAGCTACCGCAGACGTAGAGAGGAATTGGTCGCTTCTTCCAGGTAGGATTAAATCAGCGTCTCTTTTTGTGCAAGCTGTTATAACGGTGGGCAAGGTAGGTGGAGGAACTGGTGGAAGAGAGTGGATGACGTGTTTGCAAATTTCATTAGCATTTGTCCTTGCAACTTCTTATAAGATTTTATCATGAAGTGAGGTGTTCTCAACTTGACTCCAAATGTGGGCTCAGAGGTGATCAACAAATTTCATAAAGGGTTCGGTAGGCTGTTGCCTGACCATAATGTAACTGGCTTGAGGTTCCTCCGTTGGTAGTGTGTTGAAGGCCTGTTGCGCCTCATCTGCAATTTGGCTGAGCACTCCCTTTGTCAATGTTCTTATTTGATCTTCAGCCCGGAAAAATTCTACCTCTCTGCATAAATGTTTAAGGCGATGATATGTCCTTCCCTGTCCAAAGCTTCTCCAGCCCCTTGTAGGAGGTGGGATCATAAGATCTTGAGGGCGTTCTTCCACGTCTCCTCCCAAACTGAATACTCAGAGAGAGATAAAAGGCATAAAAATAATTCTTTAATGTCACGCGGAATGAGGACATGAGATTAAAACATGGCCCTCACCAAACCCCTGAAATATTCACTTTCTCGCCCAAGTTCTTTTTGGGCTTTACAAAGTTCTTTTTTACTTTGATAAGAAAATGATTCCCATTGGGGGATGACATGCCTGCCCTGGAATGTTACAGGGGCAGTATAAAAAGGGGCTTCCAGTTCTTGGTCTAGATTCCCCTGACCCCTCTCCCCAGGCCCCGAGGAGTGGGAACCCAAAGGGGCGTGTGGGAACTGGAAGGGATCCCATGGGAAACAGAGGAGGAGTCAAGGGTGGAGTTGGAGTGGGCAGAGACAGTGGTTATTATGGGCAGAGTTAGGACGGGAATTTTCTCTGGGGTTGCTGGGGCGGAACTGTGGGCGGATCCGAGGGTGGGATCGGGGAGAAGTTGATGTTGTCAGTAGAGGCCGAACTGAAGAGGGGTTGGGATGGAAACTGAAGGCAGAGCTAGAGCTGAATGGGAGGGGTCTGGAAGGGAAGGAAAGGGAGGGCCCGAGGAGAGGAAGGGAGTGGAAGAGGCAGGAAGAAAGGGATTCTAGGATGAAGAAGAACAAGAGGGAGGGCCAGCCATGTGGCTGCCTCCATCTTGTAACTTCTGGGGGCCATTTTGGGAGCATTGGGAAGGAGCAGGGATACAGGGTTCGGGAAGCACATAAGAACAATTAAAATCACGAGGGTGCAATAGGGAATAGAGCTGGAATTCTAAACCGAACATTTTTTGTATTTTTTGTAGTAGTAACTGGGGTAATGGGTTCAAGGGAAAGATCCCTGGCAGTGTGATCAGTGCTACCACGGCAAGGGTACCGGGAGGTTTGTAGGGAGCCAGGGAGACAAAGGCAAGCCTGGCTACCCTGTGTATCATAACTTGCTCCGCACAAATCTCCCAGTGTAGAGGAAAGAGTTCTAAGTATAAGGGAAGGGGTAACTGGGGTAGAAGCTGTATTTGGCACATTGTTTACTCTCCTTTTTTGAATTAAAACAAATCTAATCAAAGACACCAGGGAATAAAAATCTGACAGTGAAGGGTTGCCTTGCTCTATCAAAGTAAATATTTTTGCCCCCACCTGATCCCAGAAAGGGACAGAAACCAAATCTGAGGGTGCAACCTGAGGAAAGTGAACAAAAAGCCATTTTACAAACTTATTTTGAATTCCCTTAGGAGAAGATTTTTCCCCACCTTTTAGGATTTTCCCAGCTTGGAAATAAATCCTCTTTTGCTGCACAGACAGGTGAGCACCCATTTTATTGATCTACACAGCCCTCCACCTACACCCGCACCAAAAGGGAACAAAAAGAAATCAACAGAAGGGTCCCAGGGACAGACTGGGGAAAGATTCCACACAAACACACAGGATTTTCTCCAATTCAACACACGGCACAATTTCCCCTACTCAGGGGATACTTGTCTGTCCTCGGGATAGGGGTGGTGCAGGTGTAGTCCCAGTCCTGAAGACAATTCCCAGTGCTGCAGGAGTTGCTGTCTTTGCCTCTGGGAGCACTGCCAAACAGAAATCGGCCTGCTACCACCAGAGTAGCTGCTGCCCCAAAACTTTCACAGACCCTCAGAGGATTCTGCCAGTCCGGTGAGGGGTCTCAGTCCTCAGAAATTCTCAGAAAAGCCCTTGGAGAGGCCCTACGTTGGGCACCATCTGCCACTGTCCTCCAGAGTCCTGGCTAGCTCTGCAATGTCCTGGAGAACAATGATGAGAGGGGGGAACTGGCCAGGCTGGGTTTTCATCTGGGCCAGAGCCTCTGAGCCAGTCGCTCAGAGGGTTTCTTGGAGGAGTGGTGAGGACTAAGTAAAAGAGGCTCTTCTGCGGTGCAAAGTCCAGCGAGTTTATTGGGAGAGGCAGGGGGGAAGGGCACACAGGAGAGCAATGCCAGAGGGGAACACAGGCAAAAGAGTCCCCAGCACCTCTGTGCATGGGTTTTTAAAACTTTCTAAAACAGGGGGTGGACACTGTACAATAATCAACAACCTGCTTCTGGGGTGTGGTTTTAAGGGTTATAACAAATCAAGATAATGGGAGGAGAGAGGTTCCAGACAGGGACTGGATCTCCAGGTGAGAGACAGGGATCTTTCTGGAACAATGGGTAGGGTTTGGGCTGATGGACAGGGCCAAGGGGTCGGGTTGTCCTGACAGGGAAAGATCTGGTGAGGAGGGAGGGGGCTCTTTGAGGAACAACTAGTTAGGGGGATATAATATAAGGGATATAAGTTATAACAACTTGGGGGATTTCAACAATTAACATAATGAACTAACACACCATAACAGTGTTCCCCCAGCCCAGCCCATGGGAAGGGTCCCTGCAGAACCAGCAGGGGCAGGGGCAGAGAAGCTGGCACAGAGAAGCCGGCACAGCCATTTCCAACACCTGCCCTGCCTGCTCCAGCAGGGCTCGGCAGCAGCCCCGGCCACAGAGGCTGAACACGCATCCCCAGAGGCTTCCCAGCTGTCCCCACTGCTGTGGGAGGTCAGGGCTTCGACCTCGGACCCTGTCCCCCCTGGCTGTCCCCAAGAGACCCCCAGACACTTCGCTGGGAGCACATCCCGGCCGGGGATCCATAAGGGCGGGATCACCCAGGACAAAGCCCCGAGGTCTCCTTCCCTGAGCCCTACTGCCGTCTCCCAGCTCCTGCCGTGCTGCAGGCCTCCAGGGAAGCCCCCCTGGCTGCTGCAGAGCTCCTCAAGGGGAAGGAGCTCATCGCCTGGTGCAGACGCGGCAGCCGTGGAGGATCGGCGGGCGCTCGGTGAGGATGAGCCCCGGGGCCGGGCCGGGCCAGGGCTGCCCCTTCCCCCCGGCTCTGCTGGGCCTCACCGGCCCTGCTGCACCAGAGCCGGGAGCCGCATCCCGGTCCTGTCCTCAACAACGCAACCCCCGAGGGCTTCGGAGCCCCTCTGCCCTCACCCACCGAGCGGGGGAGGCCTCTGGCCAGCGGGGCAGGGAGGGCCGGCAGCAGGGACTGCTCCGGCCGGCTGTGGGCTCTGTGCCCGTGCCCCTGTGCTCTCTCGGCTGTCACGGGACGGGAGCAGCGCTGAACAGAGCCTCGGGCACCCGCAGGACCCTCGGGCCCGTGCGAGAGGCTCAAGTTCGCTGCTGAGGCTATTCCCGGGGTCCCTCTCGGGCAGGCTGGCCCCCGTCCCCTCCGAGCCGAGGGGACGCCCCAGGCAAGCCCCGGCCTCCCCCTGCCCCTCCTGCCTTCACAGCTCGTCCCGTGCCGTGCCCGGGCTACCGGTAGTCACCGAGGCCAGCCCCACTGAGGGGCGAGGGCAGGGCTGGGGGAGCTGCTGGGAGCGCGCCCGGAGCTGAGGGAGCCCCGTGCCCAGGGACGGCCGCACGGAACAGAGGGGCCGGGCTGAGGAGAAGCTGGCTCCGATCTTCAGCGGCGAGTGGCGAGCGAGGGCTGGGGGCAGCTCTGCAGACACGGGGGCTGATCCGGGCGCTGTTTCTTTTCTCTTTTCTCTGTTTTTCCAGCCCCTGGAGGTGGACCTCGGTCCCACCATCTCTTGCCTGGCGGCTCAGACTGCCCGGATCCTGAGGAGCCCGAGGAAGCAGCGAAGATCAGGATGCTCCCTGTGAGTGCTGTGCTGCTGCCACTCTGCCAGCAGCAGCCTGGGGCAGGCAGGGTGGGAGCTTCAGACAAGGTTTCACAGAAACCACAGGATTCTGAGTTGGAAGGGACCCAGAAGCATTGTCAGAGTCCAGCTTTTAAGTGAATGGCCCATACAGGGATCAAAGCCACAACCTTGGCACTATCAGACAGCCACCTGATATGCAGTGTCACAAGTGGCAAAAACAAGCTCCAGACTTTCTGAAGTGCTTCTCAGAGATGAGAAGGTCTGACCCCAGCCCCAGGGCTGGTCAGCAGTTTAAGTCTAAAGGATCACACAGGTGTCATTGAGCCTCACAGGACTCAGGCTGCCAAACCAACTCTATTTATAGAGATAACAGAAAATATTTATTTAGCAGCCTAAAAAGTCAAACGTGCCTTGGGCTGATCCCCCCAAGTGTGGGCAGCAGGGGAGGGGGGATTCTGCCCCTCTGCCCTGCTCAGGTGAGACCCCACCTGCAGAACAGATCTCAGCACTGTTGGAATGAGTTGGGGTAGGGTAGGGTGCTTTTTGAGACCTTTGGTGAAAACACTAAAATCTTAGAATGTGGACAGTCTGTCTGCTCCTACAGGAATTGCTGTGGGTGACAGTGCAAATAAAATATAATAAACATGCAGCAGATTTCTGGTCCAGACATGCCCTTCTATTTAGTTTTATTCCAATAGCCTCTTTTATATGGCTGCAAAGATAAGGAGTGTCAGAGTTTGTTCTAGGGGTGTTGCAGGCATTGGATATACCAGTTTTCACACTTTGAGGACACAGAGGTTATAAAAGCCTTACAGTTTTGTTAAATGAGTTAGCAACAGACTAATTATGATTTTAAAGTTTGGCATCTTGGCTGTACAGTTATTCTTTAAAAGTCACATTTGTGAAGAAGCCTTGTGAAAATTTGTGCTGTTTCAAAGTTAAGGACTTTGATGACTTCAGCCTGTCAAGGGATTTCTGATACAGAGGACTGACATAAGGAAAATATTGTAAGCCACAAAACAATTTCAATGCAATTAAGGCGAGTCTTCCTCCCAAGCCCAGAAGAAAACTTCATCTCTTAAATATGTAATACTGCCTCACAGTATCTCTCCAGTGGAAATTCTGTATGTGTTTTTTATGAGTTTTCTGAAGATTCAGAGTAAATGAGACTTGCTCAGGCTGCTGAAGTTGATAGTTGAAACCTCTTCATTTTAAATGTTGCTTTAGCTGTATCTGTCAAACTGTCCTAAATCTCGTTTGGCAGAAGAAAAATATTGTAATTTCAAAACTGTCGTAGCAGTGTCTTTTCACAGCCCAGCTATTTGTGGCCCTAAGTTAGGTGGGACTGTGGATCCCCAGAAAACTATTAAAAGCATTTGATAGCCATTTCAGGGAAAAAAAAAATCTTTGAGAGGAAATGTAAAGATTTTCCAAAACTCGAGAAGGAAGTTTCAATGTGTATTTAGTTATAAGTTTTTAGTTCTGGGCTTTATGGATACAATACTGTAAGCACAAGTATAGGAGAATTTCAGTTCTGCAAGTTTAAGAGGTTTTATTTTTTTATGATTTTATTTTTTATTACTTTTTAACTATGACTTTATTTAATTTTGGCATGCTGCTTCTTGCTTCTGGAGGGAAATGCACATTACTGACAGGTTCTTACCTTTTAAATTACCAGTAACATAATTATAAACATTTTTCAGTGCACAGGTATGTGCAGGAGTAATTATTCAGAAAGAAGGATTTATACCAGGGTGCAGAGCTTTATTGTACAGATCCTGAATACTTCAGCAAAACTGATCTCACCCTATAATTTTCATTAATAACTGCCTTTCACAAAATAAATTTGCTCACAAAACAGCACTTCTTGAAGTTTCCCTATATCCATTACAAAGGTACAAGAGCACACTGGAATTAACTACAGAAAATTAAAAGTTGCTAATTTCCACTTGGCTTCAGTGGCTACAGTTATGTTTTGTGTTTGCCTCTAATATTCAGCTAGCAAATTCTCTGAAAAATCAGCTCACAGCCCCAGCATGCATTAAGGAATTAAGGTGAGATAAACCAAGGTCAAACAACACAAAATCTGATCTTTCAGCTTGAGGATCACAATCCTGTGGTGGGGATAGGAGGGAAAAACTTTACCAGTCCCCTCTGCTGCTAAATTAACAAAGCATGGACTAAAGGTAGGATTATTTGTTCTATAACAAGAATATTTTGTTATTATTTATTTTTCATTATTTTTTTACCTGCAGCTATTTTCAATGAGCCCTATATGTATACTTGTAGATTGATGCTCCTGCATTTTATTTAATTTTATTTTTCTGTCAGATAAGGCTCCATATATAAGACTTTCCATGATCTGTGAGTGTCTCATTGTGAATTTTGGCCTTAGCTGTCACCAAATGGACACTGCAGCAATTTCCCCAAATCAGCTTCATTTCTGCACTGAGTACATTGAGGACATATGTGCTTCTTGGTCACTACAGTGGTTCTTGCTTAAACTACTAGAAACTACGTTTAAAATAATATTACATTTAGAAATTCCTCTAAGGAGGATGAGGAGAGAATCACTATTGTAAAGTCACAACTTCATAAGTTTCAAGTCTTCCATTAATTTTCTATAGGGCCATATTTTTTTAATTGCATCATTGTGAAACTATTTTACAATAATACATAAAATTATTTTACACTGATAATTGGCTGCCTTGCACATGAAGAATTTTTGGAATCCTGAAGCTTAGTTCCTCATGGTTTAAGAGATTTAGGTATTAATTCCAAATGGCATCTCACAAAGGGCCAAATTCCATCCAGGGATAAATTACTGCTCATCCATGCCAACTTTAATGTGATCTGCTCTGCTCAGCAGAGGACAGGATTTCACAGAAGGCTCTTATTTGATTCTGTACCCATTTGCAAAAGTGATTACTTTATGCTTCTCTTGGGCACTGTTGAAATGGCAAATGATGTTGAATGCTGCCAAGGATACCAAAAAGAACTTGAGCTAATATTGTTGCTAATAAAAAAACATTTTGGAATTAACAGATAGAAATCTTACCTCATGAATGAAAGGTGCTGTGCCTTGTAGTAGCCTGTGAGTGGGAAAAACAGCTTTTGACAACAAAGCTTTTTAAAGGATAATGCATTTCCTGTATGTTCTTACAAAGAAAGTAGTGTATTGCAAACAAGGTAATAGCTAAGATTCTGATATGCTGGCTACAAATAAAACTCCTCTGCTTTCTAGAACTCTGAGGATCTGTTCATCATCTCCCTAACTTCTCGAAGGCTCAAAGTATTCTGCTGGTTCCAAAAGTTTAAAGATATCTGAATAATTATTTCAGGCCTCATGCCAAAGATTGCTTGAACATCTTGCAGAGATGACTTAGTTCTGAAAATATGCATGCAGATAGGCAATAGTGGACCTGCAAGATATCCTCTCCAGAGTTCTGGGATAAAGACTTAAAGCAGTAAAATCTGTTTCTTTCTCCCCTGCCTTTCCTTTCAGGATGTAGCTAATTTTTCTTGCCTATGATTTCCCCTAAATGTGCCCTGACAAAACACCACTTCCTCTTGTGAGTACCAATATGGAAGGATATTTTGCTGGAGAAATATAGTGTGTAGAAACAACCAAGAAAGAATAAGGAAGTAATTTATTTTTATTCAGCCTGCATGATAAACTTCATGCTTCACTCTGAATCAACTGCCAAGTCCAAGTAGAAAAGGACTATCCTACTCACAGATACCTGAAAAATCTAATGAATAGTTGCCTTTATTAATCAGTTGTTTTATTTACTATAAACATTTTCACTTGCAAGTAGTGTTTGCATGCTTTAGGACAGAAAATTCATTATTCCTTCCTCCTCCCCTGGTAATTCTTGCGTAACTACCTGACTGAGCTTTAAAGGTGAAAATTGTAGCTCTATAGACAAACATCATAAAACTGCCTTCAAAGACGTGGCTCAGAAACACAAAGCAGTGTTATCTTTTTTATTATCATTATTCTTAAGAGTAAATACTGTAGCTCTCTGATAAGCACATTCAAGCAGCACAAACAACCCCACGGCCAGCTCCTTTTGGCAAAAAGCTATTTTTGTGCCTGTCCTTCTCTAGGGAATGCTTGGGCAGGAGCGACACTCAGAGGAAGGCAGAGATGACACACTTTGTCAGCATTTTTTAAAATTAGTTTTCGATATAACTAAATAAATATGCATAAATAAAATTAATTTTCCTGCGCATGCCGAGGCAGGGATATGGTGGGTGCCTCTGGATTTCAGTGAGCCCCCAGCACCACTTTAGATGATGGGGATTGCTGAGTTTGGCTCCAGGTCCTGATGATAACTCCTCTTTAACTTCTCAGACATCAAACTGCTCTTTCCTTCATTTACTCTTCCTCTGGGAGAGCCTGTCCTCCCAGCACACATCAGATCCAGATTTCCTCCTGGCTGCCTCACATTCCTGATTCACAGACATCCAGCACCTGCAGAGGATTTCCTTCAGGGATGCAACTGCTCAATTTGGTGCCATTCCCACATCTTCAGCTTGAACCATGAGTCACTGAACCTAACTCTTTCCTATTTGTCTTTCAGTTTAAGAAAAAACAGCCAATTTCTCTCAGGTCTCCTGAACGATCTCTGAAAATTTTCAAACACTCTTAGCCCGTAGACCCTTAATGTTTTTCCTTTTTTCCCGTAATGGAGAGGAAGCTCACTCTCAGGTGAGGCCGAGTTCCACCTCCTGGAAGGTCTAACTCTCTTTTTCCAAAATACTGTACAATAAACAGGGTAGAAACTATTGCTCCGATAGCTTTGAAACTTTTAGGATAGCCCAGGGGTCTGCATGCTGCTGGTGAGGTCTGGTCACCCTTAGAGACAAGTGGGGCAAACGC
Organism: Peucedramus taeniatus; assembly: GCA_013400575.1. Taxonomy (NCBI): domain Eukaryota; kingdom Metazoa; phylum Chordata; class Aves; order Passeriformes; family Fringillidae; genus Peucedramus; species Peucedramus taeniatus. The sequence continues at coordinate 21,040 of WBNO01020389.1, read as the reverse complement.
TCTGCTGTGCTTGTGTGGGGAAGAGGAATTATGGACAATCACAGAGGGATACATAGGAATATTTTGGGGGAAGCTGTGGGCATGCAGAAATTGCCATGCAAGGAGTAGGGAAACTACAGGTGAGATTTTCTCATATATTGCTCTTTTAAAGACTTCTTCCCCTGCTGAGTAGTGAAATATCTCAAGTGAAATTACTCCTCCCACCAACAATCACTGGGTTATGTTTCAGTGGAAATGTTTTTCCTCTATTTTCTACCCTGTGCAAATCAGACTTGTAAGGAAATGAAAGCTGTAGCAAATGGAAGCTGTGGCAAATGGAAGCTGTAGCACAGCTTTGTTTCCTGTAGTACAACCAACTCTGGACTGCAGTCTCTAGGTAATTTTTTAGGCTTTTGAAAGAGGTTCATTAATTCCTACTGTGTGGTGTTCTCCATTTAGAGGCTAAAGGTTTTACAAATTGAGCTGTTAACACCTACCTACTTCACCTTGAAGTATCAAGGCAGGTGTATCTACTTTCCATTATTTTTAGGAATTTCTGAACTACAGTGAAAGTGTGCTGGTTTGAAAATTGCAAGTAATTACATCTTCAGAGAAGAAAATTCTGCTTTTCGCACTTAAACTCATTCCCTCATAAAAATCAAATAATCTTAATTATTTTATAACTTCATTACTTAAATCCATTCATTTCACAGAGGTGGTTTAGCATCATTATCAATTCCTGTTCACTGCTGGAAGGTTTAAATTTCCCTACATAAAAGTGGCAGCTCTTACTGCCACTCCCAAAAGGACAAAGGAGCATTATGGGGTTTTCTGTGTGTAGTGTTGGGCACTGTTTAAGCAGCATATTAAGGTCCTGGAATACATCCAGAGTCCCATGTCGAGCAGCTGAGGAGTTTAGGTTTGTCCTGCTTGAAGGGATGACCTCGTGGTTCTCTGCAGCTTCCTGAGGAGGGGATGTGGAGAGGGAGCTACAGAATTCCCTGGGATCCAGTGAGAGGATGGGTGGGAATGGCTCAAAGCTGTTTCAGAGGAGGTTCAGGAACAGAGTTCCTACAGATGTGATGAATACCCCATGCCTGAACCCTGCCTTAAAACAGATTATTTGGACAGTAGCCTTAATAAAAGGTTTTAACTTTTCTCAGCTCTGGAATGGTCAGGCAATTGAACTAGATGATTTTCATAGGAACTTTCTATTTCTATTTCTATTTCTATTTCTATTTCTATTTCTATTTCTATTTCTATTTCTATTTCTATTTCTATTTCTATTTCTATTTCTATTTCTTTCTATTTCTATTTCTTTCTATTTCTATTTCTATTTCTATTTCTATTTCTATTTCTATTTCTTTCTGTGTTTTCTAGTATTCTATTTCTATTCTGATTCCCCATTTTTTTAAAGGCCTGCTGGAGGAACCTGTTGATTTCACTCTTAGCTATCTCTTGGGCAGGGACTTCGGTTTTGTAGATAGCGGCAGAGTGATGTATTAATTACATGAACAACCTCTTTCATGCCTGTTTTAATCTCATCTGTTTAACTCCTCATATAACTGCAGAGATGACTCTAAGAATTACCCTAAGGCTTGTCTCACACACACCCCTCCAGTCTCTACGGAGTTGCTGTGCAGAGGAAATTGCAGCAGGTTTAGATCTCACTCCCTCTTTTCATTTGTGAAAAGAGTAAACAGAACTGCAGCAGGGAGGAAGGGAGGGAGAGAGGAAGGGAAGTGGTGTCCCGAGGGGCCAGGGCCCTTGGCATGGAGCTTATCCCATAAATGCTTTTGGACCTATCTACAGGAAACTCCTGGAAGGTCACTGCCAGGGCTGGCTGCTGAGCAGTGCTCCTGAGAGCCCAGGCAGTCACTCAGGGCAGGCAGAACCCAGGAAAATACATCTTCAAGTTAAGGAATCCTGAAGACCCTTCTTTACCTGCTTGCTTGGCAGCCTTGGATCTTTTAATTCCATCATTCTTCAAACTGCAGATTACTGCACTTCCCAGCTGTGGTGCTCGGCAATTCATCTGCTCTACACTCTTTTGGCTAAACTGGGACATCCAAGCCTGCAAAAAGCTCCAGTCTTTTGAGATGTACTGAGGATATTCTGGCACAGAAACTCATCTTCAGTGCCTTTCACTGGGGAATATCTGCATAAGGCAAGAAATTAGGCAGTTTGCAGAAAACAGCTCAGAGGAGTAACATTAAAAATAAAAACCAAATAAAAGCAGACAGGTATGACCTGTTCTTAAAGCATGAAAACAGACTCAAGTATTACTAGCAACTTCTGTAGAAAAGAAGGTTGTGTCAACCCTAGATCTGACAGAAGTTCTTAATGGAGCAGCAACAAAGTGCAAGATATAGTTTATATATTTTCCTAAGTAAATATAAATGCAGTTTGGTTTTTAGATTTGAGACTACTTAGGGAAAAACAAGAAGACTGGGCAGCTACATAGCTCCTGTACATCTACAGAGACATTCTGATTTTCCACCAAAACCCTGAGTCCTAAATATTTCAGGTTTTCATATTCTTTACCAAGGAGAGCGTGTCAATGTAACAGTAAATTGGTGGGGTTTTAAAATTATCTTTCTTTATAAAGAAAGTAGTCCACACAACAGTTCGGTGCAGTTTTGTATGCCATTTAAACATTACATACTATTCTGTCCCAGTTTGTTTTCTAAGAGGAAAAAGCAGTTTTGAGTTTTCCAAATGGAAAAGCAATCACAGCTGCCCAACATCAGGAAATGGGAATGTGTGAGGATATCAGCAACTAAAATTTCTCAAGGCTTTTTTTTCTTTTTTTTTTTTTTGGAGGCGTTTCTTTCAGCTCCATGGCAAGGCGTCTCCTGGTGCTCTGAGACAGAAGGGTCTTCCAGGATCTATTTCCCCCAGTTCTGCATGTTGAATAAAGGTATTTTGGTGGCTGAAAGGGTGTCAGTACAAAACTCATCAGTGGTAACTAAACATCAGATGTAAAACAATGACTGTAAATAGCTGTACTATCCATTGGGGGAAAAAACCAAAACCCAAACACCATTAATCAGTGATAATGAAAAATTCAGATGGCAAACTAAAAAAGTGTAACTTCAGGAGAAAAATGAGAACACCTTTCAAAGGGGTTATGTCTTCAACAAGAATGCTGATATATTGAATCACTAGTAAGTTTTCAATGAATAAAACACTCTATTTGGGGAAAAGTTTTCAAGATAGTAAAGTTGTTTTTTTTTTCTGTATGTATTTAATGTTACAAAATTGTTAGTTTTTTTTACTTTAAATAACTAAATAAATCTTGCTGGTCAAGCAAAAAAAAAAAAAAGAAATAAGAACCCCAACAATCTAAAAGGTGTCTAGAATAGGCAAATTGTTTGTGGAGTCTCCCTTCATATACACATTTCTTATTTTTTTCGGTATTTAGGTCCAGGTGTTTGTGATTCTAGAAATGCATTTGGCTGGGCAGTATTAAATGTTTCACAGCTGAATGTTTCTCCCACAGCTCTGAAAAAGTGACATCTCTCAGCATTGCAGATGGGGAGACAAGAAACCCTCAAATATGTAATTTTTAAAGCTTTGTTCTGCAAGAAATTCTTAGGTCTGGCAGGTCACAAGTAAGATGGGATGCATGAGGTCCAAAATCACCTAGAGGTCACAGCAGCTGCAAAGGTTGCCACAAGTTTTCCAGCTGCCTGCTGAATCCAAGAGGTGGTGCCAGGAAATTGCTGTCATTGTCTCTGCCACATTCCCGAATCCCTTAAGCATCCCTGTGATGCCACAGCTCCAAGACTGGATGGATGTTCCCAGATCCACTGAAGCCCCAGAGTGGTTCAGGAGAGGGCTTGGATCTCTGAGGTGGTGCTGACCAGTAGGAATTAGGAACAGGAGCAGGGCACCAAGTAAGTTTGTATTCACTGGAGCCATGAATTCTCCTCTGTACATTGAAATAAATGTATTTTGTAAAAAATATTACCTCTGACAGACTGCCTGAGTCATAGAATAGTCAAAGTTAAGGGGATAAATAATGAGCATTGTCATACTGAAGTTTTATGACTCATAAAAACTCGAAATTTAAAAATAAACCCTCAAGAATTGTCTTTATTACTCAGTCTATGCCTTCACCTTTACTCTGAAAAAATACAAGGAATTCATCTTCTCTGTAACAGAAAATGTCATAATTAATACAATCATCTCCTTTTCCCATCACCTTTATACCTCGAACTGTGTCACACAGTTGAACTGTTCCTTGAACTGTTCCATGCTTGCTTGAGAATTTTGGCAAACACCAGTTAATAAGCCCAGAGGGCACAAGAACACCTTAATGAGATCATCTACTTGGAAGGGGAAGGAGAATCTGTAAAATTGCAATTATACTTCAAATGATGCTTTCAAGATCCACAGTTAAACTGAATCATTAATAAACTATTTTTTCCAGTGGTACCAAAATCACTGGAATTTTGGATGCAAGGTAGCAAAAGGTCTTTGGTTATAAACAAGCTTTGTGTTTTCAGACCAAAGCAGATTTCCCTCATTTTTTCAGCATCTTCTTTGGGTTTAACAGAGATGGCTCATTGTGTTGCTATAGCTTATGGGATGGAGGGTGATGTTTGTACCAGCAAAACAGAGTCTTTATTTGCAGCAAAAATGATGCCTCAACCACAGCTGCTCATCAGAGAAACCTGCAGAGCTCAAACCCCGACTTGTGTTGCTTTGCATTTTTGTCTGCAGAACATCAGCTACCAAAATCTACACAGATCTGCTCCCAGACAAAAGGCAGGCAGGGCTGCTCCCTGTGCAGGGATCAGCCCAGGAAGACTGAAGGTGATTAAGCAGGAGCTGAGAGAGAAAACTTCTGCCTCAACTGCAGCACCACACAGAAACTGGTGCTGCTTAATGCAACCTGTTTGATACCAAACACAAGGAGATTGCTGGTGGACCAAGTGAAGGCTTGGCTACTCATCATTCTGAACTGGCTTGACTTTTGGAAGGACTCCACTGAAAGCCAGGGAGAATAGAGAACAAGGTAAGAAAAAGTCTTTTAGACACTGAGAGGAAACTGAACCATGGAATCTGGTGAGTTGGAAGGGACCATCCAGCCCAGCTCCTGGCCCTACACAGCCCCAGCAATCCCACCCTGTCCCTGACCAGAGCAGTGTCCAAACACCCCTGAACTCTGCCAGGTTTGGTGTTGTTACCACTGCCCTGGGAAACCCAACCACCCTCTGGGAGAAGAACCTTTTCCTGATATCCAATCTAAACCTGAAAACCCTGACCCATCTTCAGCCTTCAGGTCCTGTCACTGGTCACCAGAGTGAGGAGATCAGTGCCTGCCCCTCCTCTTCCTCTCCTGAGGATTCTGAAGACCCCAGTGGTCTCCCTTCAGTCTCCTCCACCTGAACAGACCCTCAAAGTGCCCTCAGCCCCTAGGCCCCCTTCCAGACCCATTCCCATCCTCACTGCCCCAATTGCTTAATGCCCTTATCATCCTTTTGTTAAAGACCACACTTTACACACCATTTCAGTACCCCTTGCCTGGGAAATCAACGTTAGAAATATTAACATTAAAAAAATACACAGTGCAAATTACACAACGATAAAAAAGTTGCTTAAACCAATGTTACAATTTGCTGATTCTATCCAGAAAAGAGTTAAGACATATCCCCAAGCAGTTCCCAAAACCAGGATGAAATGGTACAGTCCCAAAGCAATTGAACAACACAAAATTCTGTTTCCCTTACAGGAGTTAACAGTTTACTCTGACCATCACTGGTTAGGAAAATTAATGAAAAAATAAGAAATTCTGTTATTTCAGCACGAGCAACTACTACCAGCAAAGGCATGCTGCACATCTGATTAACTTTTTAACAATCAGGAGCTCTTAAAAGTGAACAGATAAAAAGCAGAAAAGTCAAAACCCAGGTTTAGTAAGGCAGGTAATGGAATGTGCTGTTATATGTAAGAAGTGTTTCTTCAAATGCTGCAGTTCTTTAAATGCCAGCACTGGATTGCTCAGTCTTATAAATGTATTATGTGTTTTAGTGACACACTTTCCTTTGAAACTCAAGGATGGAAGTTGAACAAAATTTATGGGCAAAAGTTGGGCTGAATAGTGTCTACTCACAAAAAAAAGCCACAACTTATTAGTGACAAAATACTTTAGACATCATACATATCAGTGTTGCACATGTTCTTCAGCTATATTAGAAACAATATTCAACATAAAAGTTGTTTTCAGCCAAACTAACAAACTACACAACAGTTTCCTGCATCAAGTAAATAATAAAAAAAAATATCCCCTGCAAGAGTCAGCACAGAAAAACTCCATATCTTCTGCAAGCTGCACATTATCTCACTGCACACAGGAGGAGGACACAAACAAGAACTGCAGGGTAAAGGGTTTGTATCTGCATGTACAGGCCCTTGAAGGGAACACAGCTCAGTAAAATCTCTACTCTGAAGGCTTTCAGTTATAGTTCTCTGCAAACAAAAAGATCCATGGAAGTTAGGTGAGTGTCTAATCGTGGAAAATGTTTAAACAGAACAGAGAGGAAGCTCAAGTCACCATTGGAATACAAAGAATAAAAATACTGCAGAAATCTGAAACATACCTTGCTCAATACTGCTTATTTACAAGGTGGTTATTCAAAGGTCACTGACCACTAAAATTATTTCACAAACCAATCTGTTTTTACAGGTCTTAATCCTATAAATACTGCTTTTGTCAATACACTGCCACATTAAGAATATATGATCATTTATATCAAGACTAAATTTTTTCTGTTTTTTCTGTTCATCTGTAGTAAAGAGCATTGCTCACCTGATGACTTTGTGTACTTCAGCAAATTATATGAGAAGTATTTGGTTAAAACATAGCCTTAACTCCTAAACCTAACATGTGACTAAAAACACTTCCTAAGGTGACGCAGGGCTCTTATCTAGAAAAATCTTAACAGTTTCTGAGGACTCAGCAAACAAGTAACAGGACAATTAAAAGTCTTTCATGCTGTTAAATTTAGCTAAGAATTACCTCCTGTTCTTCAGCATCAAGTGTTCCCCATGCTTTGAAAACAAGAAGCCACGGGATTACAAGAAAGGCTCATTTAACACATTTTTATAGAGACTCTGCTAGCAAGAATTTTTAGTAACTAAAAGATCTCCAAATCGTGGGCATTATCAATTTCAATAGTATCCTCAGGTTCCATCTTGGCCTCATGGTGCCCCTCCTGCAGGTCATCCAGGGAAGCCAGAGCCTCGTTGGTGTCACTGGCAAAAGTCTCACGAGATGCATCATCATATTCCTGCAGGTTAAGCCCCTTGATGGCCTTTTTCATCTTCTTCCCCAGAACTTGTATCCTCCTCTTCTTGGCAGCTTTTTTGTTTTCATACTCCTTTTGGTTCTCCAGATAGAATATTTCCTTGAAAGAAAACAAGCAAGCAACAAAAAATTTTTGCCTATTCATTTTACTGATATTTCGTAAAAAAAAAAAAGTGAAGTAATAAAAAAAAAAAACATACCACAAATACTGGTCAATATTTAACTAAGCTACTTGATATTCAGAGCAGAAGTGTGAGACTGCACTTAAGGAAGAGGGGTAGGACAGAAAATTTATTTTCTAATAGTGTAAAGTGCAATTTTAAAATTTTTCTGACCACTGCAAGCTATGAAAGGATGTCAGGGTTTTATATTTTCCTGTTTCTTTTTTTCCTCTCCAAACAAACAATCACAATGTTCACAGAAAGCTGACTTTTTTTCTCAGTTCCCAGTACCACACCCTAGAAGGGTTTACAGAATTACCTGCAGCCACCTACAAGCAAAATAAAAATTCTAACGAAAACTCTTTTAAAATAGTAGCATATGCCACAAAAAAAAAAAGTTTTTGGTATTTTCTTCACTAGGTTAAAAGATCTCAGAGAAATAATGTTTAGCTTACAAAACTGATTTAGAGAACACCAGAGATGAGCCCACTGAGCAGTTCAGATTAGGTTCAGACCATCAACTGATTTAATGAGAAATTCTGCCTGGTGCCACAGCTGGAGCGATACAGGACAAAAAATGTTCTACTGGGAGACCTGCCTTCAATCCATGAACAATGACACAAAGCTCCAAGGGGAGAAACACAATGTGGACAACTTTGCTGTAAAGAATACAAATATACAAATTAGGAAAATCTAACATTTACCTCTGCCAGACTCTACAACCTCATCTTCCTCAACAGGATTTTGTGACTGGCAACACACAAAAGTGAGTTCTCTCTGCTTAGAGTTAATGGCAATTCAACAATTTTTGAGTAGGTCTTTTATCTTTTGCCTGTCTTTTGAATGTGAAAGCCTGGTTTCAATGGAATACAGTTACATTTATTAGAAGTTAGAGAGTTTCAGTCATGACATTTCTAGTAGGAAGAAAAAACCCAAATGAGAATGTACATTTGAACTCCTGACATTTTTACCTTGATTTTTTCTTCTTTGATGCTCGGTGTGTTCTTCAGCAGGTTTAAATAAACACCCCCAGGTGTTCTTCTCCTGGTGCCATTCTTAATAGGGAGAGAGGAAATTGGGAATAGCAAGCTTAATGCTAAGTGTTGACAATAAAAAGAGCCTCTAAGGCAACACTCAGTGTTGAGACAGAATAAAGCCAATTTAAGTTCTGGTGTGTCAAACACCACATGAAAATAACCCTGGCTATGTCTCATTTGTGACTGAATTAGTCATATGAAGGTCAACAATCAGCCTGCTAAATCTGGGCAGGAAAATCATGAAGTTACAAAAATAATTCCTTTAGAACATAATGCTAAAACCACACACTAAACCTTATTTTGGTAGTGAAGAAACAAAATATAAATAATATTCTAACTACTCTCACAGCTATCTGCAACAAGTTATGCACTAGGTTAAACACTCAGAGCATTCCTAAGACAGAAGTCCAGTAAAATGTCTAAAACAAATTTAATAAATTATGTTCATCACAGGGTTTTTTTATAATTGTGCTCAGAAATGCTACAACTTGTCTGTCTCATCTACAGGATTTTGCATTTCTGTTGAAGGCATAGGAAACACAACCTGTACTTTAAAATTCCTCCTCACCACAGGTTTGACCCAGAAATGTTCAGTGCAGCAATAGCAGTGCATGGAATGGGCTCAGCTTTGACACCCTGTAATTACAAGTGCTAATTATCATACTATTATTCAATTATCATTTGCAGTATAGAACACTTTTACTCCAGCAAAAAAATGGATGATACTGGTGCAAAATGTGATATTTTCCTGCTAAATAATGCACTATATAATCTAAAAAATCCAAAAACAGGGATGGTCAGGTTTTAAGTAGGTTCTTGAAACAGCACATGTGAACATTTTTTTATCACCTGCATTTCATGGTGCCTTTTGTGATCTGCCTTCTTTCAAAGAGTGCACTCTGATCTGCTCCCAAAGCAACATGTGCCACCAGGAGCTGTGTCCCTTCAACTCCTCTGTTAAACACTTTTTAATTTACCTTTTGAGACAATAGAATGCTTCCAACACAACTAGCTAGCTGGAATTTGTTGCCTTTTCTTTTTTGAAGGAGGAAGGTGGTTTTTTTTTAATTTATTTTGTTTGGTTGGGTTTTTTTTAGCTTGTGTTTCCCTATTTGTTTTTGGCCTCCTCTCTACTTCCAAATGATGGAACTTATAAATTGTATAAAGTGAAAGTATTTCTTAGTTTTCACCCACTTTTTCCTCACCCACTGTGTTTTTTACACTGAGGCTCATTATTTAACAAGAACAAAATCATACCAAAAATTGACAACCTAACCATGGAGTAGAGGTTTTTTTACCACAATTTGTAACAGAAATCAGTGCTAAGTTTTGCTCTGCTGATACACAAGCCAATGGTTCCCTAATAAAGCCAACAGTTTTCCTTTTGGGAGTTATTCTGCAAATGGGATATTGGAAATGCTGGTTTTTATTCAAGCCTGAGAATCCTTCAGCCTTCTGGGAGGGAAAGATTCCAAGGAGAGCCACAGTAACAGACACAACGTTATCCCTGCAAATCAGACACCAACCTCAGCTCAAGAACCTGAATAATTTCCAGGTTCATTCACCTTGTTTTTTGCTCAAATCCTGCTGGAAGGTTACACGGGTGTTTACTGGGGGAATCTCATGGCAAGGGAAGGCCATAAAACTCCAGGAGAACAGGTCCAGCACGAGACACTTGCAGCAGCACTCTGTGAATATCTGACAAGTAAAAAGCTGTGTTTCCCTGCCCATCCCTGGCAAACCCACAGGATGACATTTTCCTTACCACGATGAACAGTCCACCATTCTGTTCTACTTCAGCTGTTTCCATCAGCAGCTCGATGGCTTTTCTCTTCCCAATTATTTTCACTACTCGAGCAATTAAGTCTTTCTTTGGCTCACAAAGTCTGAGCAGAGAAGGGGAAAAAAAGAGGCACATTTATTGTCAGGGTAATTCCTTGAGTATAACAGACTGTGGAACTTCCACGATGAATAATTCATTTTGTGCTGAAGAGTCTGTGTGTTCAAATGTGTTTAAATGGTTTATTGAATCAGATTTCAAAATACTGAGCTTCTGAGGCATGTTTTTTTCCATGAAGCATGCATTTTTAAAACTTGTTTCAATGAAAATGCCTTGAGTGGTTTTCTTCTATTGATGTGTGAAATATCAAACCAAATATGAAACTGCAAAGACCTGCATAAACTTCTGAAATCAAAATATAAAAGCTTCTTGTGCATTTAACAGTTAAAATTAACTTTTTACAGTTAAATCAGCAACTGGAGAAAACAGTTGTATAAACTGGGAAGTATAAAAGTTCCCCTGTATCATGTGCTATTTCAGTCAAACCTATATAACAAAGAAAAAATCAGTTTATTGACTCATCAGTGATGATCTATAAAAAGCAAACAAAACAACAAAAAATTACACTACAACCAGAACCCTATTGATACAGCTCAGTGTCACTGCTACCACAATTAAAAAAAAAAAGGCTTCTGGCCTATTTCAATGAAGCTCTATACAGCAAAAAGGAGTTTATTGCAAGAAATATGCTTGAAGTTTTCAAATTAAGAAATGAGGAACTACCCAGAACTATTAACAGCATTAATAACTAATTAATGTAATATTATCAGATTCTGAAGTAATACCACATGTATAAAACAACTATTATTAATAAACCCAGGTTTTATTTAAATGGCAAGCTAACTGTCAGTAAATCTTTTAAGTCTTGTTTCCTATTTAACATAATTTTCTTCCCTTGCATGCCTGAAAGAGGAGTGTGGCAGTTTAACTCCATCCAAAACTCTGCACTGTCCAAGTTATCTACAGTTTCAAAGGTTTAGAACTTAAAACAGATTTTTGTGGTGACCACAGCATGTGTGCATTGGTGTCAAACTCCAAACAACAGGGAATTTCCCAAAAAAAAAGCCACTAATATATCTGTATGATGAGAAGCAGTATTTTTCCTTGCCCTGTGCCCTAATAATAAACTACCCTAGTGGCTCTGTAAATAAAAATATAAAAATTCAAATAAACAGGCAATATTATTTGGATGTTTCTACAAGATCACCAACCACAGTGATGCATTTTTATCCCAGGATTTTGGAAATGCTTTTTGTGACCTTGGTGCCTTTTCAAGGCTGACCTAGAACAGAGACTTAGATGGAGTTAAAGAATAAAGTAGGGATTTATTGAAAGGCCTCAATGGATGCACCTTGGGCAGCACAAGAGCCCAGCCAGGGCTGCACCCAAGGTGAACCAAAATGGTCACAAAATGGATCCCCAGTCACAGGGTCTCTCACTTTTTAAAGCTTTGGTCCATTTGCACCTTGGAGTTCATTGTCCCATTCCAGCTTTAGCCCATGCAGTCCCATCCTTCTTGCTTTTCTCTCTCCAGCCCACGTTGTTTGTGCTCTTGGGCCTGAGATTTGGATCATTTGTTCCTGGTCCCCAGCTAGAGAAGGAATTGTTTTGTCTCCCTACTCTGTGAAGAGAGCTCACCATCCCCTAATATGAAGCTCAGAACTACACACTAAAGCACCACAGAATCTGAAAAATATAAAAGCTGAAACCTGAGGCATCAGTCTGGTGTGTGACACCTCATTAGCAGCACAGGACCTTCCCCCCCCCTTTCCTTCCAGCAACCACCAATACTTAGTGAAGATGCACCATTATTAAACTCACCGATAAGCAATTTCATCTGCCACTTTTTCCTCTGAATCTTCCTCTGTTATCTCATACCTTCCCTTGTACTTCATCTCTTGCCTTTCCCCCAGTCTGTCTTTCACGGGCCGCTTCCGTTTGAGGAAGCCCTGCCCGTTTTCCTCCTCGGCCGGACACGTCTTCTTGTCGTCGTGCATGTATTCATCCAGCTCCTTATCCAAAGTCTCTGCCTCTTTCTGCTGGGCTTCCTTCATCAGCTTTTTAGCCAGCAGGTAGTTGTAAGTCTCAGACTGCCTGCTCCTGTCAATGGAACCGTCCATGCCCAGAATCCCCAGCTCGGTCGCCACCGCGTCCTGGTTCTGCTCCTGGAGCACGGCGCCCCAGATGTTGTTGACCTTCTTCCCACGCAGAGCAGTCTGTTTTTGGTGGCTCTGGCTGAGCTGGAAGGGCTCGGGTTTGACAGGGGAGAAGTTGAAGCACTTCTGCCTCTTTCTCTTCCACAGGCAGCTGTCGTCATCGGAGTCGGAGCCGCTCTCCTCGCTGGAGTCCAGGCTCTTGGTGGTCCTGTAAGGAACACTGGGAGCACAGGATGAGAGGCTGCTCTGGAAGGGCCTGCAGGAATCACTGCCAGCGTGCGGCTTCTGCAATTAAAAAGTGAATCAAAATCCATTATTCATGAAAATTAGAAGAGCTATCAAGTCGTCGATTAGCTAAAATACATCATTCTGACCCTTGTGGCTGTGCAGACCTCCACGAGCATCTCTTGGGCCACAGCACAGGGGCTTCCTTTGAAACTCCTGTATTTTGAGAGCATGAGCATGTAATAGAGCATGGCTGACACAGAAACACGTCAGGAGTTGCTTTTCTCCTTCAGGCAAGCTTTGCTGAGCAAAAATTATTACAGAACTGGAAAAGTGGTGAATATGTGCAAACTGGACAAAGATGCGAGAGGCACAGCAGCTTTAAGAACAGTAAAATACCAGAACAACACAGCAACCTACCAGAGCTTTGTCTAACAGCAGGGAAGTTAATAATCTCTCTGCAGTTTCAAATGAGAAGACCAAATAACCAAAAATAAACCCCAAAACCAAACCCACAAAACTGGGACAGTGCTCAGACTCTAAGTGTTCTGTGATCCCAGCTCAGACAGGACAGCACATTACCAACCTGGGGACAGCAGAACCTTTACAGAACCCCCCATCTTTCCTCCTTTAAACCAACAAGACACCATGGACTAACTATGTATTATGAATGAGAACAAACACCCCCCACCAAAAAATCTTTCCACTGATATACAAATACTCAAGAAATGCTTTTACTCCTAATTCCAGTTATCCCCTGACTGATTTCTTATCATAAAGTTATATGCTGTCCCGTTATCTTTCAAATTAAGATCTCTTCCTTCACTTTCAGGTGAAGGGAAATGAAAGGTGAAATGAAAATTCTTTCTTTAGCCCTACTGTTCTCATCAACATGGCACCATTTCTTCTTTCTCCAAACAGAAAAGGGAAGTATTCAACTTACCACATTATGAAATACAAACCTTTAACTTCAAGTATAATGCAAAAACCCCAAACTCAGCAAAAATAAACACTGAACAGCTCTGTACAAAACTTATTTTGTGATTCATTTCTCAGAACTATATCGCAAAGATCAAAATAACTGGAGAAAATAAGATTTGTTACACATAGAGTGTCACACACTGATCTCAGTTTGAAATCTTTTTCTGTCTGTACACTGCTGTGAATACACCACACTCTCAGTACAAATTCCTCACAGAATAAATTCCTCATATCCTCTGAGAATCACACACTGGTTTGGGTTGGGAAGGATCTTAAATCCCATCCACTGCCCCCCTGCCATGGCAGGGACACCTTCCCCTGTCCCAGGCTGCTCCAGCCCCAGTGTCCAGCCTGGCCTTGGGCACTGCCAGGGATCCAGGGGCAGCCCCAGCTGCTCTGGGCACCCTGTGCCAGGGCCTGCCCACCCTGCCAGGGAACAATTCCCAATTCCCAGTCTCCCAGCCAGCCCTGCCCTCTGGCACTGGGAGCCATTCCCTGTGTCCTGTCCCTTGGCCCTTGGCAATTGTCTCTCTCCATCTTTCCTGCAGCCCCTCCAGGCCCTGCAGGGCCGCCCTGAGGGCACCCCAAAGCTTCTCCTGCCCAGGTGAGCAATGCCAGCCGTGCCAGCCTTTCCTGCCAGCAGAGCTGCTCCGTGCCTGGCATCATCCTGGAGCCTCCTCTGGCCTGGCTGCAGCAGCTCCAGCTCCTCCCTGAGCTGGCCCAGGGCTGGGGCAGCTCTGCAGGTGGGGTCTGGCTGAGGGGCAGAGGGGCAGAATCCCCCCTGCCCTG
>WBNO01020382.1:0-19786 GCA_013400575.1 Peucedramus taeniatus | reverse complement strand
GATTTTGCAACTAAAAAAAAAAAACCTCTTACTTTATGAAGCTGAATCAATTTATCAATCTATCCTGAAAATTTAAGGAGATGGGCAGAACCTAGAGTGTTTATACAGAAAAATATTTTTGCCATGAGACCAGTTACTATTCTTGCAGAAAACAAGATAACCAACTCTAGTGTTTAGCTGGAATGTAGGAAAATTCAGGACAGAGAAAAGTAGTAGCCTTATTTGTAAAGAAATTTGCTTTGTCCAAACACCAGTCTCCATTAACTCAATTAATAACATCTAATCTTTGATTAAAACCGGATCAAATGACTGATGACAAAGATGTGCTGCAGACTGTAATTGCCAGAAGACCCAGTTAAAGACTGCATCTCGCATTAAGAAGTTATTTATAAAATCAATTAAAAAAAAAAAGTATTTGCCACAAAAGCATTACTTCTGATATTTGAGAATAAGAATTTCTTATCCCAGATTGAGAATTTGCCATGTAAGATAAAACTCTTCCTTACCTGGAACTACACCATTTGTTGCTATAGCACTCATTGAAATTGCAGTTAGCATAGTCTGTGTAAAGACGAAATAGAAGAAATTTAAAATGCCAGCGTTTTGGAGGTTTTTTTGAAAGACTGGGCAAAACAGTAATCAAATGGAACTAGAATTTTTTTTTTTCCATGGATGTTTAATTTGTGATATCCATGCAACTCAAGTATTCAGCTTTTCAGCAGAAGATTTAGTTAACTTATACTTGACACAGTCTTTAAAAAAGAACTGGAAGAATACAGACCATTGCATATACTTAAAATAGTATGTTCATTATTCCAATTAAAAAGTAGTGAAAACGAATTGTAACATTATTATGACAACATCTGGTTGTGGTCTCATATTCTAAAATAATTACTTTATGGATGCAATGCTGTGGGGTTTGATTTGTAGTTCATTATTCAGTTTGTTCTGAAGTTGAAAAAAGCAGAACAGATCTCAAAGTAAATAGTGAACTATTTGCTAAAGGCTGATTTAATAAAACTCATATAATACTTCAAACAAAAGCTTACTTTGATCAACTCAAAAGAATGTCCATACAGGTTAGACTGACATGTGACACTCACTACTTAAATATATAACCCATTCTTCTCAATTCAACCATACTGGTTAAATATCAGTACAATTTTACCAGTGTGATAAATATGGTTATTTTTGCTCTGATATTCATAGATTAGAAGGTTTCAGTACTCTTCCAACAGAGGATTTGGACAAGAGTTTAAAAAAGAAGTAAAATAAGGTTAACTTACACAAGCACAACACATGAACACAATGATGAAAGACTCAAGAACTCCAGCTGTTCCTACAATCCATGTTAAACGCAGGAAAAGGATAACTCCCAAAATGTTTTGCAAACAGGGAAGATATACACCAATAAAAGTGCCCATTTGTGGACCCTGGAAACAAAGTAAGAACATCAATTCCTTTGCACTAAAAAATTTAAATCCATAAACACTTTATTCCACAAGCACTTATCACAAACGCTCCATGAACAAATGCCCAGTGAAACTGAATGGTAGCTTTGGAGTGTCCAGCTTTGCAAATATTCACATGCTATTTATGAAGAAAAATTCATGAAGAAAACTATTTGTGATAACAAACTCTCTTGTTCCATAGGAATTAGGATGAAACCTTGATAGGGATAGGATGGCCCTTCATCTGTTGATTATAACACTTTACAAACTTTTCCTGAAATACAGAATATATATATTAATATATATTCCAGGCTAAAGATAAATTACTGTCATATTCAAAATATCATTTATATTCTGGAAAAAGTTGATCACAAATTACCACACAGTTGGCACAAAAAATTATATTCAATGGTATTGTCAATTTTTAAAAAAGACAGACACAGTACTAAGACAGAGAGTGAAGTAATGCAGAGCTGACTAGAATTGCTTTTTTTCAAATATTGTAAAACCTGCCACAACATAGCATATGTGTACTTTTTATTTGCTAGTGATCATCATAGGTAAAGACACACACAAAAGCATTCAGACTTTTGAATGATGAAAAACTTCATCACTAAAGTTTCAGTCTTCCACACTTATGAAGAGAAATCAGGCTTTGAAATACTCTAGTTAGAATCAACAGTTATATACAGTAGCTTTCCAGTTACACAAGATGTTCTTAAGTCGCAACTTGGGCTGTGAAAAATAGCAATCAATAAATAAGCAAGCATTGATGCTTTAGAAGTTATCAAAATTATTAAGAAAACACTAAATTTTCAAGTATTTATAAGAAACCACAAAATGCCATTTAGACTATATTTTTTATTTTTAGCATCTTGGGCAACATTCATGTGCAGCATCAACATCACCGTCTCAATCACACCATTAAAAATGCTACTCTGACAGGCTACTACTTAACTATCAAAATTTCAGAATTGAATTAATATACATACATAAAAATTGTGTTATCAGGCCACCACATGGAGCACAAACAAGATCAAGTGCAAGTGAGGACATGATGTTCATTTGTTCATAGTCAGCTCCAGAGGGAGTAATATGGTGCTGCATTGACAAAAACCTCTACACAGCAGCTGAACAGACAACAGGGTTCACACTAAGGAAAGTGTGAGGAGATCAGTGCTACTTTTCTCACATCTGAAGTTTATCTTCAGATGAGATGAAACAAATATAGATCAAGCACAACTAGACAAACAGAAAGAAAACACATTCATGAACAAATGCAGGATAAGCAAAAAAGTTAAACAAACAGCTAGACTTTATCCCTGACCCTTGCCCACTGTCCTGGTACCAACTTCCACTCAAAATACCCTTTCAAATGAGCTGCTGTTCTAAGCTTATTTTCAAACATATTTTCATCTCTGTCTTTTCTGCTCTGTGATCATTTTCCTTTTTCTCATTCTCACGTACTTCTCTTTTCTTCATAGCTCAGCATATAAATTCAGTAGCAGCAACCCTTCTCCCACACAAAGAGAGGTGACTCCCAGCACTGTCCCTTCCCAGCATCTACCTTAATTTTCTTACATTCAGTCACCATGCTCACAATGCAGCTCATCATCCCTCCTTTGCCTATACATTCTTATACTCCGTCAGGTCACATACTTTAATCCAAGCTTTCTCCTTCAAAATCAGCCTCTGCTAACAGAGGGATCAATCCAACATGTTGTTGCATACATTCAAATTCTACAGACACAGAGATACACATTTTGGGTATCCAGTAGACAAACAACCCTTCAGTTGTTCAGTTCACTTCTAGCAAGTGTGTTTAGCAATGTGTCAAACACAGCATATGACTTCCCCTCCCCCAAGTATGATATTTTTGATGTTTGCAACAAAGTGTTTTCTTGGAATGCATCCATGAAGTTTTAAAAATACTTCCTGCAACACACAAAACCAAGACAGCTACTCAAAAAATCTACTAATATGTTAAGAGGTGCAAATATGCTTATGGAATTAAAAGACAGATGGTGTTTCATCTCAAATTTGCCTTAATATAACTACCTAAAAACCTAGGCAGTTAAAATATATTAATAAACCTGCAGAAAGTACTACTGTACGCTCACTAGAAGTAAGTAACAGGTACTGATGCTTGCACAAGTTCACAAGGAAGAAGAAAAGAAAGTAAGAAAAAACTGGGTATACTCCATGTTTCAGATCCTAGCTTTACACGTTTTACGTAGGGGTTTTACAGCACAGTTTTGCTAAAACATGCTAACAAGACCATCAAATTAACACAAGTCCTCCTGCAAATGCTTCCATTCTAAACATGGTATTACAAACCTCAATCCCATTTTTAGGTGTCCACATGTTCTCTTTTCAGGTTGAAAAATGCACCTCTTACAACTAGCTTTATCTCTATAAATTATTAGAAATCTAAATACCTTGACTTCCTTTCGTTTGCTGTCTTCATCTGCTTCATGTTCCACCACTCCTTGAGTCAGATTAGTGTAGTTTGCTAGTTTATTCAGAAGAGATGACACCATGGGGTTACTATCCATTTCTTCCTGTTGGGTTTTGAAGAATACTGCATTTATTAAATATTTTTTTTTAAATCATCATTTTATGATACTACTTCAAACACATACTCAACAGGTCAGCCCTGATTCAGCCAAATAAAAAAATTAGCATGACAGAATACCAGTCAGCTTTCAACCAACAAGAAAGTTCTATTATTTCTATTAGTTTAACTCCACATGACTGTGTTGCACCATTTCTTTCATATTTTTACACTACTTTACAATATGCAGCTTGAATATAAGGAAAACTTAGAGAAAGACCACTGTAATTTTAAAAATCTATTTTTATCACAACACAGTCTTTAGTGGATTGTACTGGTAGGGTTGAGTCATTAGGGTGTTTTTCCAGCATCTTGCTTGTGTTTAGAAAGTGACTTCAAATGATTTCTCAAGAACTAAACTGCTTAAGTACCTGTCTGAAGTGTAGTGCTGCAGGCTTACATATTTTATCTTACACCAGACATACTACTTCAATGCGTTAACTTGTTGAAAATACCCACACATATACATATCACATATAATTGCACATATGTAATAGCACCTGACACAGAAGTCAGCCCATCTTTCTTTACTGCTACAGAACAAAAACATGCCAAAACAAATAATGAAGTCCAGATGAATATACAACACAAGAATCCAGAAGATCCAAGAAAAATGGATCCAAGAGAATTCAATTAAATACAAAAAATTGAATGCTGGAAAGAAGACAAGAGATCAGAGCGACAAACACAGACAAGAAGTATAGTATCTCTGCCAGGGAGATTAGGTAATGATAATGGTCATAATACTCAAACTTCTTTTTAATGGTTTATATAACTCTAACATCTGAAAACATGAGAAAAACAAGATTGTAGGAAACTTACTCTAGAACATACATAGTATCAAAAAATTTCATCACAATAACACCAGCAGTGATGAAGTCACTAGAAGGCTTTCAACATGATACTGTTAACAGCAATATCTATAACTTGAGATACATAAAAGTAATGGTTTTATATCAGCTGATTTAATGTAAGCCATGTTTCAAAATAACAGATTCAGGACAAAAAGCAGCTATGGCCAAATTATCATCACTGAGGAATACAGCAACTAATTTGAACCACGTAAAGTTTTGGAAATAGCTTTATGGAATAGAGCTTGAAGGAGAAAAGTTCAATGACAGAACTTTAATACCATCATTCCTGTCAAAAAAAAAGATATTGCATATATGACAAAAAGACAATTAATGATCAACATTATTTTGATTCTTAGTAAAATTTTCTCTAAAACAGCAAAAAATAGTAAATATACATTGTTTGGGTCGTGCACAGGTGAGACAAAAGACCATGTCTTCTGTGCAAAGATATTTGAAAGGAAGAAGAGAGAAATGTAAGAGAACAAGAAGAAAACATTGAGAAGAATGCAACAGTAAGGTGGCTAAACAATGTTGGAAGAACCTTGTTTTTGTTAACAGCAAGCATCAGAGCAAGACTAGTTGATGCTGCTAGAGCAGAACAACTAAGGTTTTTACTAGAAATACTACTTAATTGCAAAAGCAGCCCTTAAAAGTACTCAATTAATATACCTTTTTCAGTAATTTGATTGTAATAATTCAGTTGATTAAAAAGGTATGAAATGTCCATTATAAAGTAGATGTTTACATTAGAAATTGCTATGGTGTGTTCTACACTGTAGTTGGACAATACAACTAGGTCATGGCTTGTAAGTTTGTTTTATAGCTTTGCTGTTTAACAAAAAGTCTGTAATTCCCCTGTTGACCAAATTATTTTGCTAATCCTTTCAAAACTGAATACTGCTTTCTTTAAAAAATAGATGTAACCTCCAGGAGCTTTCTCTAACAATGTCTAGATCCAAGCCCAAAAAATTTAAATGCACAAAGACTTACTTCATATCTTCACATTAATGCACACCAATACTTACTGTTCTTGCCTATATACCTTTCAAATCCACTGAAATGGAATGTTAGCAGGAACCAAGCTATGAAAAAGTTATTAAAATTCATTCCCCGCCTCCCCACCCCTCCCCCGCCCCAAATTTTAAGACAGAAAGAAAACAGGTGATTGCTCATCTCCATTAAAGGTAAAATATGCTTTTGGAGTATTTAACATACCTCAAAGAGAGCCATATTCTTTCCTTCATACATGTTTCCTCTGCCCAATTCTGCACAGTTAATAAATGGACTACTTTCCCTGGCAATCCCATCCCCTAGTGGAAAAGTAACACAATTAAAAACAAGAGAGAAAACAAAAAGATACATTATAGTATAAAAGGAATGGTCAGAAGACTCTGGTTTAAGAACTGGGTCTAAATAACACCATAGGTTGCTGCAAACCCAATTTTCATCTCAGACATGCGGATGTTAAACATTTAAGGAAATTTAGCTTAACAGACTAATCTTGGTATAGCATTCCATCTCTTAACTCTTGACTATTACTCTTTAACACACATACTGATTTCTCCCCTACCCTTTCTAGTTTCCCTGAAAATGATTGATAATTGCACTTCATATAAAGGTTTTGAGTATAGAATAAAATAACTCTCCAGCTAACCTTATTATTATTTTACTGACTCTCTCCAAAAAATGTTCAGTAGTTGAGGCAGGAATTTATGAAACACAATGCAAAAGGAATTACTTCGTAAAGGTTGTGGGGATCCTTCCATGACATGTTATACTTAATCTACTCCTTATTGAAATATAAATTGCATTAACCTGTAGCTCTACTGACCTGCTCTGGCACACCTCTCAAAAAATACACATTACTTCCACTGCCTTTCAGCCCACAAACTACAAAAAATATTACATGCTGATACTGTCACAACACTGGCATTTCCAAATAATCTCAAATCCTTGCCTGCACCACTCTGCCTGCGTGCCTTTTGTCCTTATATTAACAGATTACAGCAATAGTACCTACAGTCTCTTCACTACAAAATTAAAGAACAGTTGGGGAACAAGCTGTACTCTTTTCCCCGGTCTCCTCCCTCTGCTCCCTACATGAAATCCCAGAAGAAAGCTCTGGCAAATGTGTACAATAGTTTCAGCACAACATATTATCTTGGTTGTAAACCAGACAGAAATATATCTCAGTCCCTCAAACATAAGAGGGACTGTGGATTTCCCACCACTAATTTCCTACCACTCTCCACAGTATCACTATACTCACTGGTATCATGACAAAGAAACCACATACTATCATAAGAGACACAGAAGTTAACAATTGTCCTAAAAATTAGGGCTCTAAAATTAGTTCCTCAGCCCAGAGAAGAAATGGTGATGAATTCACACATCCAATATATCTCCTTCTACCCACATCCTCCAACTTTAATTTTTCTATTTCTCTACAGTTTATATTTGGTCTCCCACTACTTCAAGTCCTACAGCCTGGTTAGGTGCCTGTCTTCCAACAAAGGTTAATGGAAGGCCAGCAGAAGGAACACTGTAAACACAAAAGAATCTCCCTCACGAACTAACACCTCAAGATGTTTCACAGTATATGGAACATGCTGGTTTTGTACAAGATTATCTGAGAAATTGGCATTTATGGGCTCCACTTTAATGGGCTCCATTGTACTTAGAGAAAGGTTCAATTAGCTTTTTCACAGACAAAAAAAAAAGCAACTCCGCCCTGAAACATATACATCCTGATTCCTCTTATCATTTTGCTAAAGCTTATGAGCACTAGGATTTCTTGCTTAAGATATTGCATTTTCTTTCCAAGATTTTTGGAACGTTGTTTTTCTTTTACCTCCATTCCTGAAATCACCCCATTATTTCTGCTGAAGTTTTTATAAGCCATTCATTAAAAGGTACATTCCCAAGTTAAAATAAAAATAAGGTTTCTTGATTTCAGTCTTGCTGAGACCACACTTCTATTGACTTTCTCACCAACTGACATCTGGTACCTGTAATTATTAAATAAATATTAGTACTCCTTTCAGGGTACTTCCAATCCCTTCAGAAAGGATTACTCTTCAAAAAGCTGGGAAATTTCAATTATTGTTTTGCATTCATACAGAGGATAATGTCACTGGAGTTACTCCTTCTGTGGGTATCATTAGACTAATCTAAACACCAAAAGGGTAGCAAAAAAAAGATGTTAACCAGTATTCATAATTCTGAAGTGAAAGACTATAGTTTTGGCTACCAGTTCTGGACATAAAAATCAGTATCTCAGCACTACACAGTATTTTAAATTGTAGGTAGGAGAATAGTGAAGCTGTGCTTTCTATGTTTCTATTTCTAAACAGAGTTACTTGGCTTTACTCCAATATGAAAAAGTGCACGGCATCTCTAACAAACATGCCTTGTTAAACACACCTAACAGGCTTCAAATGGAAAAATGTAGAACTTAGGATCTGAGGAACAGGAAACCTATTTCAGTGCTTACAACCAATATTCTGCCAATTTCAAAGCTTTCTAATGATAGTCTTCAAAATAGTGTGGTAGTGACAGACTGCAATAAGTTCCTGTTTCTCTAAAACAGTTGTCTTTTTTTATTTGTGTATGTTCGGCACAGCAATTTGATAGGTAATGCTGATCATGTCAAATATTATTTTAGCTTCACTTGAAAGAGAATCAGTGCTGAAAAAGTGACCACTAAAGCAAACTGACAAGTACTCTGTCATCTGCAGTTTGTTGACTACTTCTACAATTATCATAAAATCATTAGAGCCATAGAATCACAAAAGCATTAAGGTTGGAAAAGATCCCTAAGATCAGGTCCAAACTTTGAACACTACCATACCAACTTAACATAGCACTAAGTGCGACATGCAGTCATTTTTTGAACACCCCCAAGGATGGTGGCTCTACCATCTCCCCAGGCAATCCATTCCAAAGTTTAACCACCTTTTAAACAAAAAAATTCTTCATCATGTCCAACCTGAGCCTCCACTGGTACAGTTTGTGTCCATTTCCTCTAGCCATATTGCCAGTTGCCTGGGAGAAGAGGCCAACCCCTACCTTGCTTCCTTCCAGGTAGTTATAGAGAGTGATAAGGTACCTCCAGAGCTTCCATTTCTTCAGGCTGAATGACCCCAGCTTCCTCAGCCACTTGACATCAGACTTGTGCTCCAGACCTTTCAGCACTTTCATTGCCCTTCTCTGGACACGCTCGGCAACTCAATATCTTTCTTGAAGTGAGGAGCCCAAAACCGGACACAAAACTCGAGGTGTGGCCTTAACAGTGCCAAGTACAGAGCAACCATAACTTCCCTGCTCCTGCTGGCCACGCTATTTTCAACAGAGGCCGGATGCCATTGGCCTTCTTGTCCAGCTGGGCATACCACTGGCTCATATTCAACCAGCTGTTGACCTGCAATCTGAGGTCCTATTTTGATGAGCCACTTTCAAGCCACTCTTCTCCCAGCCTGCAAAGTTGCATGGGGTTGTTGTGCATGACCTGGCGCTTTGCCTTACTGAACCTCATATATGTACCACAGTGGCTAACCTCCAGTTATCTGGAACCTCCCCAGTTTATCAGGACTAACAATAATGATAGAGAATGGCTTGGTAATCTCTTCTGCCATCCCCCCCAGTACACTCTAATGGGTTCCATTCAGGCCTATATACTTGTGAGTGTCTAAGTGGCTCAACGGATCACTGACTACTCTTCCTAGATTATAGGGGATCAGTTCTGCTGCCCATCTCTCTCTACCAGCTCCAAGGGCTGGTTGCCGTAAGGATAGCTGGTTCTTCTATTGAAGGCTGAGGCAAAGAAGGCACCTCAGACTTCCTTATCCTTTGTTACAATGTTACCCTTTGCATCCAATAAAGGATAGATTTTCCTTGGTCCTCTTTTCGTTAATATATTCATAAAAACACCTATGAACACCTTTGAGTTTTCATCACTGCTGTCAACAAAATCACCTTTATTTCAAATTAAAAACCACCACCTTTTGAAGTATGCTTATTTAATATGTTTAGATATACAGTGACTCCTATTAACATGTAAGTCAAATTGACATGTGTTATAACATTCAGTAGAAAGAACTAGTTTCAGAATCTCAACACACAGACAACATCTATGGTAAAAGTAACCAAACAAACTATTTCAATCTTTAGCTCATCCTTTCTTCAAAAGAAGATTCAATAGAAAAGAAATTATTCATTAGAAAACCAGAACTAAATTAAGACAGGATCAACATTTTTAACAAAATCTTTGTTTTGATTTACAAAACCTGTAAATCTTGTCCCTCATGCATCAAGTGGACAATAGAAAAGGCTACTTGAATTACTTCTACTGAGGTAACATGAACACGAAAGGAATAAGTACTTCATTTCACTAGTAAGTCTTAAGCCATGTATGGTTTATCTTAACCCTATCCCCTTGAATTCTATGAGGAAGCTTTAAGATAGTCAAATCACAGAATCATGAAGGTTGGAAAAGAGCCTTGAGCCTAACCACGCACTTAACACTGCCAAATTCACCACTAAACAATGTCCCTAAACACCACACCTACACATATTTTAAACACCACCAGGGACAGTGACTCAGTAACTTCCGTGGACAGCCTGCTGCAATGCTTGACAAGCAAATCACCTTTTCCTTAGGTCTCTTTGAAATTGTATCTGTTTCAACACTTCTCAAGTGTGAGCTGAGTGAAACATAAAATAAAAATTAGAACTTCCAATGTAATTTCAGACATATCCTTAAGCTGCATTTCTTCTGAAATCCAGTTTCTACAACCAAAGTGCTCCAAAAATCTATATTTTCTGTTTTCTGAGTTTATGAGGTTTACAGGCAAAAATCTTAAATCTAGACGAGTATTTCATTTTGGACCAGAAAAAAGGCAAAATAGAATAACCAAAAAAAAAATTCTTTGGGTTTGTTTATGGTGTGTTTCATCTGTCTTATGACAGACAAAAAAATTTGCCTGTTGATGTCATACTCCATGTCACCCAACATAAGTCATCAAAGCCTAAGTTTTAAAAATTATGTTTCTACCCTGGTACCTACTTTAAAAATTATTATTACAATTTTTAATCTGATACAGAATGTTCTTATAACCTAGCACAATCCAGCTTACCGCTGGACCAGTAGACAAACTAAATCCATAACTAATGTACCTTTACTAAAAGCCCATGTGCTATTTGCTGTGTTGATGGGACATGCAAAAAACCCTACTCTTAATTTCTACAGATACTTAAGCACTGTGATGAGTGGTTATATCTGCACGGAAATTAGCTGTAATGACATTTTCTTTTGTAAACAAGACATACAGCTACAAGAAGAGAAGGTAGGACATATGTCTCAAGGTAATATTCAGTGTGTTGATGCAGATAATCACAATGTGCACGCCCATACATACCAGCCCCCCAAATGCCAATGCAGTGTAACCCACACAAATTATCACAAACTATCCCAGAGCTGTGCTGGCCTTAAATTTTCTGACAATGTAATCAGATGATTTTTTCTTAACACTTCCACACACCAAACAAAACTTAGGTAAAAATTTTTGCATGTCACAATTCAGTGCTGGTCACAGACACAAAAGGCAGCATGGTATCCAAATTCATATTCTTCAGAAGCTTCAGAGTAGTGATCCTCTGAAACTTCTAAACTAAACACCAACAGGTAGATTACTTTTAAGGTATGTTAATAGTTAAAAATTTCTAAGCTGATCCAAACTGGCCCATTTTATACAGAGTAAAACAGAACCCAACAGTATAGCTTAAAAATGCAGATGCCACCTTCACCAATAAGGTAGCCCTCTTATTCAGGGGTTGGACTACATGATCTCCAGAAGTTCCCTCAAACCGTAACAATTTTGCAACTCCCCTCTCATGCTTATTATTCACCCCTCTGCATCCCCATACCATACTGTTCCTCACAGGAACTGAACTATTAAACATAAATGCATATGCTGTCACCAGAGACAATCAGCATAGGAATGAGCAATTACTCAAATAGAAACAACTACCTAAGCATTCATGACAATTCCACCTCTGCTTCTTTCCCACTCCTGAATCACAAGTAGTAGAGTATGAAAGATATATAACTGTCATGTTATAGGAAAATGGCAGAGAAAGGCTAGAGGTAGACAAGGAAATGATCATTTAAGTGATCCTAAATTTGCACTGTGATGCCTGTTCAAGAGATTAGAACAAAAATATTTGACTATCTAATCTAATTTCCCATCTTTCTGCAGGCTCAGAAATTCCTTAAGCTCTATAACTTTAAAAAAATCATATTGAAATTTAAGCAGTGCATCTCTTGATGTTTTCAGAACTGAAATAAGAAAAAAACCCCTACTAATTTATGTAAAAGATTAAGCGGTTTTTTAATAATGAAAAAACCTCAAATTGTTCCATATTTTTATTTAAATTTGGTTCTTTCAAACTTCTAGCTATAACATCCTAGTAACTGCTTCCAAATTTAACCACTCACAGTATTTTCTCTCTAGAATAGTGAAGGTAACTATACTTATTCAAATCATCTCAACCTATCTCTTGAAAAATCAAAAAAGCTCCTAAAATATTTCTCTAACTTTTAAATTATTTTTGTGGAAGCGTTCTGTTCAGGTTTTAAGTTACACAAAACAAAAANAAAAAAAAAAATCAAACTTTGAAAATCAAATACAGCATTCTAACACCAGTCTCAGTCAATGCTATTTACAGAAGTATAATCATCACCTCTCTATTCCAAGGATCAGGCTAGCTCTCTTTACCACAGCATTAAACCAAGCTCATGATATTCTATTCCAGTATGACCCCTAAATCCTTTCCAGATTCACTGCTTCCTCATTGTCCCACACTATGTCTGCCATCATTATTCATATCCAAGTAATGCTCCTAATGCTCCTATTTACTTGTCTATTCAAACATGTTTTGTCCAAAAAAGCAAGCACCTTTTTTTCCTGACATGCGGTCAACCGTGGCTGTTAAGGTTTAAGAGTTGACTGAAAATACACTAGACTTCTCCGTGAAATTAACCTATCTTCCTCCATTGCACATATATACACACATACACATAACTGTGTCGACTATTCCCTGGTTTTCTAATAAATAACATTTTACAGAAATTCACAGCATCCATGCTTCATTAGTTATATGATTGCTTCTTTGTAGATGATCAGGTTTGTTATTGCTATTCATTGTTTTCCATTTTAAAAGATTTTGCAGGAGTTAGTTCTCACATTAGCTTCTACATAAGAAACTGCTGTGGCAAGGTAAATAATACTATGGGATGCTAAAAATACTAGCGATGCCTTGAAACACCTGATACACAGAGCTGCTAAGGAACAAAAAGCCGATCAACTTTACAAAATTTTTAAAGGCCTATCTAGACAGTCACTGCAACTATGTGTGAAGAAAACAAACAAAACACCCAACACAAATCAAGCCCAGAATTTCTTATAAAACTTCACACCTTACTGTCTACAGACTTATATTTTCTTCTCTTCTTCAACCATTTGCTATCTCCTGACTACCCTTTCTTTGTAGTATATTATAAACACAGTAAAAGACACAGGCACATCTTTCTGCTACTTTGTGAATATTTGAGTCAGCAAGCTGCACCCTTAACCATGTTAACTTGAAGTATTCTGCCTCTTCCGAAGTACTACTGTGACTAGCACTACATTCCAGCCCCATAGGCAGTCACAAATGTCTTCCCCTCCTTTCACATACATCAAAATATCATATAGTCAGAAAACATGAAGCTATGGAATTTCAGAATAAGAAGGAGTGCAGATCATAGAGCAAGAACATCCCAGGCTATTCCTTTACCACACAGATTATCAGGTAAGAATGCGTGAAAGGGGATAAATGCACAAAATTGTGCACTAATTGATAAGTGCCTTGCTAATAAGAATCAAACTACTTTACTGTTGATCTAATAACTAGACAGCATACAGCTGATTCCCTCAAAAAAAAGCACTGAGTTTGATGAGATAGGTTTGTCAGGTTTTGCGGTGTTTGGTAGATTTTTTTTTTAAAAAAAAAAAAGGTACTAGTGCAGTCAAGAAAAAACTACTTAGTTTTTACGAGAGACAATTCAATCAAAACTGATAACATGCTAGATTTCTACACAACTGGAACAAAATAACATGCTGAGCTATACAGACTAAGGATTAAGTCAAATAGGAAGCTCCCATTCTCCTCTTTTTTTATGTTGATCTCTGCTCTCAGCTTTACCCACCTCTCACCTTGACATAACCCGAGCCATTCTCACTTTTTGCAGTATTCACCTCAACTCAAAAACATGGGAAGAATGATTTTTACCTCTGCAGCAGTTTAGTTTACTCACAGCTTAGCATGCTGAATCAGACCAGTGAAGCATCTGATGGTCAAGCGCAGGAAAAAGGAAGCAAACACAGACACAGAGGACAAGGAAAGAAATAATTTACTTCTTACCCTGTTTTTCAAGGCTAGAGCAGCGAGAAGGGCAAGGCGTCTTTCTCTGACCAGCAGGCTTTTAGATGGGCTTAACTACAGCAGCTTTTAGCAGTACTAACATTTCATAATTCTTTGAAGAATAACTCAACAATTGATTATACAACATTAACTTAACAATTTCATACAATACCCAAAGCAACAGTAAGTAGTACATCTTTCAGTTCCCAAAACTCTGTCAGAGGGTAGCATTTAATCTCTTCATAAAGTCAGAGCTCTTTACCTATAATTTATATACAAATCAATGCCTTTCCTTTTCAGTGTTTTCCTCTCTACTTCCAATTTTAGAAACACAGAGGAAAAGTCATACATAAATTCATCCACTTGACTGACAGAGATCCCTAACAGTATTTAAATATATCTTGCAACTGTAACAACTAGTCCCCAAAACACTACCTAATCACATCAAGAATGTTTTTTTTAATCTTTGGCCTTTAGGGTTGTGATAAACCACTATGAAAGCAGCAGTTCCACTCTTCTTCTCACCTTTCCAGGATTTAAAAATGTTCCAAGCCTTTCAGATACTTCATATATACATGCAGTCTAACAAATCCTGTCTAACTATGCCTCTATGTATATTCAGTATTTTGACATGCCATCTGAGTAAACACCATACACCGTGCCTCTCTGACTAGCTCTACTACCAAAAGAAAATTTGTCCAGATTAATGCTGTACTAGTAGTCATCCATCTAGTACAAAGTTGTCACAGAAACAAACTGTTGTTTGTTGTTGCTGTTTGTTGTCAGAAACAAACTTGTCACAGCTTATATTGTTTTGGTTTTTTCAATTGCATTTAGTTTGGAAAAAGAAGAGGCAGTTATTAGAACACCTAGTCATCATTTGAATATACTAAGGGAAAGGCAACTATATGTATTACATATCTTTAATAAGTAAGATTTAAGAGTAGAAAGCTTTGGAAGAAAATAACCCAACCATGTCAGCTTGGTGTTTTACTATATTAGCTTCCTAAAATAATGTAAATATAGTAAGTTTGTCAGATATTTGTTTTTATCTCTTTACATTCATATCCCACATCACACGGAATTAGCTTATTTATCTGTCAACTGTACCACAAAAATAAGATGCCTTTTACAAACCCCCATCTATTCACCTGTTATAATCGAACAAAGTTAATCCCCCAAACCAAACATTTACAGAAGTATCGATTGTGACAGAGCATCCAAAATAAAGCGCAAGATGTGAACTAGCTCTCGAAGCGCTAGCAGTGATTCACACACCATACTTGGTATTGCTGCTGCAACACGCTTCGGAAAAAGGAAGTGTTAGGAGCCACAAGAATTACTGCTTTCCCAGCAGCCCCTTGTCATGCAAGTGAAGAATCACTCATTTCCCTAGCAACGCTGGCAGAGAAATACTACTGCCCCTGCATAAGGGGCTCTCCTGAGCAGGTCCTCACTCACGATGCCCGAGCTCCACCTCCAGTTTAATTCTACTCCCCCAGGAGGCTTCAGGAATGAGGCCTAGCAACAAGCAAGGCTCCGAACACGACGGCATCTCGTAGCAAACACCTACTTAACCCTAGACGCTATATCTGATGCAAAAGCACGTGGCGGGACAAACACCTGGAGCAAGGCAGGTAAAATTGTGCTGTTCTCCACAGTCTGAATCTTGCCTCTTAGCCCTCTCTCTAGTGTGCTCCAACAGCAGTTAGCTTTTAAGACAGTCTAATGGTTGGATTTGATTATCTGATTTTTCAAGGTCACTTCCAACCTAAACGATTGATTCTACGTATTTTCCCCGTCTGTTTAACCGCCGTGGGCGACGCTGCTTCCGCCCGCTCCCCGTCGCTGGCGGGTGGCGGACTGACTGCCCTACACCGCCCCGGGCAGGCGCCGCGCCCGACCGTGGGCTGCTCCCCTCCACCGACTGGAGCCGCCCATGAGTACTTCCTCCTTTCGGCCAGCGGCGCTGACTAATGGGAACAAAGAGAAACAAGCTCTCAGCCACCCCAGGCGCCAGACTTTAGCCCTTTCCCGAAGTGCACTTCTACACCTGGACAGGTAGCCCCGTCATCTCTCGCTGCAGAGAGGGGATGCGGCTCCTCCACAGTATTCGGGGGCTCTCCGCCGGCCCGCCGGCTGCCACATACCGCAGACCCCCTCCTCCGCATGCAAAGTGCGGACGCTCTCTTCACGCGTTGACTCCCAGTGCTTCCCCACTCTCTCACCAGTGCCCCGGTCCCTCTCGTCGCCTTCATCTTCCTCCTCTCGCTGCTGCCCATCCCACTGCCGCTCCTCGCCCTGCGCCTCCACCGGCACCACCGTGAAACTCGTCGGCATGCTGCAGACGGCCCCAGACCCGCTGGCGCCTCCTCCTAGGGCAGCGGGCAGGGTGAGCCGGGCGCTGCCGCCTCCCTCACGTGAGAGCCATTTCCTCACGCAGCGGGGGGGCGGTGGCAGGCACCGCGCCACTTCCCCCTCACGACTTGACTGATGGCGCTGCGGCCGTAGCTCTGAAGGGAGGGGGGCCCTGGGGCATCCCCTCTTCCTCAAAACTTGGCTTACAGTTATCCTTGCAGCGCTAAGACCACCGGGCTGCTGCTCCTCTGATCCCACCAGACAGAAACTGCCTTCCGAACGAAACCAGAGCCAGGCTGTAGGAACTTAATCCTCCAGATCACTGAAGGGATGGCAGTATCCAGAAGGCCCAAGCAGGAGATTTATGATCACCTTTTGTACAAGTGGAGAAAGTTCACTGTGTGCCTTTGGAGTACCAGGACATAAAGATGGCTTCCAGAAATCTGCTCTCCTATGCAGTAGCCATGGTTTGCAGTAGACAGGTGAAGGTCCTGGGATTCCGGCTGTAGTCAGCATTTAAACTGATCAGCAGTGAAGCAGATTCAAAGAGTCAGTGGATGAGCAGCATATCAAATTAAATATTAATGATGTAGTACTAGTGATGAAAAATAGCTCTTCATTACCTCCAACGTCCATCTCGAAGGAGGCTGTAGCATCTCCACTCCAAAAGTAGAGAAAACAGATTTAGAAGCCAAGGGCATTTTTCTTGTCTCCTGTTCTTTTAGCAAAGTGCTAGAATAAATCAGAAAGACTATTCATGTCAGTGTGTATCTGTGTCTTTTGGAAGAGGACAGGTGGTTTTGTGGCTCCCATACACTTCATTGGGATGGAAGATGGATATGTAACACTACAGTCTGTCCCAGAGCATAAAGGCATTCAGAGAAGGGGGTAGGCAAAGTGATTCTGGCCATCAAAGGTGAGAGTGAGCTGGCAGATGTGGAGATGATTGGTGTGAAAAACAGAATTTACTGAATCAGAATTCAGTGAAAAACAGAATTCACAATCCCTCCTCTTTTTTTTCTTACTGTATTTGGCTTGAGATACAACTTTTGCACTTCTGCACTTTTGGCATACTGATACTTTTCATAGATCTTAAATGCCTTGTTCTCATCATCTGTTTCTTTTCTCAATACCATAATTTTCTGCTTTCATCTTATGGTTCCTGACTTTGGATTGGTGGGTACTGTCATCATTTGTATGTTCCGGACTACATAAGTGATTAATTGAATAAAGCATGGGATCAAACATGGAAGAAAGATTAGACCTGTTATTCCGCATAGCACTACAAATCCATCCCTCTTTCCACCAGGATATTCCAAAAAAATATTCCAGCCATCCTTTATTCATTATAGGTTCCCATTTTTGGACTGGCACATGGGCTGTTTTCCGGATGTTTCTGGCTATATCCAAAACTACATCCCCATTATCATCAATTTGTAGAGAGCAATCAGATGTGTTAAACTTTCCACAAACCCCTCCCTCTTCTCCTAACAAATAGTCTAGTGCTAACTGATTTTGATGCACTGCAGCTCTGGTTTACCTTTGCTGCTTGACTATTGATTCCGTGGCCCCTGCTGTTTCATTAGATATGATTTCTACAACTGCTTGGAGTCTTATGATGTGATTCAACATATAAATTGCAGTTTGATATCTCCAACTCCCATCTTGTGCCCACGTAGCTGGACCATATGTCTGTATTATCCGTTCAGGTGGCTACTCTTCATCGCCCACTTTTGGTATCCCCCAGTTTCCCCAATTAGTTTTCTCTTATTTCTTTTTAAGGCATCATACACCAGTGTTCCCAGATCATCTCCATCTTGGCTTGTCAACAGGAAAAGTCCTGGTTGTGTAATTCCCAGAGTGCAACTTCCTATCCATAGGGGAGGAACTTCTGGATAAGCCCTTTTCCCACATATCCAAAATAAGCCATCCAGTGCTTTCCAGTATTCATTCCTCTGGTTATTCATATTTTCCCAAAATTTAGATATTTCAGGGATCACATAATAGGGATTTTCCTCAGGGTCATTGCACCGGAAATGTTTAATTTCCTTTTCATATTTACAATTCTTTTTCCTCTCCTGGGTCCAATGTTGTGTGGGTTTTTCAGGGATCCACCATGTGAAAGTTTCATTATGAACTTTGTATCTTTTACAAGAGGCTTGTCCTACATTGTCCGAAAATTCTCTTCCCATAAGCCAGAGGCACTCCTCTCCAATTATTTCTGAACTTAATAACCACCCCTCTGGCCGATTTTCCCCTTTTATTTTGGTTCTGTTCCATTTGAGAAGTTCAACTGGGCTGAGGCTACTATCCTTCCATGACCATTCTTTGGACACTAAAGCTCCCCCACAAACCCAGCAGCTGGTAACATTTAGCTCTCTGCTGAGCCTTTCTCCCAGATCTACAAAGAAGTTTTCCCCCAGCTTTTGTATTTCTATTTCATTTTCCAGTTGTTGTCTGAGTTTTGCATATAAACCTCCACACAGAGTTGGCTTCGGAGTGGTAGGTTGCTGTGTATGTTTTCTTTGTTTATCATTATTTGTTCCCATATTAAATCTTGTATCAAATCTCATTCCTTTTTCCATTCTCGGGTTTGACTTGTGGAGAAACAAACCCATTTGTCTCCTTGTGGGCACCCCTGTTTTGACCCTACAGTCTTGGTAACTTTATACATTCCATCATTTTGCATGCAGGTGTCTACCTGAGAAGAGTTATAGCAGTGGTGGCTAATGAAGGTATGAAAGCTAAAGTAAGAACCTTGGGTTTTCCTATGGTATAGTGGTCTGTAGCATTTGTGGCAGGGATCATCTGTATTCCCAAAGGTGACATGACTAATAAGGAGTAACAGAAGCCCAGTATAATGTGTCCCCACACCTTCCATGCCTGATGGGGTTGCTGCCCACAGCATGTGGACATGAGTGGTGGCGAGTATAGTGGTTAATCTGGTCTTGCCTTCTGGTCTCCTTATCCCAAAATTACCTATGTCCCCTGCTTTTCTTATATTGTGATTCTCTGTAGTTCATTAAATAGTCAGCCCTTATTAAGTT
>WBNO01020377.1:0-13079 GCA_013400575.1 Peucedramus taeniatus | reverse complement strand
AGAAGGAACAAACATTAAATGGAAGACTCCTAATTGAATATACTGGATATGCGGGAAAAAGGCTTAGTGAATTACCTTGGAGGTGGAAAGGATCATGCACGCTAGGAATGATCCGACCCGTGTTCTTTACGCTACCTAAGTCCAAAAGTGGCTTACTAGGGGCACCCCTATACAAAACTTAAAACAGGGAAAAGAGGGAATTAAGGTAAAAACTTCTTTTTGTTGGAGGCAGCCAGACATGGGGCGAAGAGGAGTGGCCTGCAGAAAGGATAATAGAATATTATGGACCGGCAACATGGGCCCAGGATGGGAGTTGGGGGTACAGGACCCCAATCTATCTGCTGGACAGACTGATAAGGTTACAAGCGGTGGTAGAGATCGTGTCGAACCACACCTCCAAGGCACTGGCGTTGTTAACCAAACAACATTCTCGGATGCTGGCCTTTGTGTACCAGAATCGCATAGCCTTAGATTACTTGTTAGCTGAGGAGGGTAGGGTCTGCGGGAAGTTGAACAAATCAGAATGTTGCATAGAAATTGATGATTACGGTGAAACCATCAAGGGTCTAGCAGCAGAAATAAAAAAGGTGACTCATGTCCCAGTGCAGAAATGGAACTCTATCCTCCAGGCGTCATGGTGGGATCAGATATTCGAGGGGGCTTGGTGGAAGAAGATGGCCTTTTTCACATTGTGTTCGGTGACAGGAATCTTGTTTCTACCTTGTTTAATACCCTGTTTCATTAGATTGATGCATTCAGTAGTGCAGGGTATGCAGCTAGCAACTATGCCCATAAATCCGGAACAGGCCTCTGAAGGGACATATAAAATCATGAAATCAGGAGGAGAAGAAACTGACGATAAAGCCGCCGAAGCTCTGGCGAGATTTGAGAAACTAATTAAGGATGATGTGATTGTTTACAGGATTTACCAGGAGGTTCCAGAAAAAGAATGGGATGAAAGTGGAAAACTTGTGAGAAAAGCAGAGGAAAAGAGGCCCCACACTCATCCAAAAGAGAAAGGTGGGCACCAATTAGAAATTAAGATTAGAATAGGTACTTGGTTTAAGGGGCAAATCTTATAATTAGTCAGAAATAAGAGCTATGAAAAGGAGCAAGAATTAAAAGTATCCATATAAAAGGGGAGGGACTGTAATAGATGGTGTGGATTAATTAATGGTCCTATGAAATATAGGAATAATGGTGAAATAACTTATGTGCGTAAATGAGTTGTGCATGTATAAAAAAATCTCTAAAGGTTTGAAACACACAAGCAGAGGAGGGGGAAGGTTGCTTCACAGGATTGCAAAACCACGAGCGGCAGCGGAGGAGAGCTTGATTTACAAACTAAAAGATGTGGCTTCAATGGAGATGAACCTCTTCCTACGACTGATTGGGGAACACCCAGGTGATGATCAACTGACAAGTGCCCACGATCGAGATAACCCGGGTCGTTAGACCTTCACATCTGAATACCAGGTTCGCATAACTCGGCATCTGATATCATCATTTCTTGGAAACGTCTTTGTCCAAGTCCAGCGCAGAGAAAGGAAACCTCATGAATACGTGAAGCAACAAAGGAATAGGAAAACCTCTGCCAGAGGCGTAAAAAACTGTATAAAAACCGACCCGATGGAGGTGGCAGGTGTGAACAGAGGGGGTTCTGACGCAATAGAGGTCAGACCATAGTTCACCCAGCGCCGATCCCAGGCTCGGTGCTGTCCCTTTAATTGTGGCTATCCAAATTGTATTTTGATAGCGAAATAGAATTTTGATTTTTTTATTATTATTACTAAATTGGCTGAATCACTAATTTACCTATAACAAAATGTTTGGATGATCAGGCTTAGATCATGGTTAATGGGTTATACCTCCACCAAGATGCTGGTTAGAAGTGATATACCACAGGGACCCATCCTCTTCAACAGCATTATCAATCACTTGGGAGAGACAGTACTTGCTCATGAAGTCTATAGATGATCTCAAATTGCAGGGAACAGTTCATACACTGGAAGGTAAAGCTGCCATACAGCAGGATGTGAACAAGCTGGAGAAATGGGCCAATAGGAACCTAATGATATTCAACAAAGACACATGCTAAGTCCTGCACCTCAGATAGAAGAACCCCTGGCAGCAATTCAGGCTGAGGAATGACTGGCTGCGAAGCAGCTCTACTCTAAAGGCCCTGGGGCCCTCGGTAGAGAGCAAGCTGAGCAGGACACAACAGTGTGCCCTGGCAGCACAAAACGCTAACAGTATCTTAGGCTGTGTTAGCAAACAGTAGCACAGCTAATAGATTGAGCAGTGATTTTCCACCTTCTACTCAACAGTTGTTAGACCTCATATAAAATACTACATCCTGTTTTGGCACTCAAAAATTTTTTTAAAAAGACGTTGTTATAGATACATATTATAATATTGGCTTTTCACAAATATTAAAATGGATTTATATGTGTAGTGTTAAAGTAACTTTGTTATAAAAATATTGTTTTTATTTCTGTTGTTAATTAAGCTTAGAGACAGTAGTGAAATAGCTATGCTTGTATTAAAATGCCTGCTTGGATGGGATAACATCCAATGAATATAAAATGAGGACACCTGCTACAGATATGCCAACTATCAGCACTCACCATCTGAAGACAGTGTGGACCAAGGCCCAAAAACTGGAGATGATAAGAATGGACTAAAACCACAACCAAGGAATACGCATGCTCTAAAAAGGCAGACCCAAGGAGGAGCCATGCTAAACAATTCTTGGAACATTTAAACTAGTTTGGGGGAAAAGTTTACTATGCATAATATGCAACAGGCTGATGTAAGGGAAAAGGTATTTAAGGGGTATCTCCAAAGATAACTGTGTGCTCTTGGCTGAGTGCCAAGAGGCACCTGGCCATAATAGCCTTTGCTCTATGGTCCTTGTCTCCTATTGTCCTTTATCAAACTTTTTAAATTTTCACAGGAGAGTGAACGTGTTTTTCACAATTTTTAAAGTAAAACAAGCTCAAAGGAAGGTCACCAAGATGGTCAGGAGACTGGATCATTTGTCTTATTATAAGAGCTTGAGGGAACTGAGCTTTTTCTGCCAGGAGAAGAAAAGGCTTGGGCGAGCAGGGAAAGAAATCTAACAGTGGCCTTCCAATACCTGCAGAGATTTGATCCATAAGATGAACCCAGGCTCTTTACAGTGGTGCACAGTAGAAGGACAAGAGACAATGGGCAAAAGAGGTTTAAGCTAAATACAAATAGAAGCTTTTTCACCATGACAACAGTCAAGCACTGGAACAGGACCGTAGATAATTTGTACAGTCTCCATCTTTGGAGGTTTTCAAGACCCAACTGGAAAAAGCCCTGAGCATTCTCACCCGACCTCATAGCTGATCCTGTTTTAAATAGAAATTTGAACTAGAGACTTCCTGAGGTGTCTTCACATTTGAATTATCCTGTGATTCGATGATCCCTTCCATCAGATTGCATATATAAGGCAGCAACTGACTTCCTTAATAGAGGCATGTTCTCAAAGTGAAGAAAATAGTTCTACTTCAACAACATAAGAAATTATTGAAGCTGCAGTGATATATGAAAAATAAAGAAGTTTCTTACAAAAAGAACTGTGAGGCAAAAATCTTCATTATAAACACCATGATTTATACTTATAAATAATCTATTGCCCTACTTAGGCTAAATACATTATCTTGACGCTATACTTATGTTATTAGGAAAGATCAATTCAAATCTCAGCTCATATTAGTCTCATTTTTCAGGAAAACCTTTATAATTTCACTAAATCATCCTTCTTTTCCTAGTACTGAATTCCATATTCTTCAAAACAGTCAGGATAGTCATCTTGTGGAAGCAAAGGAAAAAGAAAATTGTTTCCCCATTCTGCTGAATAAACTTTAAATAGCATATTTAAGGAAATAATTCTTGTAGTAAGACTTGACAGCTAAAAAACAAGCTATCAAACAGAGCTAAAAGTTAACAAGGGAGCCTATTCCTGAAGCAAAATTAGCAATCTAAGTTAAGGAAGAAGCTCCAACATTTTCTGAGGGAAAACATCCTTATTATCAGAGAAAACTATGTGTAACTGTTCCCCCATGACTATAACGAAATCATTACAATAGTGCTAGCACCTGATATTTAACACAGCAGTATTTGTTACTGCTCAAAACAGTCTGAGCAATATTTGTCAGTAATGCTGAAATGACGTATTTCTGTATTAATGAAATATTGGTAGAGCTCCAAAGAAACAAATGTGCCTGGAAGAAGATTAGTAAGTAGATGCTACTAACCTCTGGCAGAAGATTAATAAGGAGAATTTGCAAAATCTAATTTTTTTCCTTTGTGTTCAAAATAGCATCTTCTCTCATATTTGCATAAGCCCTATTATGAAGGCATTAACTTTTCACACAAGTTTGTTTAAGTGAAAAGAGTCAATAATTTCCATAAACAGGAAGAAAAGAGATTCCAGTAGGCCATAGAAGGTTTAAATAATACTTTTCACACTAGTTTTCAGGGGGACACTCATTTTAAATAAACTGTGAATTCATGTGGTAGAAGCATGCAATAGAAATAATGCTTTGTGCTTTCTGGTCTCTCTACAAAGTTTTTTCTCTGAGACCACTGCTGCACTATGCTTAGGTCTATATTCTCTTTTACTTTCTGGAAGAACATCACCTGCAGAAGCAATACATAAAGCAAACTTCTGTCAGGCTGACAGGAGTACAGGTCTCCAAGAAAAAAAGTGGGCAACAGCTGAGGAAATCTTAAAAGAAACAAAAATTAATTTCAAACAATAATTTATTTTTTCTCTTCAGACTTAGTCTTGCTCAGGTAGCACTACTACAAAACCCTATTACTTACTGTAAATAAGATCCATTTATTCTCTCAACCAGAATGTTATTGGAAAGACAAGAGTATTATTTGCTGATCAACACCCAAATATATTAGAAGAGGGGATAATAAGCATTACTTACTGAACGTGGCTGCTGTGCTTGGAAGGGAACAAATTGCCCTGGAGGTGGCAGGTGAGATGGATGATGTGGAGAAAGGTGAGGAGGATGCAAAAGGAATGGGTCATTAGAAATCAGAGGTGGGAACGCTGCATATGGTGCTGGTAGATGTTGGACTGAGCATGCCTGAAGCATCTGAAAGAAAATGAACAATTTTATATCTAGAGTGAAAGAAAAATTTTAAAAGAAAGCAGTCCACTTAGCTTACAAACACAACCGACACAATAATTAATTCAGAAACTCAATGAACAGTTATTCTAGTACAGAACAGGGTCTAAAAACCAGCTAAACTTGCAAGGTTCAAAGGGCCTTTTATTTCAGATTAAGTCAATAGGAGTTGGGGGTGTTTGTTTTGCATTATCAGGCATAGACTCCCAAGGGGGGAGCAGGTTTACTTACCATAGTAGTTACTATTCTTCCCATATGTTACATTTATAGGCATGTGCCAAGAAAATTGCTAGTTATAACTGAAGGACCTAAAAATTTCAGATTATGCTGTAAACAATTTTATTGCCTGAAGTTGGGCCCCTTTTCTTCCTTCCTTTCTTGCTAGTACCTGCTGTCCCTTTCTGTTCTGTCCTGAGACTTCAAGGTGATCTGATGATAGAAAATGGTGTCCATCTGTTGCAACTGCAAGGCAGTAACCCAAACAGAAGCACTACAGACTATCTATGCTGACGTCTCCACCCAAATAGAATTCCCAGAATTCTAAAGGATCGATTATAGCTGTCCAGACCTCAGGCTGCATGGAACTCCAGTATCTGGAAGTCCCTCTAGTCCCCCTAGCTGCTGAAGGCAGTGGTGGATGTCATAGCTACGCAAGTGTGCCCAGTTAGAAGAACTCTTCAGACAAGTAGCTATGTAACAAGACGAGCTCAACAGACAGCACAGTATCTAGGAATGTGTGCAGGAGATTAATGTGTGATGTTGTACACTGTCCCAGCCTTAAAGGGGAAGGTTACTTTTGTAAGGCCTTTGACACAGTTCCCCAGAATATCCTTTTCTCTACATTGAAGAGAGATGGATTTGATGAATGGACTGTTCAACTGATAAGGAATTGGTTGGATGGTCTCATCCAGAGAGCAGTGGTAAACAGCTCAATGTCTGGATGGATATCAGTGACAACTGGTGCCCCTCAGAGGTCCATATACAAATAAGTACTTTTTAATATCTTCATCACTGACATAGACAGTGGGATCAAGTGCACCCTTAGCAAATTTGCAGATGACACCAAACTGAGTGGTGTGGTTGACATGTCTGAGGGATGTGATGCCATTCAGGGACCTGGACAAGACTGAGAAGTGGGCTGATGTGAACCTTATGAGGTACAAGGCCAAGTGCAAGGTCCTGCTCCTGAGTTGGGGAAACCCTTGGTATCAGTACAGGCTGGGGGATGAAAGGATTGAGATCAGCCCTGCAAAGAAGGACTTGGGGGTACTGGTGGATGAAAACTTTGATATGAGCTGGAAATATTCACCCACAGTGCAAAAGGCCAACCATATTCTGTGCTTGATACAAAGAAGTGTGCCCAGTAGGTTGACAGAGGTGATTCTGCCACTCCACTCCACTCTTGTGTGACCCTGTAGCCCTGTTCTTCTGCAGTTTCTCTAAGCCTTCTGATTGTTTGCATTTTTGTAACAAAGTTTCTCATGCACTTTCATGTAAATAATTATTGCTTTGCATTCTTTCTTGGAGTCAGATAAAAGTGATGGACTGGTGTCTTGACCAGTGTGATTGGAGAGGTGGCAACTTCATCCTCCAATCCCCGGCCGTTTTAGGAATTCTATAAAAAGACGAGGTTGCGAAATAAAGTTCTCTTTTTTTGTTACTCTGAACGCAGTGATCTATTGTGTTCAATTTGTGTCGTACTGCAACACAACCCCACCTGGAGTGCTGTATCCAGGTATGGGGTCATCAACACAAGAATGATGTTGACCTGTTAGAGCAGTGTAGAGGTCTGGGCAGTAAGGAGTTAATACATTGCTATGCCTCAAACACCAATGGGCATTCAAGCCAGCAAGTTAGAACAGGATGTGCCTGGAAAGGAGTGTTGTACAAAGGTAAGGCAGCACCTTTCTGGAGCCAATTTTCCTGCTGTGGTCCATGGTCACCACACAACATACAGGACAGCAGAAGCACAGAAATGGGGTCAAGGAGTGGGCAAGACCAATAGAGGAGGATTGAGACCACCAAAAGTCCCTCAAAGCCCCTCGACCCATTTCCAGAAAGGCCCAGAAGAAAGGACTGCGCATGCTAACTCATTTACATGAGGAGTGAGAAACCTAATCCCAGGGCAGGGAAAACTTACCTAAAAAAGGAGCCCCCACAAAGCCTGGGTGATGCTCTCAAGACCCTGGACACCCTTTTGGCTGGATCGATGCTGGACCCAGGACCTTCTTTCCTCTCCTATCTGATCTCTCATTCTCTCTCTCTTCCCTCTTTTTGTTTATTCTTCTTATTAGAAGATAGGGGCAAAACATACACCAGTTTCCATGCCAAGTGTGTAGTTTGCTAATAAAACTTTGTGAGCTTTTTTTGGGACCCTTTTGGCTTTTGCTGGTCTTTTTTGACCACAGATATCTACAAATCTTGGGTATTCCCTTCCATATAGGAGTGGGACACAAGTGGGTCCAGAGGAGGGCCACAATTGATCAGAGGCTTGGAACACCTCTCTTATGAAGGCAAGCTGAGAGAGTTGAGGTTGTTCAGCCTGGAGAAGAGAAGGTGTCAGGGAGACAAGATTGCAGCTTTTTAATACTTAAAAGGGGGCTTATAAGAAAGATGGGGACAGACTTTTTAGTAGAGCCGGTTGCAAGAGGACAAGGGGTAATGGTTTTAGACAAAAAGAAGATTCAGACTACGTTAAGGAAACTTCCCAGTCTGACCATTCAAGAGATTCTATGGCAGTCACATTCCCAGTGTCAGAGACTTTAACTGCTGGGACTGGAACCCCTTCACAAGTGGGTGGCTCCAGTGAGTGTGGCTCCCTCCACATCCCACTCACACAAAGTCAGACCAGGTTTCCTTATTGGTTCAACCCCAAGTTTCCCAGAGCAGAGCCTCAGATGTCTCGTTCCATAAAGCCATTTATTCACAGCGAAGTAACACAGAAACAGCCCGAGCTGGTGCCTTCAAGGAGGGACTCCCAACAAAGGAACCCCTGACTTTTATACCCTTACAGTCTAATCATACACAAGTCTCGCTCTTCCTCCTGAGTCCTCTGCCCCTGCTGTGTCTCAGTGTCCATCCACCTCACTGGCACCACCACTTTTCATGCCCTTTCTTATCCAAAAGGTTAGCAGTTCCCAGCTCCTGCTGTGTCTCTCGGTGTCCATTCACCTGTCTGGGCCCATCAGTTTTTGTGCCCTTTGTTAACCAAAGGGTTGGCAGTTCACTGCTGGCTACCCACCCAAAACTCAGTCTACATCTCAATCTGCAGCTATATTCCTCAATAGTCCTCCCTTTGTTTTAATTGAGCATCACTGCTAATATACTAAAAGAAAAAAAACCAAACAAACTTTCAAAGCATTTAAACAATTCACCTTATATTACTGCAAGTAATGAACATAGTAGGATTAAGACTAACAAAATTATCATAAAGTAGAGATTATTAGCAAGACAGAATTGCGAAATATTCTCAAAAGTCAGTTATTGACCAACTGGTTGATCATTCGCTACTTGTTTGATATGAGAATGGTGTATCCAGTTGTTACAGATATTTCGATCAAATAATCAATTTAATGATATAAAAGAATTATTTATAAGTTTTTTTAGATTATAAGTAAAAACTGTAAAATATAAGATATAGAAATGTAGGGAGCACTGTGTTTGAAATATGCAACCATAGAAACCTCACCAAGAAGTTACCGGACACTTATGTTTTGTTCATGAAGCTATGTACCACCACTTACGCTGCTTGGAATCCCCCTACTCTTCCCATTTAGATTTGAATATCAAGGATTCCAATCAATAGAACTCAGTAGAGATGACCAATGATTGTTTTAGGATAAGAATATTGATGAAGCTATATAACTATTGAAACCAATCATTGTAAAGGTTAAATTTAAGAGAGGGCATAGTATGTATAGTATGCAAAAGAATAGTATGCACAGTATGTAAAAGAATTTATATAACGATGATTTAGCAGAAAAAGTATATAAAATGGATGGGTTTTGTTTGTTAAGGGGAACACGTTTTCAGAGGAGTTATCCCCTGTGTTCCTAGAGCCTGAATAAAGAAGTGTCTGCTTATTCACATCAAATTGGTGTTGGAGAAGTTTCTTTCATCCTGTTTGGTGACACAGTTATCCTTACTCAAAATTTTAACAGCAATTTAAGAATACAGTAGGACAGTAAATGATCCCCTCCATTTAGGTTTCAATTTGTATTTCTGTAAGAATATCTTGATTAACACTTCAAGGTTGCATATCATGTACTTGTATTTCAAGTGGTGTGGGCTGATAGCATTGTGCATACTTTCTCTGCCCTTTGAACCCTTTCTGCATATATATAGCGCACTGGGACAAGTGTTCATGTCCATCCAATGGGCTGGTCTTAGCTGGGATAAGTCCTTGGTATAGATAAGTGTCTCCCAAAAAGAATTTCTTCTGGTGTTAGTCCTACAGGTTGTCTCAGAGTATTCCAGACATCCCACAGAGGCAAATTTAAGGCTTCTAGCTGTTTCAGATTCCTGTATGTGCATATTTTTGTAATGTTTTTTTTTTAATGCTCCATTCATCCTTTCTACTTTTCCTGAAGATTGTGGACAATACAGTGTGTGTAATTTTCTCTCTATCCTCAAAGTCTCATACAGATGTTTCATTATATTTGCTGTAAAATGAGCACCTCTGCCTGATTCGGATAGAGGTTAACTCGCTTCCCTTTTCCTAAATGTGCAAAGTTACTAGTTCTGCTCCTTGTGCGCTCATCCTTGCTGGGAGTGGTTGTGCTTCTATCACCTGTCCCCGACTCACCATAGCACACCCAGACCATTGCTGGCCTTGCAGGTAATAGGATGAGCCATCTGCAAACAGAACTGTATCTCAGTTATGAGGGGGCATCAGTTAAATCAGTCCATGCTTTACTTGGGATATGTATAATTTGCTCACACTGGTGATGTTCAGAATCATCAGGTAGAGGCATTAGGTTTGCTGAATTCAAGGTGTGACATGTTTCAAGATTACATTATCTGCTATTAGGAAGATCAGTTCATATCCATGTGTCTGTTGT
This sequence comes from Peucedramus taeniatus, assembly GCA_013400575.1. Taxonomy (NCBI): domain Eukaryota; kingdom Metazoa; phylum Chordata; class Aves; order Passeriformes; family Fringillidae; genus Peucedramus; species Peucedramus taeniatus. The sequence continues at coordinate 2,845 of WBNO01020377.1, read as the reverse complement.
GGCATCAAAGCTTGGGTCACACACTGTCTCACCAGTATTTCCACTTCATGGAGGACATGGACTGTTACAGGATGTCTCAGGATAAGGAGGCAGCTCTTTTCTAGTATTGTTGCTGCTGCTATCACTGACTTAATACAGGCTGGTGCTCTTGCTGCAGCTGGATCTAGTTGAATTGAGTAATATGCAATCAGTCTCTGAGGGGGTCCTAAATTCTGTGTTACCATTCCACTGGCTATTCCTTTACACTCGTGTACATACAAATTGAAGGATCTGGGAGCCCAAGAGTAGGAGCAAATGCTGAAGTGACTATTATAGCTTTAAAAGCTTGATCCCTCTCTAGATCCCATGCAGTGGACTCTGTTCTTGGTTGCCTCAGTCAGAAACTTAGTTCCCCTAACCTAGGAATCCATGGCCAACAAAATCCCACAACTCCTGAGAAAACATTGTACCTGTTTTGCTTTTTTTAACTGGATGTGGGAACTTAATTATGGCCTCTGTTCTTTACAGATCTATTGTCTGTTACCATTTTCCTAAAATAGAGCCTAAATATTTAACTTTTTTCTGACCCAGGTGAAGTTTTTATGGAGATGCACAGTGTCCCCTTTTCACTAGAGCAATTCATAAATGTATAGTGTCTAATATAAAGGCATTCTCATCACTATTTGCTAAAAACAAATCATCTACATACTATACAAAACCCGATTTGTTAAATAATTTCATACCCTTTAAATCAACCACCAATATTCGTGAAAAAATGTTAGGGGATCCATCAAATCCATGGGGAAGGCATGTCCAAGTCAGTTGTCTTTTCCGGGTGAAGGCAAACAAAGGCTGACTTTTTTCATCTAATGGAATGCTTCAAAATCCCTTGGGCTAAGTATTGTTCTGTCTACTTCTGGATCCTCTTCTTTGCTTCCAGGGAAATAGGCTCCTGTCTCACAACAGGTGGCACTCCTGTTGTTGTAATACATAGGGGCTGTGCTGAGACCAACAGTTCCCCATCTATACTGGTCCCTGCCACACTGGCATATTCTTCTTAAAATATCTCCTGATGTCGGGAGTTACCTGGTTTACAAAGACACTAACTGCAAGTGTGTAATTAAAGTTTTGTGATGGCCATTTCCCTGCTGAGTGAGCAGACAAGGTTATAGCTGGCCAATTCTCCTGGCACGTTATTGCATGATCCTTGCAAAATTCCACTGTGCCAAATAATTTATCCTAATTTTTCACAACCTTAGCCAAGGGCACCCCCAAATCTACACCGGGTTTATTTCCCATCTTTTCAAACACTACAAGAAACTTGAAAACCCTTTTTACATGCTGAAAAGAGACTTCAACCCCCATTCTGTATCCACTGAGGGACTGTACCACTGCCTGTGTGGTACAAGGAACACAAATCTCTCCCTGCACGGGTGTTTAAAACCCTTCTGTGTTGTAGGAGAGGCTCGAGTCCCCTCACCTCAGACCTTATGGAGGACTGCATATCTCCTCTGTGTGTGCCTTACACTGCTCAGGCTGGGCACCTGTTCTCGACCCATTGCCAATAATTTCAGCAAATATGCACAAAATGTGACACCAATGGAGACACTCAAATCCACCCTTATAATTTATACAGAATCTGCTCAGAGAATTTTAACACTCACCCTTTGGCTCCTCCCTGCTCCAAGGATCCCAGATGAACTCACCCAGTGCCAGCAGTTGGATGTTTGGAGAAGGGAGGCTCTAAAGGTAGTGACCTAGGGTCCCCTCTGGGTCGCCAAACTGCTAAGGAAACTTCTCGGTCTGACCATTCACAAGATACTCTGGCAGTCACACTCCCAACGTCAGAGACTTTAACTGCTGGGACTGGAACTCCTTCACAGTGGGCAGCTCCAGTGAGCTGACAGGTGCCCCGCTTGACTCCCTACCACACCGCTCTCACATAGTCAGATTAGGTTTCCTTATTGGTTTGACCTCAGGTTTCCCAGAGCAGAGTCTCAGATGTCTCGTTCCATAAAGCCATTTATTCACAGCGCAGTAACACAGAAACAGCCTGAGCTGGTGCCTCCAGAGAGGGACCCTCAACAAAGGAACCCCTGGGCTTTTATACCCTCACAGTCCAAGAAGCTGTTAACTCTTGCTCTTCCTCCAGAGCCATCGGTTCCTGCTGTGTCTCTCACTGTCCATTCATCTGGCTCACACCACCGGTTTTTGCCCCCTTTGTTAACTAAAGGGTTGGCAGTTCAAGGCTTCTTGTCTCGGGCTCCCACCCAGAGCTCAGTCTTTAGTTCAATCTGCAGCTTGCAAACCGAGCTACCTGCATCAGATATATTGCTCAGCAACTAGATATAAGGAAGACATTTTTTACAATGAAAGTGGTGAGACACTGTAACAGACACAATTCTCTGGGGTTGGAAACTGAAGAGCACATGAGTAACGGACAGAGTCCAGGAGAAGCTGATTACACGAAGTTAATCAAACTACCCACCCACATTAGAACACGTGCCACCAGAAAACACATAAGTATTAGTGATTTTCAGAATGGACAGGCAAGAAGGGGGGTTCGGGGGGGGGGGGGTGTTGCCCTCTGTGTAAAAAATTGATTGATTGCACTGAGCTGTCTTTGAAAAACAGTGATGAATAGGTTGAGAGCCTATGGGCAAAAATTAGGGGCCAGGCAAATGAAGGAAACCTCATAGCTGGTGTTTACTACAGGCTGCCTGATCAAGGGCATTATTACTTCAAATACAGGAAGCATTACACTCATAGGCTCTGATCCTTATGGGGGACTTCAGTCACCCTGACATCTCCCAGAAAAGCAGGACAGCAAGTGTTCTGGTATGAGAAGCAAAACCAGCGAGACACC